>JAGFNQ010003303.1:0-110913 GCA_024364735.1 Boesenbergia rotunda
CCCAGTTTCAGCAATTTCAGCCCAATTTCAGCAACCATTTCAGCAATTTTGAACCTCAATTCCAGCAATACAATCAAGGGCAGCAAGGTTTTCAATCATTCCCAGTTTTTCCAGCGCAAAACCAACAAAATTTTCAGCCTACACAGCCCTTGAACCAGTTTTCACAGCCCTACAATCAAGGGTTTCAAGGGCAGAATTTTCAGCCTTCGCCACCTAATTTTCCAGCTAAAAATCAGAACTTTCAAGGCTGCATCTCCCAGCAAAGTTTCCAAGAATATCTGCTCTCCATAACCTCTGATAGCTGCCAAGAATATCAGCCCTTTAATCAGCCTCAACAGCCATGTTTTCAACCCAATCAGCAAGCTCAAAATTTTCAGCCTACTTCATCCTTTCAAAATCAGTCAAGGAGCTATGCTAACCAAGGAGGCTTTGAGAATCTTAATGAGAATGAGGCACAACAACAAAGAATGGAGGAAATTTATCAACTAGTTGTACAATATCATCAACAGCAGCAAAGGCTTCAAGACATAGAAAGAGGCGTTGGATAGATTTCTAGTCAAATGAATCAGATACAAGTACAATGTGACCCTAGTGCAAGGCCAAATCTTTCTTTAATGGATCTTGCAATTTTAGAAGAAGAAGAAGAAGAATACATTAAAGTCTGGGCACCTAGAGCATGCATTCCTCCGGAGACTCCTACTCAAAATCCAATTCCAAATTTTTCAGCTCCAGAAGAAGAAGTTGAAGCTCCACAGGACCATTCTAGACTTTTAATTTCTGATGATAGCATTATTGATGGTCCTAATTTTTCTGACACTGTTGTTGCAGATATTACAGGAGAAGCATGCAGAGGAGATGATTCCATAGGTGTAGGGGACTGCACTAAGCCCCAGGGACCACCACAAGATTTAGAGAATGAACCAGAAAGTGTAGGGACTTGCTTGGTGGAAGCAAGCACCCAAGGATCACCAGTTGATTGTCCACCAGAGCCTGAGGCTGAAGAGGAGCTTGAACATAACCAGGAGGAGACCACAGACACATCTACTATTATAGACCCTTCAGGTATTATCCAGCACGCTCAGGTAAGTATTCTCCTCCTTCTTCAGAAAAATTCAGTGAGGTACCTAGGGATGACTCTATTGACTCTGATGTATTTATTGATATACCTTGTGTAGAGATTGTTTGTGAAAATCCAATAGAGGTACCAAACATTGATTTTATTGATCATCATGCATTACTTGAACGTCCATTGTAATGAATTGCGAAATAATTTTAGAGGCACCCATAATTGATGTAGTTTTTATGATGAATCTTAGATACATCTTTTGTAGATCTGGATAGTGAAAATTTTTTAGAAGTGCCTGAAATGGATGTTATTTATTTTGATGAATCTCTTGTTATTTCATATGCTGAGGATGAATGTGAAAAACTTTTGGAAATACCTGATATTGATTTGATTGGCTGTGACACATTGCATGATACACCCTGGATGGAAAATAATTGTGAACTTTCTATTGATGAGCCAGAAATTGATTTCTTTATTTGTGATGAGCTCCTGGATGCAAATTTGTAGATAATGATTTTGAAAATTTTATTGAGGCACCAGAATTTGATTTAATTGGACATGATGCAGATTTGGATTTATTTCATGCAGAAACTGAACTTATATCATTTCTTTCTGACCCTGAACGCTTGAGAGAGGTATTACATGTTTTTGCAGGGTCCAGAAGACTTCAGGAGTGGGTGCTCCAACTGAACAGACTTCAGCCTCCTGGAAGGACTTCTGAAAGGCAGAAAGAAGGAGGAGATGATTTTACTCTAATTCAAAGCACTCCACCTCTGACATGGATTCTGAACCTAAATCGACTGCGGCCACCAGAGCAAATTTTTGAAAAGTTCAAGTGTGGGGGAGTCCGAGATCTCCCAGCCACTTATGTTCCTCCACTACCAAGATGGAGGCTGCATCTGGATAGACTCCGCCCACCCGAATAAAGGGGAGTTTATTTTTCTTGTATTTTCTTTTATCGCATTTTTCACTCTTATGTTTTTTAGAGTAAATTGAATAAATAGACATTGTAAATACCCTGTATTTCCTTTTAGCACTTCTTCTTGCATGAGTAGAAATAAAAATATCCCTTTAGATTTTCTCCATAGCATTTAGAGTCTTTTGAAAATAAATTAAATTTGGTTGTCAAAACTTAGGGTCTAGGCTCATGGATGAAATCTTGGATATTTGAGTACTACTTGGCTTTTAGATTCTTGATTGAGGAGTTGAGATGAATTGTTTTTACCTAGTGAGAATTAGCCTATTATTTGTGACACACATGTTATTAAACTCTAGAACTTGCTTAGGTTCTTTCAAAATCATATTTCAATGATTGGATCACATCTATAGAGGCTAATAAATTTGTTTACCTTTCCATTTCAATTTTGGTAAAAATCATGTTCAATCCCTTTTTCTTTACTTATTTTTTACTCTTACCTTCACTTTTCTTTGGACTTGTTTGTTTGGAATGTTTCTAATGTTATTTTGCCCGAGACGGACAAAGATTTAAGTGTGGGGGAGTGACTAAAGTTTTGGAGGCAATTCATGTCAACGGAAAAAAAAAATCTGCATTTTTGTGCCAAGTGAGTTGAGTTTGGTATCAAGATCAAGCAAGAAGAAGTAGTTAAGGAAGACAACAATTGAAGCATCTAGATTCTTGCTCATCATTTGAAGATTCAAGGAAAACAAATGGCACGCCAATTGCTGTTAAAAAAAAAAAAAAAAAGTTGGTGCCAAAGCAAGGAAAATTTTCTTTGGATAGCATGTTTGATCAGAATGCATTGTTTGCAGCTGTCCTTACTGTAGAAATCAGACACAATATGCTAGAAGTTTAAATGCAGCTGTTCAGAATTCGAAATGGGTGAACAAAAGCTGAACACAAAGAGAACAAAAGCTGTTCAGAAATTCAGATTAGCAGTGCAGTTTTTGAGCAGTTTGTGCTAAGTTGAGGCTGAAATTAGATTTTCCAAGGCTATGAATCAGGGCACAAGTTCGGAAATGCATCAAAGAATAATGAGAATACTAAATGCTGACCAAATCTGGAAGAAATAAGGATGCCAGCAACTCTGATCAGCACACACAGAAAAAAAAACCAAACTATGCCAAGGTCAAAAATAGCACACAATGGTTGAAACTAGAGAATTTGTTGCTGCCGAGTGAGAGCTACTGAATGATACAAACCAAATTCGATTGAAGCTGAGTTCAAGGAGAATCTGAGCAGGAATTTTCAGATCAAGAACAGAATTCAAAAGGGCTGACCAAAGGCTGAAAGAAGCTAAAACTGCACTGCTTGTAATCTGTCAAATCTGTGCAAAATCTTAGAGCTGATGAATGATACAAGCCAAAGTCTGAAATGAAGCTGAGAAATCAGTAGGAAAGGAGGCTGAATTGGAGCTGCATTGAGGCTGATCAGAAGCTGAATTCAGCTGAAAAAAAAAATAGTTTTGTGTGTGCAGATTGGTGCCAAGTTGAATCTGAAATTGGATTTTCCAAAGCTTTGAATCACGAAATGAAGGGGATGAATGTATTATAGATTGAAGTACATCACAGCTGATCAGAAACAGAATTTGGAAGCTGAGACAAAAGCAAAAAGTAAAAAAAAAAACAGTTTGAAAAAAAAAATGAGAAAGAAGGAAAAGAAAATTGGCACACAAATGGAATGTTGATACCATGGAAACAAGTGGATAATTTTTTCATTCGAATTACAGCCTTGCTCCACTACCTTCTCGACCTTACAAGAAAGAAAGAAAGCAGAAAAAATAATCAGCAGCTGACCAAGAGAAAAAGAGAACAAAGGAGAAACAAAGTTGGTACATAATTGAGTTGGCATTGAAAATCATTGAAGTTCTCTGATCCGAATTAAAAGGCTTTGCTCCACTACAAATCTGACCTTGCTAGAGGGTAAAAGAAGAAGAGAAAAATCAGAAAAGAGAAGAAAGAAACAAAAATGGCACACAAAAGGAAGAGTTGGCACATTGAAACCAAGGAAGGGTTTTTCATCCAAACCAAAGGAATTTATTGAAGTTTCACTCACCCATACTTTTGATATCATTAGAGGACTGTCAAGATGGGGCAAAGCACATTGGAAATATTTTTGAGCAACCAAGTCTTCCACTTTACCCATTTTTCCATTATCTTTGCTTTTATTCCATTTCTCACCATTCTCTTTGTCTTACATTTGTTTGAATAATTTTGTAGATGTGACTCCTAATCATGATTAATGGTGGAGAGTAGATAATAAGCAAGCCTATGGTAGTGCAAGAAGCATGTGTGTTTGAGTGAGCTCCACTTCCATCATCAACTTAGAACTTAGAAGAGAGCCACCAAATTTTCCTTGAAAGACTAGAGATTTAAATTCATCTCATGATGGATGAAAGGGCTGAGTTATTGATTTAAGGACAAGATAGTAATCCATAGAGTTTAGACTTATGAGAATTGACGACCCTAGGTAATTACTTTTCAATTGCTTCTAATTATGCTTAAGAAAATCTAATGGATACATATTTAGTTATTTCGCGAGACGCTCAAGGCTAAGTGTGGGGGAGTTGATAAGCACCATTTTATTGATTATTTTAAGTGCTAAAATCCATGATTGACCTGTGTTTTTATTGCTTAATTATGATTTTACCCTAGGTTTTGGAACTTTATCTTATTTTGGACTTAATTGCAAATTTACACATTTTTTGGATTAATTGGCCACTAATTTTCTGATATATTTTTGTAGGCATGAAAGGATCCTAGACCTAGGGCATACTGGGTCAAACCTGAGTCGGATGTGAACCGGATCGAATTATCAAGCCTACGATTAATCCGGGCCGTCCGATTCAAGAGCGGCTAGATCTGAGCCATCCGGGACGATCTGAAGCAATCCGAGCTAGGGTTAGGGTTGATCAAGCTCTATGATCAAGATCTGAAGGTTTCATCCCAATCAGAGCTAAATCAGCCGTTGGATCAAGCAAGGAGGGTTCTAGAGCGTCCATTCACAGATAGAGTTGATCTGGACCATCCGTTGCACATCTGGAGGATCCGAGCTACCACAAGGCAGATCCTGACCCCAGATCAACATCCTCAAAGTTTGGGTCAGATCAGATGAAGATCAACCGTTGGATTTCTCAAATTAATCACAACCGTCCATTGTTTCCTATTTAATCAGAACTTTGCCGCAGCCAGCCTTGTCGCGTCTCCGCCGCTGTTCATCGTTCTTCTTCGTTTCTTCACTGTTTTAACTCATTTTTCTTCATCAAGGAGGCGCGTCCACTCAATCTCCACCTTGGATCGAGTTCTGAGTCTTTGGGGATCGATTCCTTGAAGAATTCTGTCCATTTGCGCTGGAACAGAGGATTTCTTGGGGGTTCTGGCAGTTCTCAGTCCGACTCTTTTCTTCTCAACCACAATCCACTTCCAAGCTTCTGAGCCATTTGTAGGGGTTCTCAGATGAGTTTAGAAGCCTCGCAATTCATCATCGCAGCTCACCCAATTGAGATGGAGAGAATCGGATCAAAATTCCATCAAGCACAGATTAGAGGCAGAATCCACTTCAGAAATGGATGTCCACTGATTTGCTGAGCCTAGGGGTTCGAAGCCGGCTCTTGATTGACGACCAAGAAGTTCTTGATGCTAGGGAGTGATTGAGTTTAGATTTCTTTGGTTAAATTCGTTTGTTTAGCTGTAATTTTAATTACTGCTGTAGTTCTTATTGTTTTCGAATTTTAGATTTGGTTGTTCTCGTTTTCTTAATTGTTTAGCTGTAATTTAGTTTCAATCTTCAAGTCGAGTAGTTAAGTAACTTGTGTAGTGATTGATTGCATTTAATTTCAGTTTAATTCTGTTTAAAACCTTGTGTGCCAATTCCTGTTAATGTTTCTGAAATTCTGTTCGTGCGTGCCAGTTTGTTCTGATTTTGCAGCTCTTGCGAATTCAGTTTGTATTTAATTTAGATGCTTGCAATTGAAAACAACATTTAGTTTATTAACTCAATTGATTTGAGTTGTTTAGCAAGCTGAATTTATTTCTGCATTTTGGGTTCAGATTGTTGCATCGAGTTCTGTTTCTGCAAATTGAATCCTATTTCTGCAATACAATCATTCTGTAGCCCTTAGTTCGAATCTGTTTAAGTGTGTATCAGTGAGATTTGAGATGGAATTCTATTGCAATCGAATTTAGTTGTTCTGTCGAGTTTTAGCATCCAATCAGTTTCAGAATTGCTGCACATCAGATTCCATTTCTGCATCTGCCTTCAAGGTTATTTCTGCACAGCAGTTGGTTTGGGATTCTTGTTTCTGATTTCACTAGCTTAGGAATTCTGCAGTCACTTGGTTGTTTCACATCAGTTGCTTGAGATTAGTGTAGATCTGTTTTTGTATCAAGCAACAATTTGACACTGCATGCTTATAATTTCTGAATTTGTAGCAGTTTTCTTTTTGCATCTTAACTTGCAACCGAATTAAGTTGTACCTGAGCTGTAAACACCATTTCTGCCCTTGAGTTTAATTCAGAAGTCTTGCTTTGCATTCAACTTGATTCCTGAAAGGTTTGCATTTTAATTCCTGTAATTTCTTCACACCATTTCTGCATTTCTGTCATTCCTTTGTGCATTCAATGTTGCTGAAATTCTGTCCTTGTTCTGCACTTTTGCTTCCGAATCTGATCTCCTTCACTCATTCAAGTATATGCTTAACTATGGGTTTGACTTCCAAGTGAATTGGTCATTTAAACTTAAGAGTTGGCAGTCCACAATTCCTGTGTCAGTAGCAAGAATTTCAGCCCACTAAATCAGTGTTCTTTTGCGTGCCAACTGCGGAAAATCTGCACTTTGTATCAAGTGCAGATTAGGTAGTACTTGGTGCCAAGTTTAAGGTAGTTTGCAGTGAGCTATTGTGTATCAAATGCATTGGGACTTATCTGAGCTTCCTTACAATTGTTTGATTTAAAATTTGGTAGCTAGCTTGATTTGTGCCAAGTTTGTTTGTTGCTGAAAATTCCTGCCCTGTTTTATTAATTCTTCTAGCAACCTGTTTTGCGAATTTGATATCAAATTTGTGTCCAGACTTTTAGCTTGATTCGGTCTCCATTGGTTGAATCATTAAGTGCCAACTCCTTGTGTAGCTCCCTTAATTGAGTGGCTTAGCTTTTCATTGCATTCTTCTTGTATATTCGAAACCAAAACCCAAATATTTATTTGAAACCCGAAATTCACAAACGACACAAATACAAGCGCGAATCAAACAACGTCAACTAGCCCCGAGAAAAATACGACCTGTGGCCCCTATATTACATTTTCATACTTTTGATTGTAAAAGGGTTTCCAGCAATTCATTTATAAATTCTAAATCTGATGAGCCCATACATTTCGTGACAAAATTAATTAGTATATTTGGGCCCGTCAGCCATATATCAATAAAGAACTCTTGAAAAATATATTTTGAAAGACATTTTAAATTTGTGTATCAGAGCTTATGGGTTTTGAAAACATAACTATTTGAGTGAGAGAATAATGTCAAAAATTATGATAATTTCTAAGTAATACAATTTTGAAATAATGAAGAATTGATGCTCAAAAACAGAACTGGAGTCAAGTGTATATTCTTATTGGTATAAGTACTTTTGAAGAATCTTATTTTAAAAGATAATATTTTACTTGACTTGGTTTATTTTCCAGTCTGGCACAATCCTAGGAAACATTGTTGACTACAAGGATATTTTCTTAAGTGTCCTGGAAATTCTTCAAACTCAAGTAAATATTATTTTCCATAAGTATTTTAAAAAAAATGAAAGTATTTAAACAAACTCTCTTATGTTTTCAGACGGATTTAAATAATGCAGTACATGAAAACATATTATTTTGAAATTAGCAAATCCTTCAGTTTGACCTCCCCCAAAACTTGACCCAGTCCTAGGAAACTTGTTGACCACAAGTACTCTTCCTCTGAGTCTTTAGGGTTGGTTCAAACCACGAGAATTATTTAATAATTCAAAACAAATAATTGAAAAAAACTTGTCAGAAAATCTTCTTTTGATTTAGACTTCCCCTAAATTTTACACATCCTAGGAGTCATTGTAGATCATGAAGTGGACCTTCCTCTGTGTTTTTAGGGTTTATTAAAATCAAAAGAATAGTTTTGAATAACAGTATGGTAATAATTTTAGAAAATTAAATTTGAAATGAAGATAATTTTAAAGCATAAGCCCTGTTTTCGAAAAACATTTTGAAATGATAATAGGTTTTCAAAGATATGATAATCATTTTTCAAAGAGATAGTAATTTACGAAGGTTTTTTGAATCAAATTTTTGAAAACCTTACTTTGAGATGATACTAAGTTTTAAAAAAAAACCTAAAATTAAAAAAAAAACTCCCCTTGTATCTGACTCGTCTGACTTTATCTAAGTGCTTTAAGGGTCTTCAGTATTGACCAGGTTTGACTATGTTAACTTGGATTTACCAATCAATAATTGACCCAATCAAGTCCTAGGTCTTAGTATAATTCAATCAAGACTTAGTTTGATAAGTTAATTTTGAAAACAAATGAAATTCAATTTTTGAAAAATGTTGAGTGGAAAGCATTTAGAATTAATTTCGAAAAACAATTGAGTTGATTTTGAAAAAGGATTGAACTACATTATTAGGTCTTAAACATCTCACCCAGTTCTATATGACAAAACAAGTTACCATATCTGTTTTATGAGATGTTTTATCTTCAAATTAGTGTTAAATCTAAGATTTACTTAAAATTTGTGTTAGATTCAAATCTGACAATAATAAAGTGAATTTGATTTTCTATAATTGACTTCCAAGTCTTGGTGAGGCACTAGGCATTCTTTGGCCGTAGCCTTATTGGATCATCAACCCTTTCCTTGACAAAGCCTTTTATAGAAAATTTATCTTCAAGTTACTCCTTGAAAGATTTTGGTCTAACTAGTTTGGGTCTTGGATCAGTAGCTTCGGCTAGTTTCACCAGACTAAATAGACCAAGTAGAGTATACTTGACCTTATTAGAAAGGTTTCCCTAATGTACTATCATCTCACCTCCTCCCAATACTAGGTTTTCAAGTTTTAAGTAACTCTTTAGTCCTTAAACTAATCAATCCTAATTCTAAGCAAAAATAAATAATTAAACATGTCAAAAATGATCTAAGTTATATCATAATTGAAATAAAACTGGTTTTTTAAAATCAGCAAGGTTGTGAATCAAGTTTTCTAACATATTAAGCTTAACTAATTTATACGAATTAATCACGTTATTTGAGATAAATATTGGATTTTCAAATATTGAAAACTTACCTTTGATTCCTTATTGGGAATCTCCACCTTGATTCTTGCCGTCTCGGATCTAGACTCATCTTCTGATTTCGTGTCTGAGTCGGACTCAGGTACTGGTTGAAGCTCCTTCTTTGGTGGTTCTTTTGGAGTTTTCCCTGCAATAGAATTTATACCTTCCTCGACCATTACAGTATCTGTTTGATTATTTAATTTTAATTTTGAAAAGAATTTGAAATCGGTTACCATCTCAGTCAATTCATCGTCTGATTCTGGTTCGATTTCGACTTTGGATTAGGGTTCAGACTCTGACTCGGCTGTCTATGCTTGGACCGAAAGTGAAAGATAACTTACCTGATCTTCTTCTTCATCTGAGATCTCTTGATGAAGGTTTATCAATTTTTCCCAAATCTCTCTAGTACATCTAAATGGACCTACTAGTTCGAGTTGCTTCTTGGTTAGGCCACATTGTAGGATTGCAGTTGCCCTTGCATCGGTCTCGATTTGGTTGAGGGTTTGTTCATCAAGTTTGTCCCACTCAATTGACAACTCATCTTCTACGGGAAAAGAGAATCCCATTTGGATGATCCGCCATAAGTCCATGTGGGCCTTCAGAAGGGACTCCATTTGATTTCTCCAAAAATTGAAGTTCTCGCCGGAGAATAGCGGTGGACGGGCACTGTTTCACTCTTGGTTGGCCATTAAGTTTAAACCTCGTACACACAAGAAATAACAAAAAATGTACCAAGACTTGGTCTTGGATTAGTACAGCGAGAGAGAGAAAAAATAGCCTAAGATAAATATTGCACGAATTTCGAGGCGGAATAATAAAAAATTTGTGCCAAATTTTTTTTGAAAATAATATATTTATTTTTAAATGTGATTAAGAGTTAACAAAATGCTTGAATTAAGATAGCACGAATTTCGAGAAAAAAATATTAAAATAATAAAAAAATTTATGATAAATTTTTAAAAATTGATCGTTTTATCAATTCTGACTTATGGTGAAAAAATAAGAATTCAAAATTGAAAAAGGTGTAAGAATATTTTAAACCCACCCACAGATATTATTTATTTGAAATAAAGATCGAGTGGTGTTGCACCAACCTTGATTAACGAGAAAGATTAAAAAAGATAAAATAATTTCGAAAATCTGAAAAACTCTCAAATTGGTGGTTGCACCAAATTTGAGCTACCCCGCTCCGATACCACTTGTTGGATCGAGTAAACACGATAGAGGGGGGTGAATATCGTGAAAACATTTCGGATTGAAAAGAGAAAGTACGCAGCGGAATTTAAATAAAACACACACACAGAACTCAAGTAGTTTTACTTGATTCGGAGTCGCGTTCGGCTCCTACTCCAAGGCCCACGGTCCTTGACCGTTTACTGTGGGCAATTCTATAATAGCGCAAAAGTTTACAGAAATTGTTACAATATTATTGCAGTAAATAAACAAATGTACTCTTCGTTAGTTTTTATAGTCGTAGCTGTCTTGGTTCTGACTTTGGGTTTCCCAAATGGAACCCTAGGTCGAACCGACGCCTACTGTTCCCTCGACGGGGAACGCGTCCTCACCTACTCCTTTCAGGAGAGTTTACCTTTTGCCAACCGGCTCCTCCGGTTGGACTTTTGCCCAGTAGCCCTTCGCCAGGTGCCTAGCAACCCTTCACGAGGTCTTCAATGCCTAGCAGCCCTTCGCTAGGTGCCTAGCAGTCCTTCGCCAGGTCTTCAACTCCTAGCAGCCCTTCGCTAGGTGCCTAGCAGCCCTTCTCCAGGTCTTTGATGCTTAGCAGTCCTTCGCCAGGTCTTAGGGTTTCAATGCCTAGCAGCCCTTCGCTAGGTGTCCAACAGTCCTTTGCTAGGACTTCTTTCTGCACACTCAGTGAACACAAATAGTACTTAACTTTGAATCCTTTGCCAATATCAAAACAAGGTTCGATATGGTGCTTCCTGCACCAACAAGGAAAACGCCTTCGATCTTGGTATTGGACCAAGGATCAAACGGAGGAAGCGGAGGCGAATAAGGAGGTAATTAAAATTGTATTAAATTTATTACCTCCATATATTGTGTAAAATATAGGAGAATACAAGAATGTGTATGATATATGGAAAAAGGTGATAGCTTTACATGAAAATTTAATACAAAGACAAAGAGAGGAGGAGCCCAAGGAAAAGGGGTCATTGGTCCAAGAGAAGGAGAAGGACCAATTGGAAGTTGAATCAAGTTCAACATCCGAAGAGGAGGAGAAAGTGGAATCGTCCACATCCTCAAGTGAGGAAGAAATAGAAGGAGTCTCCATGTCAAGGAGTGAGGGGGAGGAAAGACCATCCTCAAGGCCGGAGAAAGAAGAAGTCTCCACCTTCACCAAAGCAAAGTCAAAGGATCACATAATTTGCTTTGGGTGCAATCAAAAGGGACACTACAAGGACAAGTGTCCATTGGGTAAGAAAAAGGAGGTAAACCCTAAACCCAAGTCAATTTCTTCGAAAACTAACATGGGTTGTAGGGAAAAGAAGCATATAATTTGCTTCACGTGTGGTAAGCGTGGGCACTACCACACCAAGTGCCCAAAGAAAGGAGAAATCTAGAAATTGACGTATTTGAAGGAATTGGAAAAGAAGAGGAGCTCAAGTCAAGGGGGAGATTCCAAGGTAAAGGGGAAGGTAATCCCTTATTTGAAAATAAATCCAATTTTCAATTCGTATATGTTTGTTAAGAATAATCATGGATTTAGGTATAATGATAGGAATAAGGTTAACAAGGTAGATAACTCTAGGAAATTATTACCCAAGGCTAGACCAAGAAAGACCCAAACTACCATGCCTAAGGGAAGAAAGGTGGTTAATGATCAAGACACAAATCTCAAGAAGGGGAGACATATGCCTAGAAAGGTGGGTAGGTCTAGGAATATCCAAGGTTGGCATGTTGAATCTAGAGTTGAAAAATCAAGTCTTGAGGACAAGACTTGAAGAAATGGAAAGTGTCCTAGGAAGGGTCATTATTGAACTTAGGGGACTTGACATGTGCTTGGGTGTTCAAAAACCCAAAAATGTC
The DNA here is from genome assembly GCA_024364735.1 of Boesenbergia rotunda. NCBI lineage: Eukaryota > Viridiplantae > Streptophyta > Magnoliopsida > Zingiberales > Zingiberaceae > Boesenbergia > Boesenbergia rotunda. The sequence continues at coordinate 12,359 of JAGFNQ010003303.1, forward strand.
AAATTGGGTGCATCCAAGGCAAATGGAAGAAAATATGCTAGGGTAGCATATAATTATGCCAATGATGGAAGATTAAGGAATGGCAAGGGAAAGCCATTTCAAGGGAAGAAGAAGAACTTAACCAAGGACAAGGTGTCCAAAATTAAGAAGGTTAGGGTTGTAGGCCAAAAGTCACCGGAGGTACACCGGTGTGGCCTTGTAATTATATATGAGTCACCTAGAAAGGTGACTAAGGCTAAGAGCTCAAGGGGGAGCTCTAGGAGCCAAGTTGGAACCCATGGTCAATGGATCTCGGGAGGATTTCTTTCGGAAATCTAGATGGACCATCGAGTGTGCCAAAGGATGTGGAGACAGATTTGAAGTCTCAATCCTAGGGATTTTGCACATTGGGTTTGAGGATCATGCATAAAATATGACATTGGGGTCATATTGTATGAAAGTTAGTTTTTGATGTATAGATGTCATGTAAAGCAATGCTAGGGATGCAGTGTGGGTTGGTATGGGCAGAGACATCAAGAGGAGGTCAAATCTAAGACTTTAGGTCAAGGCTCAATCAAACCATTTAGATAGTTTTGAGTTTAGTGTCAATCATGGGATTGGTGATAGATACATGTTTGAATGTATTTTTCCCAAGAAGACGCGGGTACCATAAATCTTTCCACAAAATTTGAGAATTTTTGGAGATTTGTGAAATTTCTGGTGCATTTTTGAAATTGGGTCAGAAATGTTGAAAATAAAGTTTTCAGGGTACTAGTCGACTGGTAACAATGTTGTCAGAGAGAGATTAGCTTCTGTATGATTTTTTTTATCGGGATCAGTCGACTGGTAACTGTCACAGTCGACTGATATAGGCTGAAACTGTTTTTCAACAATGGAAAAGTGTCGTAATGATATAAAATAAGTGTATAATCTTATGGGGGTTAATACACTTTGTTTATTATCATTAGATGTTAAAGGATCTAATAAGAGGGAAATTGTTGGAGTCCTTTCGATGTGTGGTAAAGGGGGAGAAGTGTTGGATTTAAGTGGGAAACTAAACACTCCTTTGCAAAAAATCCTTAATGATAAAAGAAAATTTTAAAATTAAAGATTAAGGTGAAGAAATCCTAGGTCAAAGCAGAGCTTAGGTAAAGAGGGAGCATTATTGCTCATTTGATGGCAAAGGGGGAATCTTGGAAAGGTTCTTAAAAAGCATTTGTAAGTCCAATATAGGAGGAGCCTTGGAAAGGTTCTTAAAAAGCCCGTTTTGGTAAAAGTTCTAAACTCATTGGGGAGGTTTAGGGGTGGGGATGCCTTGTGATAGGATCCATGCATGTTTGCATTGTATACGCATTGGCGGTATAAGTCCAAGGTGAAGTCTTGGCAACGTAAGTTCAAATGGTTATTAGCATTGTATTTGCTATTTGTTTTCTTTAACTTAAACGTATTGCCAAACATTAAAAAGAGGGAGATTGTTGGGGCAATCTATGGTCCGGAGTGACCATGTGTTTTGATGTTTGGGCAAATAGTTTAAGTTAGGTTTACCCTTTTGCTTGATATGTGTATTTACGTGTGCAGGTTTGCAGGATACACATGAACTTAGCTAGACGGTTTCGGGACTGGTGAAGGACGGCATGGGGAGACGAGCCGTGGGCTTGCATGCATCCGAGAGACCGTGGACAAAGCAGGAACGATGAGTCGAGGGAAGCGCACTTTGAGGCATACGCGAAGGATGACATGGGGAGACGAGCCATGGGCTTGCATGCATCCGAGGGACGAGAGCCGAAGTCGAAGAAGGCTTAAAGGCAACAGGTCGAGGCTGCTGGAAGCATGAACGATGAGCTGAGGGAAGCACACTTCGAGGCATACGCGAAGGATGACATGGGGAGACGAGCCGTGGGCTTGCATGCATCCGAGGGACGAGAGTCGAAGTCGAAGAAGGCTTGAAGGCAACATGTCGAGACTGCTGGAAGCAGAAACGATGAGCCGAGGGAAGCGCACTTCGAGGCATACGTGAAGGATGACATGGGGAGACGAGCTGTGGGCTTGCATGCATCCGAGGGACGAGAGCCGAAGTCGAAGAAGGCTTGAAGGCAATAGGTTGAGACTGCTGGATGAATGGTTAATTGAGTCGTGAGCGTCCAAGTGCTGAGAGAATTGTACTCGGGAAGGGAAACCCTAGATTTAGGGGTGGACCAGTCGACTGATGCTTGGATCAGTCGACTGATGAAGTGCACAGAAAGATCAGTCGATTGATCTTAGGTGCAGTCGACTGGTATTCGAACGCTGGGTTGTAACGTTCGAATATTAGGTGGACCAGTCGACTGGTATTCAAACGTTGGGTTGTAACGTTCAAATATTAGGTGGACCAGTCGACTGGTAACGACTCTTTTCAGCAATGAGCTCTATTTAAGAGAGCTCGGTTTGGCTGGGATACTTTCATTTTATTGAAATACTCAGGTATGATCAAAACATGCTTACATTTGTTTAAACTTGAAACAAAAAAGTTCCATCTGGATACTATCTAAATACATAATGCATAGCAAATTGGATTCCTTGCAGACAATGGACTCATATTTTTAGAATTTATTGCAATAGGAGTTTTGTACGTCCATCAGTGGGTTTCGGTGAAAACCCCCTGATGAACCTAGGATATTTGGATTTCTCAAAACTCGATATCACTAGTTAGAGTAGAGTTAGGAGATGTTATTTGTGATGTCCAAACTTATTCCTAATGAATATGAATTATGTTCTCATACCGTTTCAGTTGGTACAGAATAATGCAACAACATTGTAGAATCAGAGTTTGTTTTAGTAAATCATTCTTATCTCTTTAATTTTGCTCATTTTTATATTTTATTATCTATCTTAATTATTTATTATCTATCTTCATATCTTATTATCTATATTAGTTTTTTCCATATTTATAATTTTATTGTAATATCTTTTATTAAATTTTTTTCTTAGATATAATATCTATAACCACTAATTTTTATTTCTATATGTTTATATTATACATATTTATTTATAATTTGAAAAAGAATATTCGTATTTTAGTTTGCAGAGGGTCTGAAATCAGAGAGATCAGTGGGTTATCAGAGGGCCTGAAATCAGAGTTATTCGGCCCCACGTTGGGCCTGAAATAATCTGATTTCAGACCTACGTTGGGCCTGAAATCATCTGATTCCAAGCCCACACTGGGCCTGAAATCATCTGATTTCAAGCCCACGCTAGGCCTAAAATCCTCTTATTTTGGGCCCAACGTGAGTCTGAAATCAAAGATATTCAAGCCCAAGTTGGGCCTAAAATCAAATGACTTAAGGCCCATCGTGGACTCAATTTTTTTCCATTTTAAAAATATTTGTTATAATATTTAATCATGATTTATTAAATTAATTATTTATAGGGTAATCTTTTATATAATTTTATAAGTTGTGATAAAATCCTCTTATTTTATTGAAATACTTAGGTATGATCAAAACAGGCTTACATTTGTTTAAACTTGAACAAGAAGGTTCCATCTGGATACTACCTAAATACACAATGAATATCAAAATTGGATTCCTTGCAAACCATGGGCTCATATTTTTAGAATTTGTTGCAATAGGAGTTTTGTAGGTCCATTTGTGGGTTTCGGCGGAAACCTACTGATAGACCTAAGATATTTGGATTTCTCAAAACTCGATATCACTAGTTAGAGTTGAGCTAGGAGATGGTATTTGTGGTGTTCAAACTTAGTCCTAATGAATATGAATTATGTTCTCATACCGTATCAATTGGCACAGAACAATACAGTAACAATGTAGAATCAGAGCTTGTTTGAGTGAATCATCCTTATTTCTTTAATTTTGCTTATCTTTATATTTTATTATCTATCTTAATTATTTATTATATATCTTGATATCTTATTATCTATATTAGTTTTTTCCCACATTTATAATTTTATTATAATATCTTTTATTAAATTTTTTTCTTAGGTATACATCCATAACCACTAATTTTTATTTCTATATGTTTATATTATATATATTTATTTATAATTTAGAAAAGAATATTCCTATTTTGGTTTGTAGAGGGCCTAAAATTAGAGCTATTCAGCCCCATGTTGGGCCTGAAATAATCTGATTTTAGGCCCAACGTGGGCTTGAAATCAAATATATTTAGGTCCAAGTTGGGCCTGAAATTAGATGACTTCAGGCCCAATGCGGACTCAATTTTTTTCATTTTAAAAATATTTTTTATAATATTTAATCATGATTTATTAAATTAATTATTTATAGAGTAATCTTTTATATAATTCAATATGTTGTGATAAAATCTTCTAATTTTATTGAAATACTCAGGTATGATCATAACAAACTTACATTTGTTTAAACTTGAAACAAGAAGGTTCTATTTGGATGCTACCTAAATATACAATGCATAGCAAAATTAGATTCCTTGCAGACCATGAACTCATATTTTCAGAATTTGTTGCAATAGGAGTTTTGTATGTCCATCAGTGGGTTTCAGTGAAAACCCACTGATGGACCTAGGATATTTGGATTTCTCAAAACTCGATATCACTAGTTAGAGTTGAGCTAGGAGATGGTATTTGTGGTGACCAAACTTAGTCCTAATGAATATCAATTATGTTCTCATACCGTAACAGTTGGCACAGAACAATGTAATATCTGGAGTTTAATAAACAACACACAATTATTTTTCTTACCATACAGTTATATAGATGTGATAAAACATTATACATTTTCTTTTTACAACATCATAGGATGTTTTTGACAACAATACAATGGATAATTAATCCAATGTTTTACAGTACATGTCCCTCAAAATTAAAAGTGTTACATTAAATCTCATTTTTCTCATGTCTTAGTCCATCTTCTCATCGTATAGGAGACATCGAACGTATTTCATCAAAAAGAAGGCATAGTCCACACTGTAAATAACATCAGCATTTTTAATTTCCATATATTTTATAAATTACTTTTCAATTGAAACTCATCCTCATTTACTTACCTGGCTTCTTATTGGGCACAATTTGCTCTGACAGAGCCCCATTGGTCTAAGGGATGATAACTTTCTAGATATGGATGAATAGACCTCAGTTGCTCGCGAGTGTATTGTTTTAGATCTTTTACCTGTAAGTAAGATCATGAATTTAAAATTCAATATCAATGAGATTTTATACAAAATGATTAACATAGAAATGAATAATGGTTGTTCACCGCTGAGTCAAATTCATATTAATATTTACGACCTCTAGCATGAGAATTGAAATGATTGAAAGTCATTGATTTTGTATCCACCGACAACAAGTGAAAGTGTGTATTATCACTGCACAAAGGTATTAAAATATATCTAAAACCTTCATCTATCATATCTATCTTCATCACTTGTTGCAGGCCAAACTTTCTTTAGGATCTTATTGATGATTAATAAAAAAAGCACAGACAAAATTATTAATAACCAAATCATAAAATTAGTTCTATTACAATATATATTCTAAATTCATTTAGATTCCTTACTGTGAAGAAGATTGAACAATGTATTGACTTGTTGTATGACCTACCACATGCGGATGCTCCCCTAAATAGAATTTTACAAAAGACATTAATTACCTCGCCTTTTGTAAAAATCTCTCCATACAAAACAGATAAGAATGAATACATACTCAAATCAAAGGGTGCATTCTCTCAAATAAATTGAGTTGCCAACCTGTAAAGTTAATTGATAAGTTAATATATTAAAGAAAAAGATATATTAAATAAACTATGTGTCCTAGCTTACTTTAGGTTCTCCAATTTATTTAGCAGGTAGGCCACATCTTGATCTTGATTTTTTCTTTTTTGAAGTCATAAAATGCTTCTTCACAAACTACATCGATAAATATAAAAAAAATAATTAATGACCAAAATCAAAATAATTGACCTATTTTACATGAAAGTAAATCACATACAGCAATGCCTTGTTGTCTCATTTTGTAGAGTTCGGCGATCCTATTTGTTTCCTCCTCTATGTCTTTTTCAGACACGACTTCCATTACAATGATGGTTTCTCGTGTTTCATCCATATCATCCCCACTAATTTTCCTTTTTCCCTTATCTATAATAATAGGTTCTTGTTCAGATTTTTTACCCTCTATCTCTGATATTTGTTTCTTGCTCCGCTTCCCCTTAGGTAATAGCTGGTTCCATAATAGACTGCCAATTGGAGTATCCCTGTAATCATACCGACTTCGATCACATCCACTCCTTCTCCTTTCTCTACAAGCTACTGGTTCAAAAAAGAGAATCGACTACATGATAGCTTGATTGAGCCTCCATGCCTTTTTTTTCAATTATTGCAAGTAATTCTTTAATCCTTTCATTCAAACACATGTTCTCCGCTGATAGCTCCTTGATTGGGTTGTCTTTAAGAATGCAGTCACCATATTCCTTAGTACTTTACCTTACAGCTTCTGTGGCATCTCCTTGTGATGTCTCCATTGGGCGTGGAATGTCTTCACCGATATCAAGGTTCTCAAACAATATTTTTTCATTTAGGTTAGGAATTATTTTAATCATTACATGTCAATTAACAAGTACACAAATGTTAACAACTCCATATCAAACTAACATAGGTCACAGTTTAAAATAATTACCTCTTCAGGCGAGAGTCGGTCGACAAGGGCCCTCACCCTACTAATATGTGAAGGAATATTCCTCCACTTATTTATTCGGGGTCTTTGAACATTGTATGAGTTTTTGAATTGGCACATGCTCCAAAAATCATGCCTATACCAAGTGTTACATACAAATACATAAACGATAGCAAAATATTATAAAATTTAACAACAAAATTATACTCACTGCCAAAAGGCCAACAAATCCCTTTAGGTAAGGGAGGGTGGTGCTGGTGTGGTATCTCTGAGTTGATGAAAATAAGTCCCTAATCTTAAGTAATTGTGGAGACAAAAATTGATGGATGACTTCAACCTAGTTGAATCTACCAAGATTCTCATAATCCTAGAGGGACCTTATATGTACTAGACGAAAATAAGACACAAACAAATATATACAAAATATATAATTTACACACTAATACAACATCTGTTGGATCGAGAAAACCGATAGAGGGGGGGGGGGGGTGAATATCGGAAAACTTTCGGATTTGAAAACTAAGAGAAGTTGCACAGCGGAAGTTAAAAACACACAACGTAAACACGGGAGGTTTACTTGGTTCGGAGCCTGTGTCGACTCCTACTCCAAGGCCCACGGTCATTGACCGTTTACTTTGGGCAATTCTATATAGGCGCAAAAAGGTTTACAAAATTTGATTACAAAGATAAGTGCAGTAAATAAAAAGAACGCTCTTCTTTACCGACGTCCGGAGTATATCGACTTTTTTGGAGTAGCGGGACGTCGTCGGCTTGAGTTGGAGGGTTTCCAGAGCAAGGCGCGAGAGTAGAAGAGCTTTGAGGCGTTGAGTGAATTGATGTTGTGAAGCCTTGGTCGAGGGCCCTTTATATAGGGCCTGGGGGCGCCCGGGATGTCGGGGGCGCCCCCCACGTGGCCTTTGATCCGCCAAAGTCTCGGTCGCGTCTGATCCTCTGGATCCGCTTTGACCGGGGTGCCCGGACCGCTCGGGGCGCCCGGATTGACCGGGTCAAAGAGTTATCTGCTTGGCTTCGAAGGGAGCTTCGGTAGCTGGCCTGGGTCGAGGCATGCGCATGGGGGCGCTCGGGATGCAGGGGGCACCCGGGAGCAGCGGGGGCGCCCGGCCCAGCAGCTATTCGAAGCCTTTTCCTCTTGACTTGTTTTGTATGCACCTTGGGGGCGCCCGGGAGCACGGGGGCGCCCGCAGTATGTACTGTCGAAGCGTACTTTTTGCTTGTGTGTTTTGTGTTCACCTTGGGGGCGCCCGGGACACTCCGGGCACCTTGGTCAGCTGTTGCCTCACTCCTTTGAGGCACTCTGAGCTGCATACACTCGTTCCTTCGGTCCTGCATCCAGGGTTAGTCCAAAACACAATAAAACATTAAGTGGTTATTTTATACAGCCTTAGCAGTATTGGTTCTGACTTTGGGTCTCCAAAATGGAACCCTAGGTCGAACTGATGCCTACTGTTCCCTCGACGGGGAACGCGTCCTCACCTACTCCTCTCGGGAGAATTTACCTGATGCCAACCGCTCCTTTGGTTGGACTTTTGCCTGACGGTCCTTTGCCAGGTCTTGGATGCCGAGCTGTCCTTCGCCCGGTGCCTAGCATTCCTTCGCTAGGGCTTTGTATCCTAGCAGCCCTTCGCTAGGTGCCCAGCAGCCCTTCGCCAGGTCTTTGATGACTAGCAGCCCTTCGCTAGTTGCCTAGCAGTCCTTCGCTAGGACTTGGTGACTAGCAGCCCTTCGCTAGTTGCCTAGCAGTCCTTCGCTAAGGCTTTGTATCCTGGCATTCCTTCGCCAGGTGCCTAGCAGTCCTTCTCTAGGGCTTTTTCTGCACACTCAGTGAACAACGTTAGATCACAAACAAACTTAACTTTGAATCCTTTGTCAATATCAAAACAAGGTTCGATATGGTGCTTCCTGCACCAACAACATCATCCTCTGATTCAACACTTTTAGCATAATATTTAAGTAACTCCTCAATTCTTGTTCTGGTAGGTTGTTTTTCTTTTGAGAAGTAAGTAAGATAGAGGTCACCCGATGCTTTAGTTGAATTAATAGAGACCGAAATACCTCGGTTCGCTATACCCAGTAACAATGTAACATCTCGTCTGGCGAACGCAATCGATACACCTGAAACATTTAAAATATTTAGTTATCTTTAAGAATATAAATCTGAAATGATTTCATATCAAGCTTATGGTAGGCCTGAAATGAAATAATTTTAGGCCTACCGAGGGCCTGAAATGAAATAAATCACTGAAATGAGTCTAAAATTAAATCATTTCAGGTCCTTTTATCCCTATTTTATCTTACTATAGTTAGTGTTTACAATTTATAACTAAAAGAGTTACTTGAGAATTTAAAAACTTGCGAAGTTGAATCCCAACTTTCAAATATATTGATCAAAATTCTTCGGATATGCTGCAATTCTTGTATGTCCAAGAAAACTCTGAAGGGAGACTCTTTGATCTTCGCAATGTGTCGACTATGTAAAATTTGAAATACTTCAAAAAATTAAAGTGACTTAACACACTACACCAATGTAATTTTTGTCCAAAGTTATCTGAAGCCTACATGTTGTAAACATTATAAATTTATTAAGAACCAAACCCAAACATTTTCATATTTGACAAATCAATATAATTTTTTTTATGAACATGCGCAGAAACTGTGCTGTTTTGACCTAATCCGCTCACCAACATACTTTAGTGGATAATGCTAAGGAAGAAGAGACTGAAACACTCACAGACTATTTTTCCGCCATTCTGAAAATAAAGCAGTGTAGAAACCCTAACTGGAGAGTGGACTTCCACGCAAACCCTTAAAGCCGTCTGAAGGACACACGAACAGACTTGCCTAGGGTTTTGATTGGGGAGAGGGATTATGGGGATGAGCTTGCGACTATAATACAGCTAGGGCGTTCACAATGTTCTTCAACTTCGACAATGACAATTAGGTTGTTACACTAAGAGAGGAGAAAAAGTCGACTCCCTGAGACATCCGAACCATAATATGTTATTTTAAATTGAAAAGTCTGAAAAAATGGTTCGGATATCTCGAAATTCTAATTGAAAAAGAGAATTATTGACGGAAGAAATATAAGAGGAAGAATACTAATTTTAATACGTTTTTGATAAAAATAAAATCTCAGTATTTTGGTAATTATAAATTTTCACGTGCCCGTGTGGTAAAAAGCCGATTTACGGCGATTCGGTCCGGTTCATGGATGCCGTTGCGTGTGATGGGATGGAATCGGAAAGGAGCGTCGACGAAATCTAAATCGAAGGATCTGCACCTTCGGCGACTCCCAAATCCATCGCGAGCGGCGTTCTTGGAGCAGCGGCTAGATAAATCGCGAGGGCGAACTTGTCGAAATTCGTTCGACGGCCGACGCGTCGAGCGGCCAATCGGCGGCAGCGAGCGGGGAAGCGAGATGAAGGACGGCGAGGAGGCTGACGGCGGGAAGAAGGAAGTTCACGGGTGAGATTGGATTGGCCGATGGGTTCGTAACGCTGATGCAAGACCCAGAATTTCAGGATTCAACAATCGGGATGCCGGTCTAGCCGTCTAGGTTAGTTTGCCTTGCTGATTCTCTTTTGATCGACGTCGCTTTTTTATCGGTTGTGGAATTTAGTCGGCCTTTGGCATGTAAGGGCTTTTGTCTGTTCTTCCCTTTATATTGTCGGGCACAATATGAACTTGATTTCTTGGTTTGATTGTTTTGTTATTTGAATGTGAATTATAATTTTGAGCAGTTTGTTCATTGCAAATCGAACGAACAGGCTACAACAACAACAACAACAACAAAGCCTTATCCCACTAGGTGGGGTCGGCTATATGGATCCTTTTACGCCATTGAGTTCTATCCCCTACTATATCATCATCTAGATTTAAATAAAATTTATCTTGTTTTATTGTTGCCAACCAAGTCTTTTTTGGTCTTCCTCTCCCTCTTTTAATGTGCGTATTTATCATAGTTTCACATCGTCTAACAGGGGCATTTATTGGTCTTCTAAGTACATGTCCGTACCATCTCAAACGTGTCTCCCGAAGTTTTTCTTCAATAGATGCAACTCCGACTTTCTCTCTAATACTCTCATTCCTTATTCTATCCATCCTCGTATGTCCACACATCCACCTTAACATCCTCATCTCTGCAACTTTCATCTTTTGCTCATGTGCCCGAGTCATAGCCCAACATTCAGCACCATATAACATAGCAGGTCTAACTGCCGTTTTGTAGAACTTCCCTTTAAGTTTTAGAGGTACTTTACGATCACATAAGACACCCGATGCTAATCTCCATTTCAACCATCCTGCTTGTATTCTATGTAAGACATCTCTCTCAATTCCTCCATCACTTTGCAAGAACGATCCTAAATACTTAAAGTTCTCGATTTTAGACAACTCATCATCTCCTATCTTAACAATTGTTTCACTACGTCTAGCATTGCTAAACTTAAATTCCATATATTCAGTCTTTACTCTACTAAGCCTAAAACCTTTCATTTCTAGAGTTTCCCGCCAAGATTCTAGTTTAGCATTTACTCCTTCACGTGTCTCATCTATCAAAACAATATCATCTGCAAACAACATGCACCATGGCACTGTATCTTGAATGTGCCTAGTGAGTTCATCCATGATTAGTGTAAAAAGATAGGGACTTAAAGCTGATCCTTGATGTAACCCTATCCTTATTGGAAATGCTTCAGTCAATCCACCTGAAGTCTTCACTCTAGTCGTTACATTTTCATACATATCTTTAATTAGGTCAATATATGTTACGCTAACGCCTCTCTTTTCTAGAATTCTCCATATAATTTCTCTTGGTACCCTATCATAAGCTTTTTCTAAATCAATAAATACCATGTGTAGATCTTTCTTTTGCTCCCGATATTTTTCAATTAATTGCCTAAGAAGATGTATAGCTTCTATTGTCGACCTTCCAGGCATGAACCCAAATTGATTTTCGGTTACCGTGGTCTCCTTCCTCAATCTTTTTTCTATTACTCTTTCCCAAAGTTTCATGGTATGACTCATTAATTTAATACCCCTATAGTTTGCACAATTTTGTATGTCTCCTTTGTTCTTATATAAGGGAACCAGACTACTTGCCCTCCATTGATTAGGCATTTTTTTTGTTTTCAATATTAAATTAAATAATTTTGTAAGCCATTCAATACCTTTTTTCCCTAAACATTTCCATACCTCGATTGGGATATCATCCGGTCCCACGGCCTTTCCATTTTGCATCCCTTTCAAAGCTTGTTCTACTTCTGAAGTTTGAATTCTCCGATGAAAATTAAAATTTCTATACTCATTTGAAATACTTAAATTGCCTAAGTCAAGTTGGTCCCCTAAACTTTCATTAAAAAGTTGATGAAAGTAAATCTTCCACCGCTCTTTTATTTCGCTATCATTTACTAGTACTCTATCGCATTCATCTTTAATACATCTTATTTGACTAAGGTCTCTTGTTTTCCTTTCTCTTGCTTTAGCTATTTTATAAATGTCTCTTTCCCCTTCTTTTGTATCTAAATTTTGATATAATCGTTCAAAAGTTTTATTTTTTACTTCATTCACTGCTTTCTTAGCCTCTTTCTTGGCTATTGTATATTTTTTTTAAGTTTTCCTCGTTCTTACAAATATATAATTCCTTATAAGCTATTCGTTTTTCTTTCACTTTCTCTTGTACTTTCTCATTCCACCACCAAGATTCCTTCCTTGGTGGTGCATGCCCCTTTGACTCACCGAGTACATCCTTAGCTACTATTTTCAACTTTGATACCATCTTATCCCATGTCGTATTAGAGTCGCTATATATTTCATCTAATGCTTGTATTCCTACCTTCTCCTTCAATATGTTTTGCTTCCCATCCTTTAACTTCCACCACTTAATTCTAGGAGTCGTGTATATTTTTCCTCTATTAATATTATAACTAAGGCGTATATCTAACACTACTAATCTATGTTGGGTAGTTAAGCTTTCTCCAGGGATAACCTTACAATCTTTACAAATCTTCCTATCTCTCTTCCTAACCATAAAATAATCAATTTGTGATTTATTATTCCCACTTTTGAATGTGATCAAGTGTTCTTCTTTTTTCTTAAAAATGTATTAGCTAGTATAAGGTCATATGCTATCGCAAAATCCAATATAGTTTTTCCTTCTTCATTTCTTGTTCCAAACCCATAACCCCCATGTACCCTCTCATATTCTTCATTTTTCGCTCCGACATGTCCATTTAGATCGCCTCCTATTAAAATCATTTCATTTGGCGGAATGTTTTGTAATACCTCATCTAAATCGCTCCAAAATCTTGATTTAGTTTCTTCATCTAATCCTACTTGAGGTGCATATATGCTAATTACGTTCACAACTTCTTTCGCCACTACTATCTTGAGAGCTATAATTCTATCCCCCTTTCTAACTACACCAACAACTTCATCTTTTAAAGAACTATCTACAAAAATACCCACTCCATTTCTTGTTTTACTCTTTCCTGTATACCATAACTTAAAACCCGAGTTCTCTATCATTTTTGCCTTCTCACCTACCCATTTTGTCTCTTGCACACACAAAATGCTAATTTTTCTCCTAATCATTGTATCTACTACCTCCATTGTTTTACCAGTGAGAGTTCCTATATTCCATGTTCCAAATCTGAGACTATTACTTTTCTTATAATGTTTATTCTTAGTCCACCTATGGTGTGAGAACTCTTGCCTATTTAACACTACACCCAAGTTCTCATGGAGATGTAGCGGTCCTTGCCGAGACGTTACAGTCGGACCCTGCAACGCGTTCCTTCCGGGGAACATCCTAGCATTTTGTCTCTTGCACACACAAAATGCTAATGTAATTAATTCCACCCGATTATTTTCCCCTATATTTCTGTATTATTGCACGACTTCTTGTAACTATATTCATCTTACTTCCGTTGTTCTTGAGTGCAGATTTTCAAAGAGTTTTGATTGGTTCCCAAATAAAGTAGCATTTTTCTTTCTTTCAATTTGACGAGCTCCAAATGAACTAATTACACTGAATTTAAGATGAGGGAAGCAGAGCAAGGAGGTATTTAGATTGCGTCCGTTTTGTTATCATTATTATATCATAAGTGATTATTCTACTCAATATCTTTTAAGAGGCTTTACTTATGTTTTCTATGAATGATGGGAAGTTGTTATGCTCTTCAAATTTGTTGTAGGCCCTTTGACTGTTCCACATGATCTAACGCGAGTTTCTGATTGGCGTCACTCTGTTACTACTGGGATTTCAAGCAATAAGTCTAGACAGTAATCATAAATTTGCATGTTGATAGAAGGCTATGAAATCCAATGCTCATATATCTGGACAGGCAGCTTCTCAAACTAGCTCGCAAATGCCTGGTCTGCCCCAGCAGATCAACAATTCAATGGCATCTCAAATGCAGAATCTTGATCCTCGAAAGATGGATTCTGAATTTCTGCAACTCCGTATAAGAATGCAGCAAAAAATGTAAGCTAATCTTCCTATATCTTGAAATACTTTATTATTAGTCCAGCTTGACTAACCTGGCAACTGAAGCAATGAATGTACTTACACATGTTCACGTTCAAATTGCAAGTAATTATAATTCTACTATCAGTTTATTAAACTAGAATTTTAATTATAATGAAACTGAAGGATTTAAATTCAACCCATGGAGCATAACTAAAAGGGATGATAATGTATAGTCAGTTAATGTTTAACTCTTCATGATAATCTTTTTTGGCTATTGTAAAAATCAGTTTGCATATCTGCTACATCATTTAGCCAATAGGGAAGAGGCACAGGTCTGTTAGGTGCAGATGCCATGCAGTTGGACATCAGCATATTGGCACACAATCTCTTGCTTAAAGCATGGGTAGAGACATCGAGTACTACCTGTACTCACCTAACTATCTCATGATCTACTTTGGTCCATCGCTCAACTTCTGGAGTGGACCTTTCCATAAGTCACAACACTAGCTGAGCTATGAACATTTTGGGCGAATCATATCTGGTTGGAGGCACGTGGCTCTTGCACACAAATTAGCATGTGCAACCAAAATGATTGCAACTTGACTATATCAATTTTTGTCAAACAATATCAAAAGTCACTAGTACATGCAACCTAGGTGCTAAAAGCACACAAGGTTGCAACTTAAATCACTTAAGGCTTGTCAAGACCACTACATTCCATTGTCACTTAGTTGAGCATCCGATAAGAACCTCTAGGTGAGGCAATAAGGCATATGTTCCAACTTACAGCTATCTGGCAGTTGATGTGTGAATTTATCTGCCAATGAACTCAATTTAAGGCTATTGCGCTATATTACTAGTAATGTTCAAGTTTTGTCTAGATGCTCATTCCTAGCAAATTAGAACTAAAACTACCTCTATAAATTGTTCAATTTCAACTACCTCACATGTAAGTTGAGTGACTATCTTTGCTACTATAACCATGCCAAAGTAGCCAATAAGTTTTATGCTTCTTTGTTTCTTAAAATAGTTGGTTTTTTAGAATTGATAATGTAGAACATAGACACTGAGCAACATAATAGATCTTTCACTGTCTTCCTTGTTTTTCTCTTTCTTGCTCTTCCTTCTTTAGCTCACATTTTATCAGTTTTTTTGCCCTCTTTATTGTCTTTGCAAAATTTCCTTACCTTGATTCAGGAAGCTGATGTTGCAATGCTTTAGCATATTTTCCTCTAAATTTTTTCCTTAATTAGCACATAGGTTGTGGCAATACAAATAAAATAAAACTGACATGCCAAAAAGTAAACATTTAACATATCTGTTTATTTTTCACTATTTTTTTTTTGTTGATCTTGGTAGTTAAAGAGTCATAGCATGCTTATGCTAATCAATTCTCTTGGATTAGTCATCATTATCTTTTTAAAGTGACCTTACTCTTTAATGTGAGGACAAAGGGATGCAATTTTGTTATCTCAATCTAACGGAGCAAGATTGCCTTGACTAGCACATAGCATGTTTGGCAATGCTAAATGGTTATGACTTTCTTCAACAGTAATTTCCGTACAAAATGTTATCATTATGCAAGAATGTGGGAATCTTGAAATGAAAAAACTGTTTGGAGTTAACGCAGGATGGATGTTCATGAGTTGCATTATTATATTAAATTATTAATGTTAGGAATATTTATGCAAATTTCATCTAGATACATAAATATTTGCTATTGCCAAAAGTTGTGACTAGTTTTAGAAATATTTCACTTGTTGCAGTTACAGTATTCTTCAAAGAAGAAACCAGTCTAATGACTGGCTGCATAAGTTACCAGAAATAGTCAAACGCTTGGAAGAATGTATGCTCAGAGATACTGGAACAAAGGTATCATTTCTACTTTAAGAAGATATTAATTTTCTTGACAGTTTCAATTTATCTCAATATCTTGAAGTCCAAATCCATAGTATTTTTTAGTATAGTAGGTCTATCGCAGACCTCTTTGTTGGCTATAATGCAAAAGGTTCTCTCTCTTTTTTAAATTTGGTATTTCATCATTTTCTTTCCTATGCTAACCCTTACAAGTTTTGCAATATGTATTCAACTTTGGCCAGGATGAGTATTTGACTTTGTATAAGGAGTCGGATGAAAATCGCTTTTTTGCCATCATAAGGAGTATTTTTAACAGCAAACAACGTGCATCACAGCAAGTTAGATCTTCTTCTACCCCTGGTATGATGATTCCAACGCCTAGGATACAACAAAATAGAAATGCACAATCTATAATAACTGGTTCAGTTGAGAACCCCAAAATTAGTAGTTCAAGTGTTGAATGTTCTCCGGCAACAAATGTGGGGAATTTGCAACCAACTGGGAATGGTCTGACTGATGTCAATGCCCCATTTCATTTGGCTAATGGTAATTCAATCTGCGCTTTCCATATTTTTTATTTGCTGTTTTCCTCTCTTTGGTTTCATATGCACAGGGATGAGACCTTTTCTTCTGTGCAGTTTCCAATTGCCATCCGAGACAAGGTACTGACTTTCCTCTTGGTTCAGGTGTAAGAAATATAATGCATTCAAACTCCATTGGCATGCCAAGGCAATCTAGTCAGATGATTCCAACACCAGGATATGTAGATCCACAGGCTATCTCCTTAGGCTCAGAATCTTCTAATGCAATTAATCTTTCCAGATGTGATTCTACAATACCTTCGGAATTACAACAGACAAGGAATGTTAGAAACCCAAGCAACCGCTTATTACATAGTTTAGGAGGGCAGATTGATTCTGGTATCAGGTCAAATAATCCGCAGAAGACTTTATTGCATAGCATCTCAAATGGAGTCATGAAGAGTGGTCTGGATTCAGTTGGGAGCAACATGCAATTTAACAGGTCTACTAATTTAGAGGAATTGATAAAGACTGGGCCTATGCAACAACACTTTGATCAGCAAATACAACAATCTAGAATGCCAGGTAATGCTATTAGTATGAGAATCTGTTATCCTGAGTTTTCCATTTTTCCAGATACCTTTTGATTTTTTATGCTGTCTTCATAGTAGTAATCAGATTGTACATATCCAGGATCTAATCCTTTATGTGATATTGTATTTATCTGTGGATCGAGTGGTGGAATCCTATGGTGATTTTTAGACTTAATTTATGCATGCGTGCTTAAACAATATCCCACTTTTGTTCATAACATGTTTTTCATGATATCTCCTTGTTAGTAATCTTAGAATCCAACAATCAATCAGGATATTGAGTACCTGATTTTTTAATGCAGTTATATATTTACCTATGAATAGTGGAAAAAGTAAACAATATTATAAAATTTCCTGTCAATTTCTTGATACATAGTAAATGCAAAAATAAATTTTAATGTCATTATTGTTAACTTTGGAGGTACTACACGGAGATATGCTATGTTCAACTGAGCACCATGTTAAACTGAATCTACCTGTATCTTGGGCCAACCGACTGGCAGTTATTTGACTTTCTTATGCTTATTCAACAATCTTCATGCAAATTTTCTGCACCTATTTTGTTTCTGGAAGGGTACCTTATAAAATTGTAATGCTGCTATGTTATGCAGTGCCATTGTCTGAGCAAATGTTGTCTAGTGGGGTCGATGTTTATGCTATGAAAGGAACTGCTATATCAGGATCTGATATTGTTCATGGCTCTGGTTCATCTGTATTATCTGCTATGAATAATCTCAACAGTGGAAGTTTGCAAACAAGAGTGCAAACAAATCCAAGTCTTCCACACCATCAAACAAATTCAAATCAACAGTACACACAAATAAGGCCTCACACAATTGATCCTTCACAAAAATTTAATCTAAATGGATCACAAATGACAAATGAGGTATTGCAATCACAATCACTGGTGCAGCAATCTCAGCAACAAGTTAGTCCATCTTATCCTCAGTTCTTTCAAAACCAAACTAAACTGCTATTGCAGCAACAGCAGCAGCAAAGTCAACAAAACCAAATATCGTTACCACCTGTCACACTGAGACAGACTTCAGGAACTTCTTTAGATGAGCAAATGCCAGGGCATGAACTTATGACCCCTTCTGGGGTATTGCATTCACAAGTTTCCCAGCAGATCCAAGCATCAGAATCACAATCTCATTTGTTTGATGTCCATTCTAGAGCACAATTTGTCAACCAGTTATCTGGTTCTGAAGATCTTCTTGATCAGATTCCACAGGGTCCACAACAATCAGTGTGCCCAAATGCTTTGGCTGATAATTTTCAAAGGCGTATCAACAACCAGTCTAGTGAATCCCAAACAAGGGACAAATTTCAACTTCAACCTTCACAAGGGGTACAAGTGATGGATAAGCTTTCAAGTGAAGAACCTTCAGAATTTCATCAGAAAATCACAGTGAAAGATGAAGTTCAGCAACCTCACGTTTCCCTTCAGGGATGTAATGCCAGCGCTGCTACAATAATGCCCCATTTTTCTAGCAGACTAGCTCCCAGCCTGGAGGAATCTGTAGGTAAATCGAATTATCTGAAGCAAATTAGGTGGTTGTTGTTTTTGCACCATGCTCGGCGTTGTCCTTCTCCAAAGGGTCAATGCCCAGAAGTTTATTGCTTAAGAGTTCAAGAGTTAATAACTCACATACGCAGCTGCAATAGTGACCCATGTGAGTTTGCCCGATGTAAGCCTAGTAGAGTCCTTCTTCATCATTTTCGTTATTGCCGAGCAGCTAATTGCCCTGTATGCGTGCCGGTTCGTAGCCTTATGGCATCTTGTAGAATACCTGCTCGTTCTTTATCTGATGCTGGTTCAGAGAGTCAGGCTGTTGCGTCCAATAATACAAGCAAGGGAAGAGATTCTAATGAAATCACTGGTGATATGGAGTCTAGGCTCACAAAGATTCAGCTTACCTGTGCTTTATCGGATGTTGTCCCAGGAAGCCAGATGGATGTTGACAATGGTAGGATCAAGAGAGATGGAGCGGTGGCTGAACTGTCTGATGATAAGCAGGCTAAATGCAGGAAAATTCAGCATGTATCTCTTCTTGTTATTAACAATGGATCATCTGCAGCCTTGCATTCTTCTAAGGACAATTCATATGGCTTCCAGGAGGCACAGTTTCAGAATTGCAAGCAAACTGACATGGTCATGTCTACTAAATGTGAAACTTTTGATACAAAGACTGAACGATACATTAACACTGGACACAAAAAATTCACAACCAACGGAAGTGGCATTGAACAAAACCAAATTAAAATAATTGATATGAAATCTAATGCTTCTAATCATGTTAAGTGTATTGTTAAGCAAGAAACCTTGATGGTTGAAGAGAAGATTGATCAGGCAAGAAATGATATAAAGCAGGAAAATTTTGAGAAGTTAACTGATCAAGCAACAGCAAGTAAATCAGGGAAGCCAAAGATAAAAGGTGTTTCCTTAACTGAGCTGTTCACTCCAGAACAAATCAGGGACCATATTCATAGTCTTAGGCGATGGGATGGTCAGGTTAGCTGTTAAACAATCACAATCTGTTGCTATCATCATAAAGTTTTATCTGTGGTTCATATTACTTCCTCAAAATTATGATGATTAGTAGACGATATTTGTTTGGGCTTTCAGAAATTATAATGTAGTTTTCTCCATCCTGTATCTTTGACATATTTTACATAGCAAAATATGATATGCTTGTTTGGGTTTGGATACAAAGTTTTTTTTTTGGCTCAGTTATCTTCTATAAAAAAATGCAATAGGAATTTGTACAAATTAGTAAAATAATCATTGGATATCCTGTTGTTGTTTTTCTGCACTTATTGAATTTATTTATTAGGAGAGGAATTGATTAGTTATGCATTATATCTTTCATGGTTATTGTTGGATCTTCATATTGCTTCTGTTATAGACATTATTTTGTAGAAATAAACACTAGGCCACTTGTCTTTCCATTTCACATTTCTATTTCTCTTTGGTGGTATCAGACTGCTTGGAAGCATTTTTAGCTGCTAAATTTCTAGTATTGCTTACCTACTATATTCTTACTGTGTGATAAATAATGCCGCAGTATGAAAGCTATTAGAAACATTTCTAGTGCATTATTTATTTATTTATTTGCAATTTTCTCTCAAATCTTCAAAATTGGTTGTCACAGAGTAAGGCTAAAGCTGAAAAGAATCAAGCAATGGGACACTCAATGAATGAGAATTCATGTCAACTTTGTGCAGTGGAAAAGCTTGCATTCGATCCAACTCCACTATATTGTTCAATATGTGGTGCGAGGATAAAGCGGAATGCTATGTACTACACAGTTGGAAGTGGTGAAACCCGTCACTACTTTTGCATCCCATGCTATAATGAGGCTCGTGGTGATACTATAGCAGTTGAAGGCTCTACATTTCTCAAGGCAAAGCTTGAAAAGAAGAAAAATGATGAGGAAACAGAAGAATGGGTAAAATCTTGAGACCGTAGATCTTGATATTCTAAATTTTTCTTTCAAAATATGCATTTTGTTCTTCCTTTTATATTTTTGCGATTATGCTTTATCTCCTGATGTTTCATGTAGTGGGTACAATGTGATAAATGTGAAGCTTGGCAACATCAGATATGCTCTCTCTTTAATGGCCGAAGAAATGAGAGAGGCCAAGCTGAATATACTTGCCCAAATTGTTATGTAAAGGAGATAGAAAATGGTGAACGCAAGCCTTTACCCCAGAGTGCTGTTCTCGGTGCAAAAGATCTTCCAACAACAATTCTCAGTGATCACATAGAACGACGACTCTTCAAGCGACTCAAGCAAGAGAGAATGGACAGAGCTAGACTGTTCGGCAAAAATATAGAGGAGGTTATTCTGATGACTAATTCCCTACTCTTATCTTCTTTATTTTTTACTAAAATTCCTTCCGTACTTAGAATGTAACTTCTGGGTCTTATGCTTGGCATTTATGACTTCGAATACAGTCACGTGTTAATTAACCTGATCTTCCCATCAATTGATAGACTACCATCTTATTTGAATAATTCTTTTATCAAATTAGTAGTTATATCGAGAAGGTTCATGTGGCTATTGATATACATGTCTTAAGATTCCATTCATTTAACTGAACATATTTTGGAAAAGGGTGGCTTATTTTTTGTTGTTTAGTAGTAGGAGAAAGGTTTTGCTGAGTGGAAGTTGAAAAATATAAATTTCAGGAAAATGGCCTCCCCTTCAAAAACAGAATCATTTTTATCCTAGAAACAGTATTCACTATTTGTAATTTTTGCATTGAAGCTTAAACATTGTGGTCACATGGTTTTTCATTTCACTAGGGACAATCAATTAAATTACTCGCTCAAGTCAGTGATGATTTCATATAAATACTTTATTTAAAATCTAAAAATATTTTATTGGTACAAGCTAAAAATCTTATAAAAACAATAATAGTCTTCATCTAGCTGTATGCTCCCAATTATTTAAAAATATGTTATTACTTATTGGTAATATTCCAATCAATTAAATCATTTTTCATTATATTGACTAAGGGGGCGTTTGGTTTGGGGTAATAGAGAATAGGGAATGAGAATCGATGGTAATCATTCCCATTGACATTGTTTGGTTAGTGTCAATGGGAATGAAAATAAGGGAATCGTTCTCTCATTTTCATTCCCTACTCCCCTCTCATCAATCAAACTCCTCATTCATTCCTTCATTTTCATATATCCAAAACACTCCTTTTTTTATTTTTTATTTTTCATTTTAATATCTCTTTTTCATTCTCTCATTTTACTTTCTCTCTCTACATTTTAAAATTTCTCTCTATATGTTTATTCTTTTCTCTCTCTACATTTTCTATCCCTTTTTCTCTCTACCTTTCTCATCTCATTTTTTCTCTATATATTTTTAATATCACTTTCTCTCTCTACCTCTCTTATTATAATTTATCTATCTTTATTTTTTACTTTTTCTTTATATTTGCTATATCACTTTCTCTCTCTTTATATTTTCTATATCACTTTCTCTCTCTACCTTTCTCATCTCATTTTCTTTCTATATATTTTCAATCACTTTCTCTCTCTACTTGTCTTATCATAATTTATTTATTTATTTTCTGTATATTTTATATATCACTTTCTCTCTTTACATTTTCTATATCATTTTCTCTCTCTACTCTCTCTCATCTCATTTTCTCTCTGTATATTTTCAATATCACTTTCGCTCTCTATCTCTCTTATCATAATTTATTTATCTTTATATTTTATTTTTTCTCTATATTTTATATACCACTTTCTCTCTTTACATTTTCTATATCGTACTCTCTCTCTACCTCTGTCATCTCATTTTCTCTCTATATATTTTCAATATTACTTTCTCTCTCTACTTCTCTGATCATAATTTATCTATCTTTATTTTTCACTTTTCTCTATATCTTCTATTACTCTCTCTCTACATTTTCAATATCATTTCCTCTCTCTACCTTCTCATCTCAGTTTTTCTCTCTATATATATTTTTAATGATCCTCCCTCTATTTTTTATTACATCTATCTTATCTTACTTTCTCTCTCTACTTTTTATCTTTATTTTCTCTATTATTGTATTTTCTATTATTTTTTCTTCTAATTTATTTTTCTACCTTCTTATAATTTCTCTCTCTATATTTTTCTACTTTATCTCTTAACTCATTTTATTTCACTTTCTATATTTTGTAATTATTTTATTATTTAGGTAACTTTGAAATTTGTATGAATTCCCATTACTAAAGTTGAACTGAATCAAACATTATCAGTGACAATAATTTTCATTCCAGGATTTGAACCAAACACTATCAATGCAATCATGATTCCCATTACCATTGACCCCTTAATGAATCTCATTACCATTCCGATTAACAAATTTGAACCAAACGCCCTCTAAATTTTTATTTGGTTTGCCTTATGCCCTCACTCTAATAGATTCAATTCTTCATAACTATAGGTCATATTGTTCTCCTTTAAGCATATCCATACCAGCTACCATATTCTCATTTCTTAGATATTTTTATTTTATTGTTTCTAGTTAACACAATGTCTTAGCATTATCATTTCTTTGTGCCCATTAGTTCTTAATAGTCCAAATACTTTGATCCACGACCCCTAGATAGTCTATACTACCTGGTGTTGGACAAGAAAATATTCATGTGCATCGTTTCTCAATCCCATAGGATTTCTTGCCTCAGTCATCAATCTTACAAGATAAAGGAGAAATATGATAGGGAATTCTGAACTATTGTTGAATCAATGGAATCATGGTTTGAAGGTCTTTGTATAGGTTGTACATTATACAATGAGTTATTTTTACTAAAACTCATACTAACTAGGCTTGGTTTTTTCGGAAATAGTAAAAGTAAAATATGGGTTGTTCTTATTAAAATTCATATTAACTAGGTTAGATGTGATGGAAATAGTATTAGTAAAATACATTTGTATTTTAGACCAAAGTAAAACTATTAGCTCTAATAACTTGTTTTTACTAAAAACGTACAAAGATAGATGTACTAGAATCATAGTTTGAATTCAGCGAAATGGTCTAAATGTATCGTTATGGTAAATACCGAAATATTATTGTTCCAGTAAAAAATTGAAACTCCGGCATGCCTTGAGAATTTAAAACTTGACTGGAATAGTACATTTTAAATTAAATAAAATTACATTTTAGGACAAAGCAAATTCAAAATAAAAATATAATTTAGACCTCTAACCACTTGTTGGATTGGTGTATTATTTTAAAATGACCTATTTTTAATTGCATCATCTATCTTAACATTTTAATGAAAGTGTATTAAAGACGAATGCAATAGGGTACTAGTAATGATGGAGAAATGAAAGAGCGGTAGAAGATATATTTTTATCAACTTTTTAATGAAGGTTTAGGTGACCAACTTAACTTAGTCAATTTAAGTAGGTCAAATGAGTATAAAAATTTAAATTTTTATCGTAGAATTTAAACTTCAGAAGTAGAACAAACTTTGAAAAGAATGCAAAATGGAAAAGCCGTGGGACCAGATGATATCCAATAGAAGTATGGAAGTGCTTAGGGAAATAATATATTGAATGACTTACACAATTATTTAATATGATATTTAAAACGAAAAAATGCCCAATCAATGGAGGGTAAGTACTCTAGTTCCCTTATATAAGAACAAAGGAGACGTACAAAATTGTGCAAACTATAGGGGTATTAAACTAATGAGTCATACTATGAAACTTTGTAAAAGTTAGCGTCGTGTGTTTTATGTGATCGTAAATGTTAGAATATTGTAAATATAGCTAGGGATAATTTGATGTATCCTAATTTGTATTTTACCTAAAATACAAATTAGTCCTTAGCATAGAATCCTGATTTATTTCCTAAAATAGTGTTCTAATTATTTCTTAGAATAGGTCCTAACTTTATATATAAATAAGACTTATATCTTGTAATATTTGACGAGAGGAATTCTTTAACATTGTATCAGAGCACAAGATTTAAGTTTTTTTCCTTTATCCTAAAATTCTCTTTTGCCCTAAATCTTGGCCGATCCGTTTCTCTTTTCCCCTCTCTCCACGTGACGCTGCTATTCTTGCTCACGACCCTGCCGTTCTTCTCCTACACGTGACTCTGCTGTTCTCCTGAGAAGCCAAAGCTACTGTTCTCCAGAGAAGCTGAAGTTGTTGTTCTTCTCCTGCACACGTTACTANGAAGAGTATATCTTTCATATCTAGACTCAGTGAAGTATTTTAGGCCTGACACCAAATCAGTGACAGGAGAAGCTTTGCGTACTGTTTGTTATCATGAAATTTTGGTAATATATTCTGATAGTTGTTTTGATGCTTTCTTTACAATTTTATCTTAGAAAGTTTGTTTATATTTAAATGTATTTGATTATGCAATTATTGAAACCTCTTCTCTTCTTGCATCAGATAGGATATCTTGAGTATTGCAAGAAACGTGTTCACTAGTTGCTATATTTGGCTTGCCCTCCTCTTAAGGGCGAAGACTATATCCTTTATTGCCACCCTGAGATTCAGAAGACTCCAAAATCTGATAAACTGCGTGAATGTAAGGTTTAAGGCTTTTAATGAAAGTTACACTTTCAGTATCATATTATTATTTAACATAATTTAAAGGCATCATTCACTATGTTTACCAGGTATCTAGCTATGCTTCGGAAAGCTACAAAGGAAAATGTGGTTGTTGATGTCACAAATTTATATGATCATTTCTTTACGAGTACTGGGGACTGCAAAGTTAAGGTTACAGCTGCTCGTCTACCATATTTTGATGGAGATTACTGGCCTGGTGCAGCAGAGGATATGATTAGTCAACTTTGCCTAGAAGATGATGGTAAGAAGCAACAAAAAAGAGGGAAAACTAAAAATACTATCTCTAAAAGGGCTTTGAAAGCTGCTGGTCATACTGATCTTTCAGGCAATGTTTCCAAAGATGCTTTGCTAATGCAAAAGGTAAAACTATTTTGCTTCTCTTAGTTGGTAGTTACCATCATTTGATGTAGTGGTACTTGTTTCTCCAAAGCTAGGCCTTTTGAATGTCTTATACGATCAACCATCAAGAAAACTTGCATGGTAGGCCAATTGCAATGTAGCTAAGATACCAATGCTGACTAACTGTTGAATGTCATTGAATCTCTTAACAATGGCTATCAATATAGGTAGTATGTGTTGGATAACAAAAGAATATAGATAAAAGATTGCTGTACTAGTGTGCTTTATACATGGACACACTGGTGCTAACCAACCTGACTATAATCCAAACATACTGACTTTAAGGTTCCCATTTGGCCTTTTAAGCATTTTAGTGTCTGTTATATTTGTTTATTTGGTCAGAAAGATCTACTTGTATGTCACATGCTTCGATCAGATCTCTATAAGAGCATGTCTTGAAAAAAGCCATAATCTCTATCTCCTCATCATGTATGGAATTTCTATTTTGTTTCTTCCTTGTATGCCAACCTTTAGTTTCAGTTCCTTTGCCTTTCTTTCATTGCTATCTGCACTCCTTATTTTTTTGCTTGTCTTTAGTCTCAATGATGCTTATTGAATTTTGATGTTTATACTGATGTTTTATTGTGGTGTTTTGCGAGAGAGTCTAGTAAAGTTTGGTGGTTGGAATTTTACTACAGCTAATTGCCTTATATGCCACTCAATTTGACTTTTGTTAATCAGACATGTTATATACCCATGTCAATACTTCATACTGTGTTTTGTTGAGTTCCCATCTCCATTATTACTAACTGGCATTGTTTTGGAAAACTATATATTGTTGTTGATATCCTATTACCTCTTTCTTACTCAGCTTGGTGAAACCATATATCCTATGAAGGAAGATTTTATCATGGTTCATTTGCAGCATGCATGTACACATTGCTGTGTGCTAATGGTGTCTGGGGCACGATGGGTTTGCAATCAATGTAAAAATTTCCAACTATGTGATAAGTAAGTCGTCTTTAAAGCATCTTTTACTTTTTCTTTGATGTACTAGTCCAAGAATCCCCATTATATTATTTTGACTGTAGATGCATTGTGGCCTTTTGTAATGAACTAATACAATTTCAATTTCTATCAACGAGTGGCCAATGGCCAATTTAATCTTCATGTACGACTTGGTGTAACCAATTTGTAGGTGCTATTGAAAGACTAGAGGCATCTAGAGGCTTTTGTGCTACATTTTGTTACTAATGTTATAGTACTAAAAGTGGCATCATGAGATTAACTCCTACAGTCAAACAAGTACACGACATATTACATGCAATGTAAAATCAGAAGTTTTATATCTCTAGACGTTATTAGAAACATAACCAAATTCTTATGAGAGACACCTAAAGCTCTTCAAATTATTGTTTTAGAAAGCAGTATACTGCCGATGCAGCTATAGGCATGTGCCTACCTATACCTTCCACAGTTGCTTCTGTTTTATGATATAGCTTCCCTCCCCACGCGTTAGCCACAACATCCGAGCTAGTAGCCCCGTGATTTATCTCCACCGTGTTAGTCCTAGGACGGGTTGGCAGGGGTGCTGAGGGTGAGTGAATCACCTATTGCCACCTTGTTTTATGATATAGCTTAATGAATCAGAACTTGGTCAAAATGAAGCAATAGAGAGGCGCCATATGATCATTGTAAAGAATTCAATGATGGTGATCCTTAATTACTACAATAACTGCAATTTACATCTCTTGTATCTATTTGCACAACAATTCAGTTTTCATATCGGCAAGTGTTATGCGCTATCATTTTATTTACGTTTATCATTCCATATGCATTAGGTCAGGTATAAACTATGAGTAATGATTGGTAGAGTGAATTTGGGAGAGTGAATGGGAGAGTGAATCACGTCCAGCTAATGTGTACATGTTCGATCGACGATCGGACACCACCGACGGCCTCTGATTGTCGTCCCGAATCAAACTATACCTTGGGAGGACGGTGAACTCGTCAGGATCGCCGGTAACGGTGAACCCATCGAAATCGACGGTCAATGATGCGAGATCGCAATTGTGGCGATCCCCGACGGGTTCACCGTGCCCCCCAGGGTATAGTTTGGTTCGGGGCGGCGGCCGAAGGCCGCCGGTGGTGTCCGATCGTCGATCGGACGTGTATACAATAACTGCCACGTTATTCACTCTCCCATTCACTCTCCCAAATTCACTCTCCCTATCATCACTCATAAACTATTTAATATCAAATCATTTAAAAATATTTAAAATATATCAATATAGATACTAAAAGCCTAATACATTTGTTTAAATATGGTTGCATCTACCTTCGCCTATGAAACTACATATACCATTTGTACCATGAAGTGTCTCTACACATGCCACTTGCAAAGACTTTTTAAGTCTTTGCTTTAATTATTATCTTATAGTTAAACATGTTGCAAACCAAATAAAACCTTTTTATTCCAAATTGGCTCAAAATATTTTTCCCCCCTGAAATTAGTTACTAAGCAAATTCACGACATTGATCTGAAAGTTACAAAAGACATCTATCCATTATCTTTATCCTAATTGCTATAACTTCTGTAGATGCTTGAGGAATTCTGTCTTGGAACTTCAATTTTCTCATGATAGTTATGTGCAATCTCAAAATTGAGCCAACTGATGCTGTAATGGCTGTTGATTTCTTGAATAATGCTCAATCAGGGCAGTCTAATTAAGGTGGTCTTTCCTCTATCAAGACTGTCTGAGATAGTCTCAATGGGAATATATTAAACTTTTCTAATCCAAATCTATTCTGTAGTTTGTATTTAGTGTTTCAGGGTAATAACTTGTAAATGATTTAGTATTTTTTTTTGAAATTGTTAAATTGTATGAAAAAATAAGATGTTTCTGTAGATACTTCAATTGACCAATTAGATGTTCTATGATTCAGGTGCCATGAAGTGGAAAGGAGACTTGATGAAAGGGAAAGACATCCAGTAACTTCTAGAGACAAGCATGTGCTTCATCCAGTGAGTTATTCTCGCTGTGCTATCTTTACTGCATCCGATAGCATGCTGACTTGGTGGTTTGTTTGCTTATGACTTTTTTCCATAGTACATAATATTGCTAACATGATATCAGATTGAAATAAATGATGTGGTCATGGATACAAAGGATGAAGATGAGATCCTGGAGAGTGAGTTTTTTGACACCAGACAGGCATTTTTAAGCCTTTGTCAAGGGAACCATTATCAATATGACACTCTTCGCCGTGCTAAGCATTCCTCAATGATGGTCTTGTATCACCTTCATAATCCAACTGCCCCAGCCTTTGTAACGACTTGTAACGTCTGTCAACATGACATCGAAACTGGGCAAGGCTGGCGTTGTGAAACCTGTCCAGAGTTTGATGTGTGCAATGGGTGTTATCAGAAAGGTGGCATCAATCATCCCCATAAGTTAACCAATCATCCATCGACAGCTGAGCGTGATGCACAAAACAAAGAAGCTCGACAAAACAGAGTTTTACAGGTAAGCTTCTCTCTCTCTCTCTCTCTCTCTATGCACTTCTCATCGTATTTGAGCTCATAAAGAGCTTCCTTTGCTTTCTGTTACCTTATAACATATCAATTTTTTTTTTCTTTACTGAAATCATTCAATTCTTTTATCTATGCAGCTAAGGAAAATGTTAGATCTCTTGGTCCACGCTTCACAGTGTCGGTTTCCCCAGTGTCAATATCCCAACTGCCGTAAAGTTAAGAGCCTATTCCGCCATGGAATACAATGCAAAATACGTGCTTCAGGAGGTTGCCCCTTATGTAAAAGGATGTGGTATCTCCTTCAGCTCCATGCCCGAGCATGTAACAAATCTGAATGCAGCGTCCCGCGGTGCAGGTATCCACACTTCTTTTATTGTCACCACATTCAAAGATTCTCTTTGCTATTGCTTCCTAGATTCTCTACTGTTATTTTTTTTCCCTAAACTTTTCCAGAGATCTGAGGGAGCACTTGAGAAGACTGCAGCAACAGTCTGAATCGAGACGAAGGGCTGCTGTCATGGAGATGATGAGACAGCGAGCTGCAGAAGTTGCCCGAAACTCCAGTTAACTGTAAATAACCATTTTCACTTGGGAAGTACAGCAACAAAACCTATCTTTCTTGCACCACCAACCCATGATGGGTTCCAAGAAGCAACCGATGATTGCATGGTGATGGGCTCAAAGAAGCAGCCGATAGGATGGTGTCGTATCATCAACTAAGTTATTCAACCTAAACCCATCTGGAAGAGAACCGCTATGATTTCTCCTTCATAATTACATTCCTTGGGTTGTAGATGTAAGATAGGGGTCCCTGATTCATCCATTCTTATTCATTTTTCTACCTTTTATTTTATGTCTTTTAGGCTCAGTGGGGTTAGGGAGGAGGCAGGGTGAACAGCCCTATCATTTTTTGCTCATATCTCCTGTAGTTCTTGTCTTAATTGAATATGAGAAAAAGGGGGAAAAAGAAAAATGCCATATTTCCACTGAAAAATTCTTTCAACCTGTTTATAATAGGGTTTTGATACTTGTAAATTTTCTTTGGCTTTGCTTGCTGCATGTTGGCTAGGACTTGACCTACTCGTTTATTGTTCAAAGAGAATTTTTAAATGAGTTCAGGTAGCTTGCCACCTAAAAGAAGTTTTAGTAATGCTTTGTTATTGTTATGATGAACAAATAGATAATAAATACAGAATTAATGATTCACCATCAGTTTTCCTGTGAAATTAATAACAATTGCATGAGTTCATAGAAACTCTTTTGTCCGGGCCTCGAGGTTATGGTGTAATAGTTAGACGATTAATTATCATTCTAAATATTTACGGTTTAATTTTTAGCTATGGTATATTTTATAGGATTTTTTTCTTCAAATAGAGCGTGAATCCTGAAACGTTGAATTTCTAGACTGTTCGTCATGAATATTTTTTGATTTATCCTAACGATCGATGAAATTTTTTTATGAAATTGGATAATCATCCGAGATTCGACTTTACTTGACCTCCTTAATTATTTATTTATTTTTGGTTCTAGACTAGGAGCACTACTACTCAATTGCTTGTGTATTACAACCGCAAACTGTTACGCATGCCTCATTTGTGAATTTCTCTGTTTTAATTTATTTTGATAATTATATAATTAATATTACATAAGAGCCTTCCAAATTACTAAATACAATGATACTGAATAATTTTTAATTAAATTTTAAAGAGCGTTTTTCTAATGGTTTTTTAATAAAAATTTTAGGATTTAATATTTTATAGAACTGCAAATCTAAAATATGCACTTTATTTTTAAAAAACTAATAATATATATTGAATAAAAATTACGTACTTGTACCAAAGGCGTTTAAATGATGACAAATTTTAAAATTATCAACATATGTAATTTTACTTTTATCACCCTGTATTTACTTACACATACTTCAGTCGATTTTAGAGTGATGATAGGGAGAGTGAATTTGGGAGAGTGAATGAGAGAGTGAATGACGTGGCAGTTATTGTATACACGTCCGATCGACGATCGGACACCACCGGCGGCCTTCGGCCGCCACCCCGAACCAAACTATACCCTGGGGGCACGGTGAACCCGTCGGGGATCGCCACAATTACGATCTCGCATCATTGACCGTCGATTTCGATGGGTTCACCGTTGCCGGCGATCCTGACGAGTTCACCGTCCTCCCAAGGTATAGTTTGATTCGGGACGACAATCAGAGGCCGCCGGTGGTGTCCGATCGTCGATCGAATATGTACACATTAGCTGGACGTCATTCACTCTCCAATTCACTCTTCCCAATTCACTCTATCAATCATTACTCTTATTATAATGCATTGATCGATTCGAAATAGTAGTATACTGAGTGTGTTCGATCAAGAGATTTAACTATTCATTGCCTTTATTTAATGTTACACGTTTGTGGAGTTCAGAGTTTTTTATTGATTTTTTATAGAATCCGAGAAAAGAATTTCATAGGGGTTTATAGATTTTTTTACCAGACTTTTACAGACATTTATAAATTTTTTTATAAAACTTGTGAATTTCGTAATTTAATGAGATATTGTAATTATAAATATAAATGAGTCATATTCAATTTATAGAAATCAAATTTTCAATTATTAGATTCAATCAAACATAAATAAATAATTAATTAATATTTTTTAACAGAGGAAAATATATTTTAGATACCAAACTTAATATTAGATGAGTGATTTTGATACCAAACTTTTGAAAAGATATTTTTAGTCCCCAAGCTAACACTTAATTTTTATTTTAGTCTAGGGGTCACCTTCTCAATTAAGTTATAATGTTCAAGCAAAAAAAAAAATCAAAAATGTTGCTGCAATCTTTGTTAGGTCAGGGTTGACCTAGTTTGATTAGGCTTGAGTGAGTTTATGTTTGGTAAGCTTGATGAGATTAAGTTTCGATGTTTGATAATGATGTTTGAATATCGTAAGATGTTTGAATATCATGTAAGTCAAGTGGGTCAAGGTTGACTGGAGACTTGACTGGAAAAGACCTAGTAGGACTAGGTGAAGTCCAGGTGGATTGGGGAGATCGCACACTGTAGGGAAAAGTCCTAGTGGGACTAGACACACCTAGAGGAACTAGCTGAAGTCCAGGTGGATCGGGGAAATCACACACTGGTACGAGAAAAGTCCTAGTGGGACTAGGCACACCTAGTTGGACTAGGCACACCTAGTGGGACTAGGTGAAGTCTAGGTGAATCGGGGAGATCACACACTGGCATGAGAAAAGTCCTAGTGGGACTAGACACACCTAGTGAGACTAGGTGAAGTCCAGGTGGATCGAGGAGATCGCACACTGGCACAGGAAAAGTCCTAGTGGGACTAGACACACTTAGTGGGACTAGGTGAAGTCCAGGTGGATCGGGGAGATTACACGTTGGCAAGGTGGAAGTCTACTGAGAGAGTAGACCTAACTCGAGGGTTAGGCAAACCTGGTTGAGAACTAGGTTAAGTCCTAATTGGGAACTAGGCAAGGAAAAATCCAAGTCGGTCAAAGGGATGATCGGACACTTGGTGTGGAAGTCCTAACAAGTCACGGTTGACCGGGGTTAGGCAAGAGAACCCTAGACTTGTGCACACAAGTTAGGGTTGAGGTCAATCGATTGGTGTTGGTTTCTCGCGAACAGAAGTCTTCTTAATTGATTGGCTGATCGATTAAGGAAGGAGTGAATCGATTGGGTAATCGATTGGGAGAAATGCTTTGCGAGAACAGAAGCAGGCTGAATCGATTAAGCTTCATCTTAATCGATTTGGCAATCGATTAAGGAGGATGATAATTGATTGGTCAATCGATTATAGTTGAATTGCGCAAAGCACAGAAAGGTGCTGAATCGATTTATCTTCTTAATCGATTAGCTAATCTTTTAAGCTTAAAAAAAATAGCCGTTGAACAGCTATGTCTGACATGGTAATCGATTGTGTAATCGACTAGGGAACCCTAGGTCGCGGATATATAGGGTTTTCATGCAGGTTTGAAGCTGGATCGCTCCGACACTTCTTCAACGCTCTTCACCTTCTTTATCATCATTTCAAGTGAGGCATTGGAGCTTAGTGTTGTTGCATTTCCAAGGATCAAGAGGCAATTCCAAGCTTGAAGGAAGCAAGAAAAGTAAAGAGAGCTAAGTTGTGTAAATCTTGTAAGATTTCTATTGTATTTGCTTGTTCTTGAGTGTTTCTTCTTGTAAGCTTGTACGAGGTTTCTCCACCTCAAGAAGGAGATCTTTCATAGTGTATGAGAGAGTGAGGAAGAGCGGATCCTTGGATTAGTTACCTCATGGAGGTGGATACCAAGTAAAATCAAGGTGTTAGTATTTCTCAAGTCTTCCGTCACAACAAATCATCAACGAGCAAAGATCGGAGCTAATAACCCCCTCTAGCTCTCCTACTAGTCCTAACAAGTAGTATCAGAGCGAAGTCACTCTTTTTTAGACTCATCGCCAAGAGAGCAAGAGCTAGAGGAAGAAGAAGGAATCGAAGAAACCCTAATTTCAAGAAACCATCATCAAGAGGGTTCAACTTAAAAATGGAGTTCGGCTACGACATCCGAGCACCTCCATCGTACGACAAAGCCAATTTCAATCTTTGGAAAACAAAGATTGAAAATTTCGTCATGATGGAGATAGAGCAATAGTTTGCTCTAATGGAAGGCTTTGAAGCTCCAACAAGAGAAAAGCAAATGGAATGAGAAGCAAATCAAGAGATGCGAGGCCAACGACAAAGTGACCAAATTATTGGTCAATCTATTGCCAAGCATCATCTTGGATAAAATTGGAGAATTCCAAGATGCCAAAGAGCTTTGGAGCAAATTGATAAAACTTCATGAAGATCCCTTCACTGTACTAAATCAAGACAAATCCGAAGAGGAAGATTCATCCGATGAAGAGGATTCAGAAGTTGAGAGATGCTCAACCTCCGAAGATGAAGTTCAAGAAGCCTCCACTTCAAGGATTGAGGAAGAGCAAAATTCACCATTGACATCGGATCAAAGAAAAGCTTCAACATCATCATTCGATGTCAATAAAGAATAAGAAGAATCGAGTGCCACTTCTACACCTCATGAAGGTATAACAATTTCAATTTGCAAAAATAAAGATCGTATCATTTATTTTGAGTGTAGAGAAAAAGGACACTATAAGAGTATGTGCCTTAATTTGGTCAAGAAGAATGTGCAAGTGGCACCCAAGACCAAGGAGAAGCCAAAGAAGGTTGGTCCCGTGGTACGGAAGGATAAGAAGCACATTATGTGCTTCTCATGCAAACAAAAGCGATATTATCAGAACCAATGTCCAAAGGGGAAGGATCTGACCAAGACAAAAAGAAAGAGCTCAAATCAAGGGGGAGCCTCCAAGGAACAAGACAAAGGTACAATTAGGTAATCGTACTTATTTTCATCATGATAAAAACATTTTTATCATTTTAATGCCATTTATCATGAAAAAAGGAGACATGAAAAACCTAAGGAGAACTATAGAGCCTTCCATGCTAGGACTACCACATCTAAGGATAGAGAACAAGTTAGAACATTTCATGGTAGACCTACTCAACTCAAGGCCAAGAAGAATAATTACTAAGACAATCTTAGAAAACCAAACCTTGAGAAAATACTGATTGAAAATCAAGTTTTGAGGTCAAAACTTGAAACATTAGAAAAATCTCTCAAAAGAATAGAAAAGTTTCTTAAGGGACCTAAGGATCAAAACCTAGATTTAGGAAATCAAGGACCCTCTAGGGGCAAGAAAGGTTTGGGGTATAAACCCAAAACCAAGAATGATGGTCCATCTTACCATAGAGTTCTATATAGGTATGAAACTCAATCTAGGTCTAGGAGTTAAGTCAAGGTCACAAGAGAAGTCATCTCTAGAGTTGACCAAGACAAGACCAACATGACTAAGGCTTCGGAGAAGCTTAGAAAAGTCATTAGGAAGGTATCAAGGGAAGTTATCCCTAATGAATACCTAGAACACCCAAAGAGCACCAATAGATTTTGGGTTCCTAAAAGTGTGTTCGCCACACTCTAGATAGATCTAGGGAGTGTCAACTCAAATTGGAATGATAGTTAACCCAACCTTAATGAAGTTGGCACTTTGGGGCATTTTCAAGGAATTACTACTCTTGAAAATGAAGAGGTTATTTGTTTACTCTAGGAGGTGTAAAATTGTGTCAAACTATATTTTTAGAAGATTATGTTAGGACATTTGTGTCTAGCTAGGGGGGGTGAATGACTTCGTTTGGATTTTGTCTACAAAATGTTAGCCAAAGCACAAGAAAAAGATAGACAATAAGAAAAACAATGAAGGCAATGTTAACTCCCTTGATTTATTTGGTCTCCACCTTCTTGAGGTGACTAATCCAAGGATCCACACCCACACAACCAAGCTCCACTATGCTTTTCTCCTTTTCAACTCAAGCTTGAAGGTGGAGAAACCCTTACAAGATGATCTCTTCCTCTTACAAGATTAAAATGATTTTGGAGGAAGAGATTGAGAGTGTGTAAGCTTGGAGATCTCAGAACAAGCAAGAAAGATCAAGAGAATCAAGTTATGTTGTCTTCAAGTTCTAAAATCTACTTTTGTATAACCCTCGACATCAGTCGACTGATGAGCTTCAACGGATACTGTAGAAAGCGTCTGATTTCTCCGTCAGCCTTCAACGGTCACTTATCAGTCGACTAGGGCCTGACCCAGTCGACTGATCTTTCTATTTGTTGAATCAATTGTCTGATTCCGCTATTAATCGACTGAACCCACCGTATCAGTCGACTGATCCTCTCATCAGTCGACTAATACCTGATAAAACTCAGGTTCCATTTTTCCTTTGCGTAGACACAAGCCTTCAAACCCTTCCATCAGCCTCGCGCCCTTAGGATGCTTCTGAGCCCTCAACTCCTCATCCTTGCGCTTGCCTTGAAGTGTTTCTCTCGACCTTGCCATGCTAAGTCTTCTTCTATCAATTCTTCATTCCTGAACTTAAACTTAAGTTTCATGTTAGATCACCAACATTGCCTAACTCAAACACATTTAACCAAACATCAAAAGTAAATAATGTTTGGAGCATGATTGCACCAATAGATTGAACTAACTAAAGTTGGCACAACTATGTTAGAATTCAAAGATATGCCAAGTTGGGGAGTTTCGACATTATCTTAGAAAATTAGGAGTAAAATTAGGATTATCAATGACTTAGCGATGAGTTATTATACTTAGATAGAAAATCTAGGTATTTTCTTTTATGCTAATATGTCATGATATACCCTATCACATGTCATGACATCATAATTCATCATTCATATTTTATTATGAAAATATCACATGTCATGTCATACATGCATCATCTAGCTATAATAAATTTTCTTTTGATATCATCATAGGATCCATGCAATAGTTATTATCATGCATTAATTCATTTTTTTGGAACATTGGCATTATTTGATATCCTAGGTGGATGATCAAGGTTTATAATGTCTAGATAGAGATGCATGAACCCTAATTTAGGGAGAACCAATTTATACATCTCACCAAGATCATAAGTTATCTTGTGTGTGTTTTGAGACATATTAGAAACAAGTGAGATGTTAGGTTGATGAATAAAACTCAAGGTGTTTATTAATGTGCATCTTATTAAGCTTTAGTTTCATCAAAACATAAATTTAAATGAACTGCAATCATTGGGAAAGTTAATATACAAGTCATGCACATTTAATCCAAAGAACATGGTTATAAATTATTTTTGAAAAATCATTTCAAAACTATCTTGGAAAACCTTGGCGAAAACTATCTTTTAATAGAACTCATCGTTGATGAATTGGATACAAAATAAAGTGAAACATTGAAATATGTCAATAGTTTTCAATTTTTTGTCAATTTTTGAAAATGAAAGTTAT
This sequence comes from Boesenbergia rotunda, assembly GCA_024364735.1. Classification (NCBI taxonomy): domain Eukaryota; kingdom Viridiplantae; phylum Streptophyta; class Magnoliopsida; order Zingiberales; family Zingiberaceae; genus Boesenbergia; species Boesenbergia rotunda. Next base: position 49,313 of record JAGFNQ010003303.1, read on the forward strand.
TTTCATAGAAAACTATTTTTTCATGATAGTATATGTCATAAATAATGTCTACACAAAATTTCAAGATTTTTCAAAGTTTGTAGAATTATTTAGGAATTTTTGAAGTTCAATCTGAAATTGTTTTCAGAAATCAGAAACTCCTAATCGATCAGGTAATCGATTAGGACAGTAACCAATCGATTGGTGAAACTTTTCTGCGAGCACAGGAGCTCGCATAATTGATCCGTTGATCGATTAAGCATAGCCGTAATCGATTAGATGATCGATTAAGGCATAACATAATTGATTGAGACCCAACACCAATCGATTGGTACGACTGAAACTGTCTGATTTCAGTCATTTAACCCAATTTTGAGTAACCTAGCAATCCCTAGCCCCTTGGAATACTTTTATAAGTATATTTGGGTAAATTTCATTATGATATAAAAAAGGGAGATGATTTGGTGAAAACTATAAGGTTAAGGAGAGGTTTTGATTCAAGTTTTGAATCTCAAAATCTCATAACCTCAAGTTGAGTTTTTCTAAAGTTTTAGGAATTCAAAAATCATTGTTGGTGCAATGATAGAGGTTTAGAGCATGTTTTGAGGGGGAGGTTTTCCTTAAAAATATGTGTTTAAATTTTTATTTTTGGGATAAGTAAAAGAATGAAGATTGGGAATTTTCATCACGATGAATGCTCAAGGTTGAGCATGAGTTCAAATGAAAGGTATGAAACTTTCATTAAGCATGCCTTTGACCATATAGACTCTCAGGGAGAGTTTTTAATGTATGTCAAAGAGGGAGAAATTGAATGGCTAATAGGAATTAATCTTTCTCAAACATATTGTCAAACATCAAAAAGGGCGAGATTATTGGTGCAATCTTTGTTAGATCAGAGTTGGCCTAGTTTGACTAGGCTCGGGTGAGTTTATGTTTGGTAAGCTTGGTGAGCTTAAGTTTCGATGTTTGATAATGATGTTTGAATATCGTGTAAGTCAAGTAGGTCAAGGTTGACTAGAGACTTGACTGGAAAAAACCTAGTAGGACTAGGTGAAGTTCAGGTGGATCGGGGAGATCGCACGCTGGTATGGGAAAAATCCTAGTAGGACTAAGCACACCTAAAGGGACTAGGTGAAGTCTAGGTGGATTGGAGAGATCATGATAGATCGAAAAGTGTTGCTAGAGGGGGGGGGGTGAATAGCGACTTTCGAACCCCTTTCTTCCTACACGGTTAGTTGCACAGCGGAATATACAATAAAACAATTAAACAAATACTAACCAATGCTAACACGGAAGATTTACTTGGTATCCACCCCGGCCGGGTGACTAATCCAAGAATCCGTTGGTGGATCACTCCCCGGATAACCTCCAGCTAGCTCTCGTCGCTCCTTGTAGGTGAAGAAACCTCGCCACAGCACCAAGCAAACCTCTGAGCACAAAGACTACTATCTTGCCTTTAACCAAGACAAGATTCGTCAAGAATCTCAGCCACCACGAAGTCCTCTTTAAATAGGACTCGGGCTGAAACCCTCGCCACCAGTCGACCGCTCCCAAGGCAGTCGACTGGTGCCACTGAAATTCGACCGTTGCACCCCAACGTTCGAATTCTCAGCCAACTCACTAGCCACCTACCAGTCGACTGCCCCGACTGGTCCCCGGCCAGAATTCTTCTGTGAGTTCCGTCAGTCGACTGCCCAGGCCAGTCGACTGGTCTACTCACCCACCTAAGGTTACCCTTCCTGAGTGCATTCCACTCCGCACTCAAACCCTAGGATTTCCCGAGTACAATCACACAACACTCGTACCCTCACGACTCGACTGACTCCTCATCCGCAACCTCGACTATTGCCTTCGTGCCCTCTTTATCTTAGGCTCCCGTCCCTCGGATGCACGCAAGCCTCCAACTTGCCTCCATGCCATCCTTCATGTATGCCTCGAAGTCCGCGCCCATCAGCTCATCGTTCTTGCTCTCCAAGGTCCCTCGGGTGCACACAAGCCTCCAGCTTGTCTCCATGCCACCCTTCACCGTACCGAGACCGTCCAGTCAAGTCCATATATGCAACCTGTACAACCTGCACACTCAACATACACATATGAGATAACAAGGGTAAACCTAACTTAAACCCTTTGCCCAAACATCAAAACACTTGGTCACTCCGGACCACATATTGCCTCAACTATCTCCCCCTTTTTGATGTTTGGCAATACGTTTAAGTTAGGGAAAGAAAAATAGTAGTCAATAGCAGAAACAATGCATATGCAATGCAAAAATTGATCCTATCCCAAGACATCCCATACCTAACCCTCTAAGTTAGGAATTTTCATCACCTAACCCTCTAAGTTAGGAATTTTCATCACCTAACCCTCCAAGTTAGGATTTTCCACACCTAACTCCCCAAGTTAGGACTTTTCAACATACCAGGCTTTTTAAAGCTTCACCCAAGCTCCCCCTATATTGGACTTACAAAGACTTTTTAAGAACCTCTCCAAGGTTCCCCTTACGCCAAGGATGGAGCAACCATGCTCCCCCTTTATCTTAGCTCCTCCTAAACCTAGGGTTTCTAGCAAAAGTAAGTTTGGTTTCTCAACTTAAACTCAAACTTCTCCCTCTTTGCCTAACATAAAAAAGAACTTAACAATATCCTAATTATTGGTTCTTTCAATTTCCAATGACCATAAACAATGTGTACTAGCCCCCCATACACATGTTTTGCATCATTTGGACACATACCTAGCTGCTGAAACTTATTTCAGCTTTTACCAGTCGACTGTCCCAAATGGCAGTCGACTGATACTCTGAAACACAGAATTTCAGCCTTTTCTGACGAAGTTTAGAAATGCGCCAAAAATTCCACAAATCTTCAAAAATTCTCAAATTTTGTGGAGAGGTTTGTGGTACCCATATCTACTTGGGAAAAATATATTCCAAAATGTATCTATCACCATTCCCAAATTTGACATAAAACCCAAAACTAGCTAAATAGTTCAATAGAACCTTGACCTAAAGTCCTAGTTTTGGTTTCCTCTTGATGTCTCTGCCCATGCCAACCCACAATGCATCCCTAGCATTGATTTACATGGCATTTATACATCAAAAACCAACCTTCTGCTATATGACCCCACTGTCATATTTCCATGCATGAAACACACAATCTATGTGCCAAAACCCAAGAGTTGAGATTCAAGTCCGTCTCCAACTCTTTTGGTACATCCCATGGTCCATCTAGACCTCTAGGAGCACACCTCCTACGGTCCATTCACCATATATCCCAAAGGCTCCTAGAGCTCCCCCTTGAGCTCTTAGCCCTAGCCACCTCCCTAAGTGACTCAAGAAATAGTAGACCACACCGGTGTTTCCCCGGTGACTCTTGACCTACAAAATTGACCTTCTTAATTTTGGACACCTTGTCCTTGGTTAAGTCACTCTTGTTACCTTTGGATGACATTCCCTTGCCATCCTTGGACTTTCCCTCCTTACCATGATTGTATGCCTCCCCGGCATACTTCTTTGTGTTGACCTTAGATGTCTTAGACCGATATCCCAATCCCGATCTATCATAGTTGGGTTTCAAACTACCCAACACCATGTCTAAGCTCTTAGATCTAACCGTGAATCTTTCTAGGGCCTTTTCTAATGTATCAAGCCTTGCCCTTAAGGCTTGATTTTCCCTTTCTAAATTTTTGACCTTTGAGTCCATATGTCCACTTTGGACATTCCTAGATCTACCCTCTTTTCTAGGCACATTCCTTCCCTTCTTGGGATTAGTGCCATGATCCTTAGGACTAGAGGTCTTGGGTTGATCATGATGCATGCCTTTCCTAGGGTTTTGATCTATCTTGTTAACCCTAGTCCTATCATTATATTTAAAACCAAAATTATACACCATTAAGTATTTTTCATTAAAACTAGCATGTATGGATGTGTAATTAACATGATTTTTAAAATGTAGGAAGAACTTGAAATTGAATTACTTTTTAACCTAGGGTTAAGAATTACTGTTGATGCAGTCTGACCCTGATTGTTGTTTTGGTGTTGACACCGATTTTAGTTTAGGTGGATGATTATGATTATGGTTAAGCCCTGATCGGGGATTAGGCATGGTATGTGAAATCCTAGCTTGAAGGGCTAGGTGTTGGTAAATCTTAACATAGAGGGTTAGGTGTGGAAAATCCTAGCTTGGAGGGCTAGGTGTTGGAAAAGTCCTAATTCGGAAGAGGTGGGTGAAAAGTCCTAGCTTGGAGGGCTAGGTGAAAAGTCCTAACTTGGAGGGTTAGGTGAAAATTCTCATCTTGGAGAGTTAGGTGAAATAGTCCTGGCTTGGAGGGTCAGGTTCTAGCTTGGAGGGCTAGGTCTGGGAAAAGTCCTAATTCGGAAGGGTTGGGTGAAAAGTCCTAGCTTGGAGGGCTAGGTGAAAAGTCCTAACTTGGAGGGTTAAGTGAAAATTCCCAACTTGGAGGGTTAGATGAAAAATCCTTAGCTTGGAGGTCTAAGGTGGATGAAATCCTAGCTTGGAGGGCTAAGTTTGAGTCCCTGGATCGGTCTGGTGATCGATCAGGGAAGCTGGCACACTGCTCCGTCATGGATCGGTCCGGTGACCGATCCAGCAATGACTGATCGGTCTGGTGACCGATCAGGGAGCACACAGTGAGGTTGGGAACCTACCGTGCGACTCCTGATCGATCCGGTGACCGATCAGGGAGCAGGCCGTTGCCTTGCTGCTTGGCTCTTGATCGATCGGGTGACCGATCAGGGAGCAGGAAGCTTCCTCACTGCCTTGTTTCTGATCGGTCTGGTGACCGATCAGGGAGCCCACAGTGAGTTGAGTTCCCCTGCTGATCAGCTCCTGAACGGTCTGGTGACCGATCAGGGAGAAACCGTGACTGATCAGACTAAACAATCAACTGTCGTGAGGTTTCTCACCTTGACCGATCAGGATGGAGCCTGATCGGTCTGGGACTATCCTGATCGGTCTGGTGACCGATCAACCAGTGAATTCCAGGCAGGATTATGGCAAGCAGCTTTCTGGATCGGTTTGGTGACCGATCAGGTGACCGGTCAGGCGACCGATCACATGAGTCTGAGATACTATGTTCCTCACTGGGGACCGATCATGTTGGAGCCTGATCGGTCTGAGATAGTTCTGATCGGTCCGGTGACCGATCACTTTAATTCAAATTGCACTGTCAGACTCTCTGATCGCGTCTGACCATACCCGATTCTCTGTATTTGATCTCTGATATTTGATTTACTGGATGATATGCTGTTCTAATAGTCTGATCAAGCTGCAGGTGACAGGGGAGAATTCAAACACTCAAGGAGAAGTCAATGGAGGCTTTCCTTGGAGGAGGTTTATCTATTTTCTTCCACAGGTTGCAACGGGCACTGGCGTCGGCTGGAGCTGCTGTCTGGGTCTGGTCTGAGGGAAGCTCAGGGAGTCCAGAAGAGCTCAGTGGTGGCTGGTGGTTGCAAGTGAGCAGCTGGAGGCTGCAGTGAGTTGGCGTCACCTGGGTTCAGTGGAGAAACAAAAGGAGCGGGGAAGAGCAGAGGAAGGGATCGAAAATTTATGAAGTGACCTCTGGCTTGAGCTCTTGCTGTTTTCTCCACATCTTGCTCGTGCGCTCTTTGTTGATCATCTTCTCTTGAGCAAGCTACTGTGATCGTTGAAGCAACCATCCCTTGCTGAAGCACTTGGGGGGAAAGAACAAGAGGCATTGAGTCCAATAGTGAGAAGACACGAAGAAAGGGTTCTTGCGTGAGATCGTCGCTGGGTGGAGCTCGGAGGAAGCTTGCTGTGTTCTTGTCTTTGCTAAGTGCTAAGTAAGATCTTTCTTGTGTTTCATTGTGCTTAAACTATATCCTTGATTGAAATGTTGTGGAGAGGTTTCTCCACCGAGAAGGAGGTTGCTTTCTATCCGGTGTTCACCGGGGCTTGATCTGCCGACGATCAAGGGATCGCCCACCTTACGGGCATGCCAAGGAGTAGGGGCAAGTTATCCCCGAACCTTATAAACCCTCCTTGTTAGCGATCTTGCTAGTTGTGTTTGTTTGTTTTCGTTTTCTGTTTTTTTTTCTGCATACTCTATGTTTGCTTCTTCCGCTGTGCTACTGATAAATCTAAGTGCAGAAATTCGATAAGTGTCAAAGTCCAAGTATTTGTCTATATTCACCCTCCTCTCTAGCCATCCGGGTTCCAACAATTACCTCCTTTACCCTTGTAGTCCCTCCTTGTTGTGATCTTTGCTTCCTCCTTTCTTCTTTTTCCCATCTCCTCAAGTGTCCCATTTTCTTAAGCTCTTTCTTCCTTGGACACTTGGTGTGGTAGTGTCTTATTTCACCATACGTGAAGCATTGAATCCTCTTCTTCTTCTCTTGGGATTCTCCATTTCTACACCTCATGTTAGAATTTAATTGAATCGAAATAAGTTTAGATTTTACCTCCATTTTACCTTTCGGGCACTTGTCCTTATAGTGCCACTTTTCGTTGCAACCAAAGCATGTAATGTGCTCTTTCGATTTAGCTTTGGTGGAGATAGAGGCTAGGTTGATTTCTTCTTCAACCTTGGATGAGGTGGATGCTTCATCTTGATCCGGTATAGTTGAGGGTCTCTCCTCCCCCTCAATTCTTGAGATTGATGCTTCCTCTTCTTCTCTTGAGGAGGTTGATGATCTTTCACTTACTTCTTCCTCCTCTTGGGCTATCGAGTTTGTTGGAACCCGGATGGCTAGAGAGGGGGGGGGGTGAATATAGCCAATCACTTGGACTTTAAAGACTTAGCGAAATTCTGCACTTAACTTTGTTAGTAGCATAGCGGAAGTATGAAACCAGAGTATGCAGAAAACAGAAAACGAAGGAAAACAAACACAACTAGCAAGATCGCTAACAAGGATGGTTTACAAGGTTCGGGGATAACTTGCCCCTACTCCTTGGCTTGACCTTAAGGTGGGCGATCCCTTGATCGTCGGTAGATCAAGCCCCGGTTAACACCGGATAGAAGACAACCTCCTTCTCGGTGGAGAAATCTCTCCACAGCGTTTCAATCACAGATATAGGTTTAAGCACAATGAAACACAAAGAAAGATCTTACTTAGCACTTAGCAAAGACAAGACACAGCAAGCTCCCTCAGAGCTCCACCCATCGACGATCTCACGCAAGAGCTTTCTCCTCGTGTCTTCTCGTTGTTGGACTCGGAGCTTCTTGTTCCTTCCTTCTAGCACTCAAGTAATGAATGGTTGCTTCAAGATTGCAGTAGCTTGCTCAAGGTGATGAAACTTCAGAACACGCAAGCAAGTTGTGGAGAACCCAAAGGCGCAACTAGAACTCAGTTTGCGAACGCTGCTTCAAAGAAGCTTTCTTCGACCTTTTTGTTTCTCCACTCAGCATCAGGTGACACCATCTCCTGCAGCCTCCAGCTGCTTCCCTGCCAACGCCAGCTACTACTGAGCTCTCCCTGGACTTCCTGAGCCTCCCTCAGCCAAGCTCCAGTCAGCAGTCCAGTCTGCAGCTCCAGCCGTTGCAACCTGAGATGGAAAACGGACAAACCTGCTCCAAGGAAAGGCCACCATTGACTCTCCTTGAGTGTTTGAATCCTTCCCTGTCACCTGCAGCTTAATCAGGGTGTTAGAGCAGCATATCACACAGCAAATCATATATCAGATGTTAAGCGCAGAGAATCAGATACATTCAGACGCGATCAGAGCGTCTGGCAGTGCATTTTGAATTAAAGTGATCGGTCCCCGGACCGATCAGAGGGTCTCCTGATTGGTCACCAGACCGATCAGGATGGGTTCAGACCGATCAGGCTTAGTCCTGATCGATCCCCAACGCTCAATCAGAAATCGCGATTTCTTTGGGCTCTCCTGGACCGATCACCAGATCGATCCCAGGTTGTGGATCGATCACCGGACCGATCCACCCCTATTCCAGGCAATTTCTGAGATTCGCAGTCCAAACCTCCTGATCGGTTGCCGGACAGATCAGGGAGCCTCCTGACCGGTCACCAGACCGATCAGATCATGACCAGACCGATTAGGCTCCGTCCTGATCGATCTTAGTGAGGAACTCGCGAAGCTGGATCGTTCTCCAGAACGATCTCCACAGTGAGTCAGATCGTTCACCAGACCGATCAGGGGCAGATCAGTAGGGGAACTCAACCTCACTGAGTGCTCCCTGATCGGTCACCAGACCGATCAGGAGCCAGGCAGTGGGTGAAACGCATACTCCCTGATCGGTCACCAGATCGATCAGGAGCTGCACAGTAGGTTCTCAACCTCATTGTGTGCTCCCTGATTGGTCACCAGATTGATCAGTCATTGCTGGATCGGTCACCAGACCGATCCACGACGGAGCAGCGTGCCAGCTTCCCTGATCGATCACCAGACCGATCCAGGGACTCAAACCTAGCCCTCCAAGCTAAGTTTTCAACCATCTTAGCCCTCCAAGCTAAGGATTTTTCATCTAACTCTTCAAGATGGGAATTTGCACCTAACCCTCTAAGTTAGGACTTTTCACCTAGCCCTCCAAGCTAGGACTTTTCACCCACCTCTTCCGAATTAAGACTTTTCAATACCTAGCCCTCTAAGCTAGGACCTGACCCTCCAAGCCAGGACTTTTTCACCTAACTCTCCAAGATGAGAATTTGCACCTAACCCTCCAAGTTAGGACTTTTCACCTAGCCCTCCAAGTTAGGACTTTTCACCCACCTCTTCCGAATTAGGACTTTTCAATACCTAGCCCTCCAATCTATGATTTACCACACCTAACCATCCAGGTTAGGATTTTCCAACACCTAGCCCTCCAAACTAGGATTTTCCATAACATGTCTGATCCACGATCAGGACTTAATCATAATCAATAATCATCAACCTAAACTAAAATCGGTGTCAATACCAAAATAACAATCAGGGTTAGACTGCATCAATAATCTCCCCCTTTTTGTTGTTTGACAATCCGATTTTAAGTTTAGGAATTCTCAATCAATTTCTCAACTTTCAGAATCATACGGGAATCAAGATCCTCCCCCTACAATATAATCATCCTAAACTTAACCAACCATACTCTCCCCCTTTGTCGAACACCGAAAAGGGTCTTGAGGGGCTGATAACTTTAAACCAAACTCCCCCTCAACTCTAGAGGTATCCCAAGACAATAAAGATTTGATTGAATTTAGAAAACCATATGAATACATATGACAAGGATAAGTCATGGAAAAATAGACACATGTAACATATGAAGCATGGCATCATAAGTATAATCATCACAATGTAGCAAACATGCAGATAGTGCTCAGGTAAACAGCATAGCATCAACAATAAACATACTAAAGTAGGATACGCATATGAGGTAAAGTCAGAGAAGTCAAGACATAACAAGATGCAGGACACATGCATCAAAGTCAAAGTACGTGCGGCTCAAGGCCACAACTGACAAGTCATAGGGCATACAGCCCGAAAAGTTACACAAATCAAACAGTCAAGCACACAGAGCACAAGGAGAGGCAGGAGACATCCACGCTCAAACGTCAGCGGAGGGGGGGGCATCATCGTGCATGAGATCATCCATCGTGGCATCAGCAGACCCTGGTGCAACACTGGCTGAAGGGGCATCCCCTGGAAATGTATGGCGGCGCCACTCTGCGTACCAAGTCTGCTGCAATGTCTGGACCCCAGAGACAGTGGACTCTACGCTGGTCAATCTGCGATCAAAGGATCGTAACTCCGAACGGGTCTCCTCTCGATGGAGCTCCCTCAAATGAATATCCTCCTGGAGGATCCGCTCTAACTCGGAGATCTGCCATCGTAGATCTGGATCAGGCTTATAATTGTACTCAGCATCAGCAGCAAGAGCCTCATGAGGTGTAGCAACCTCGGGTGGTGCCTGAAAATGTGGTGCGCCTCCAGGTAGCTCACCGAGACCTCTCCCATCTGTCCAAACTAAAACCCCATCGCGATCCCGTATGATGATGCTGAACTTGGCAAATGCCCGCCGACCAAGTCTGCAATCCTGTTGGACCATGGGCACGGTCCTGCCCTTGGTGACATCAACACCTACTGACATAAGCCAGTCAGTGATGATATGACCAAATGACATATAGACTGTGCGGCGACTCGGCTCTCGATAGGACAAAATGGACTGAAAAATGCTCTCCATGATATCGAAGTCCATGCGGCAATGCATACCGTAGAGCATCAGGCAGTGATAGGGTCGGATCTCAGACAAAGGCTTGGAAGTGATTGGAAGGGTACAGTTTGTGATAATCTTGAACAAGACGTAGTCAGTGGGAGAGAGACGAAGTGCTGCAAAGGTAGGAAAATCAGGACCCAACTCATCGAGACCGGCTGGGCGGGGATGACCAAAGAAATGCTGATAAATGGAGTCGGAGGTAACATTTGCAAAAGGGGCCAGCAGAGGATCAGGGAGCTCGGGATAGATCGAATAGAGGTTAGGTGATCGTCGACCACCTAAGTACTCCGCTAAGATCTCAAACGAGAAATCAAGGTTCTTCTTGCCGACTCGAGTAGTGAACTTGAAGCCCCCCTAAGGACCTTGCTGAAGGTTGTTGTAAAATTCAAAGACTAGGTCGTAATTGATAGTTCTCTCCAAGGAAAGAAGGAAACCCAGGTTATAGAAAGTGATGATCTCCATGACGGAGGGGCAGTACTCAGTTAAGAAGGGGACATCAATGGATCGGCAGGGTAGCAATTTAAAGGTCCTCGATTGGAAGGCCTGTTCACAGGCCGCATTTGGAAAGCAGGAGCTCGAAGAAGGCTGAGGCCTTCTGGAGGGCGCAGATGAAGAAGGGACTTTCCCCTTTGAGCTACCCTCTGTGATTTCTTTTCCCTTAGAAGACTTTCTAAAAATTGGAATTGGTCATACGAACATGATTTAATCAGGAATTGATCACACACATAGTTTGAATCAATTGAGCAAGATTGACACGAAGATAGGTTGAATCACAAAAATTCAAGAATTGATCATACAAAGAGTAATCACAAGGTAGACATTAGATCAAAAGAAGGACAATAATGAAATGAAAGAGAAATTTGTTCATAATCATAAGATGAAGCATGGAAAGAAAGGGTCACGGCCAACACAAGAAGGTCACGACACAATACACCAACACATGGTTAGCTTCAAAACATAATCTATGAACTGATGTGCAAGAAAAACTAAGCCAAAGACTCACTTTGGTGCCATTGGTGAATTTCTTGAAGGTTGGAAGAACAGGCTTGCGCAAAGAGGGACGCTCTACGTAGGACAAAGGTGCAGAAACCTTGAGCAAGTAGAGAACTTGCAGAGAACAAGAAACCCAGCAGGAAATTTGTTCAGAACCGCACGCGCAGAAACTCACTCGAGGAAGAAGGGGACGCACGGAAGGCTCTCACGCAGGATGAAGAGACACAAGTGGGAGGTTTCGACGCTAGGGTTTGGCAATGAGAGGTTTTGAAGCAATTAATCTGTTGGTGGATCGGTCCACCAACCAGACTTTAATGCGATTGAATGGATCACCGTTCGATCTGGAAACACCCAGACCGATCAGGCTATAGCCTGATCGGACTGGCATGGTCCTGATCGGTTGGGAGACCGATCAGGCACGATCCTGATCGATCGGCTGATCGATCAGGACACGACCAGTAGGGTTCGGAGGGAAACCTGTGAGCCCCCTGATCGGTCTGTGGACCGATCACCATAGGGTGCCAGATCGGTTCGGGGACCGATCCAGGCTAGCTCAGTAAGTTTGGTCAGGATTTCGTAAAGTCATTGCTGCCCCTCTGATCGGTCTGTGGACCGATCGTTACAGGATGGAGCCAGATCGGTCCGGGGACCGATCAGCATTACACCTGATCGGTCCAGTGACCGATCAGGGCTCCTGAAACATTCAGATACGATCTGAAACTTTCAGTTTCAGACTTTCCCACGATTTTTGAAGGAATCTGATGAAAGGTATCGAACTTGGAAGTGATTCCTTGACTAAAGATTGATCCCTAAACAAGGATCCAGGGTTCTTATGGTTCAACAATCACTTTGCTCCATCCAAGTGGAGTCAAACTCAATCAACAAACATTCACACAAGTTTTACCCAAGATTGTATCATAATCAAGTTTCCAATCAAGTTCCCTTGATTGGAATGCCCAAGTATGATCATGGAGCCAAGTACACATATGTTATGCATTGGATTTCCCCATACTTGGTCACCGAAGTGATCATTATCTCGTCAACTTAATTTCTCAAGGGATGCATTGACATTTTGAGAAATTGAGTTGATCCTAACATCTCACCCCATTTCTAGCAAACAAAAATGTTTTGGTAAACCTTATAGTTTGTGTGAGATGCCCCCAAAGTTACCCAATTATTTTCCAACAATTTCGAAATAATCATGAAGGATTTTGAATGCATTTTGGAAAACTATGAAGCGCGACACATTCCCAACTCCCATCTTAGGAAGCTAAATTCATTTTCGGGAAGTGGTTTAGTGAAAATGTCAGCTAGGTTAGATTTGGACTCCACATGTGAGAGTACAATATCTCCCCTAGCTGCATGATCTCTAATGAAGTGGTGACGCACTTCAATATGTTTAGTCCTAGAATGATGGACTGAATTTTTGGTTAGGTTAATTGTGCTAATGTTATCACATAACACTTGCACACCCTTGTAACTCAGTTCATAGTCCTCTAAAGTATGTATCATCCACAACAATTGTGATACGCTCTCTCTCATGGCGATATACTCTGCCTCGGTCATGGAGAGAGCAACACAATGTTGCTTCCGACTTGACCAACTTACTAGAGACGAACCTAAGAATGGGCAACCCCCACTTGTGCTCTTCCGGCCCAACTTACATCCAGCGTAGTCGAAATCCATATAGCCAATTAAATCAAATGATTCGGCACGGGGGTACCAAAGACCGACTCCAATTGTGCCTTTGAGATATCTCAGAATTCGCTTAACAGCGATTAAGTGAGATTCCTTGGCACAAACTTGATACCAAGCGCACATACCTACAGCAAATAAAATATCCGGTCGACTAGCTGTGAGGTATAGTGACAACCGTTTTTGTCATGTTACGGTTTCAAATACAATTTAAGTACCGAATTCCTCTAAACTAATGTAGCATAGAGTAACTCGAGTCGTCTCCCAACGAATGTAGTTGGTGCAAGATAAATCTCAGAATCGTATTTTATTGCTTTTGGATTTTTGAATATGGAACTGGGTTTTGGATTTAAGAGCTAGTACTACAAAATGAATAACAGAGCAAATATGAAATCTAATTCTAATTAAGGAAGGACAATGCAGATAAAGAAATCTAAATTAACCAGACTACAATTGCAATAAAGAAAGCACAACTTGAAATAAAGCATTAAGAAACTAAACACAGAGCAAACTACAACATTGAAGAAATCTAATCTAATCCTAAATTAATTGCATTCAAATAAAATCATGTAATCTAAAGCAATAGGAAAAACAACTAAAAACCAGAGTTAAGCAACTAGGAACATCCCAATTGAAAGAAATTGTTCTAACAGGAATTTGACCAAACACCTCATATGCATGATTAAAATTGATTCAAGCAAGTGCAATTTGAATAGGAGAAGATCAATCCAATACAAACATTTTACGATCAAGCATATAACAATTCTTCAATTATCACTAACATTCAATTATCAACAAAATTAAATCAACCAAGCTGAGGAAGGCTGCTGGAAGTGGAACAGAGCTACCCAACTCGGCTGTGAAGAGAAAAACTGCTAGAATGGAATTGAACATTGCTGAAAGGAGATCTACAATGGAAAATCTGCTGCTATGGAGGAAGAATTGCTGCTGGAAATTGGAAGAACAAGCTGTGAAGACCTCTGAAAAGAGTGGCTGCCAGATCTAATGAAGATGAATTGCGGGGAATTGAAACTATGAAGATGAAAAGAGTAGCTGCCGAATTTGACGAAGCTGGATGAAGAAGTAACTGCAGAAGAATCAACTGTGAAAAATCTACTGCTAGAAATGAAAACAATTGCTGTAAATGAAATTTAAGCTGCTGGACGCTGATGAAGAAATCGTGGCGAAGCTGCGAAGAAATAAACTTGCTGAAATTAAAGAAATAGCTGCAATGGAAAACAAATGGAGGAACTGCTATGAAGAACAGGTCGCCGGTGGTGAGGTCGACTAGGGCTCGGAACCCCCAGAGCCCTAGCTGTGGTCGTCGGCTGTGGTGAATGAAAGGAAGTCCGTGGCGATGATGAACTCCGGCCGGCGGTGGTGGAGTCGACTAGGGCACGGACCCGCTACCCTAGCTGTGGTGGAGTGGAGAGCAGATGGAATTGATCGGATCGAGCCGGGAACCCCTCAAACTACAATCGATCAAGCTCCGGCGACTAGGGCACGAACCCGCTACCCTAGCTGTTGCGACGATGAAATGGTGGAGACGCCGGCGGAGGTGGATGAATGAGTCGGGAACCCCTCAACTCAGTTGATCGAAGCTCCGGCGACTAGGGCACGAACCCGCTACCCTAGCTGCGGCGACGATGAAATGGTGAAGAAGAAGGATCGCCGCGAGCCCTGCGTGTGGAGTCGATGCCCTAGCTTCTCCGCGTCTGCCCCTTTTTGATTTGCGCGTGAGTTCGGTCAGCCAAGCCAACTCGTGTTGGATTCGGCCAAGGGTTCAGTCAACAGAGCTTGAGTTCAATCAAGCCAAGCAGTTCGGTTCAGTCAGTAGTCAAGCTTCAGCTCTGGTCCAGCTCTGGTTCAGTCTAGTTCGAATTCGGTCCAGTCAGTGGTTCAGTCCAGTCAGTTCACTTGATTCAGTCCAATCCAGCTCTTGGTTCAGTCCAGACTCGGTTTAGCCAACAGACCAGCCCTGGGTGCAATCAAGCAATGGGTTCAGTCCAACAGTTGAGTCAGTCAGCCAAGTCAGCTTAGAAGGAGATTAACAACGAACGGCTGAGATCGATTTGGCTTCATCCAACGGTTAGATCTCTTCCGATCTGAACCAAACTTCACAGATCTCAATCAATGGTCCTGATCTACCTGTTCCCAGCTCGGATTAACCAGATCAGTGGCGGATGGTCCAGATCTTCCTTTTTCTTGAACGGATGGTCTAGAACATCTTGAGCTCGATCCAACGGTCAGATCACTTCTGATTTGGCTGAAATTTTCATATCTTGATCTCTGGTCATGATTGATTCTATCTTGAACTCGGATCGACCAGAAGTTGACCGATGGCTCAGATCTAGCCGTTCTCTGGAATGGACGGCTCCTATTAATCCGATGTTTGATCCCTTTAATCTGGATACAATCCTGACTCAAGTCTGACCTAATTTCATCTAGGTCCATGAACAATTGAAGCCTACAAAATGATATTCAAATTTAGTGCCAAAAATATCTCAAATATACAAAGATTAGAATTAAAAGCCAAAATGAAGGGAATACATGAAACCTAATAAAATTGCAAACTTAAGCATATAAAATATGGATCAAACATGGATTTAAGAGCCTAAAATAATTAACAAAAATGGTGGTTATCAACTCCCCCACACTTATTCTTGGGCGTCTCGCACAAGTAAATAAAACTAAAAGAAAACAACATATCTCCCAAACATTACATCCCCTATCAAAACCTTAAGAAATAATAAAAGAAAGTTACTTAGGATCATCAAGTCTCAAGAATCCATGTATTTATGGTTCCAAATCTCGCATAAGTCAAAAGCATGGTAATTTCATCAACTTGAATAAACTAAGCATGACAAAGACCTCACAAGATGGATATATGCACTGATGCTCACAAAAATAACATATATGAAAGTGGAGTTCTCTCAAAACATTCATGACATTGCACTACCATATGCTTGCTTATCTTCTACTTCTCCACTACTATAACATAAGTACACAAATCAAGAGGGCTTTTCAATGAATAATAATGAAACCAAGTGCTACAAGAAAACAAGAATGGTAGATAACAAAGAAGATCATAGAGAGCATGAAAGGAGATAAAAGAGAAGATGAGAGCATTGGGGTAATTAACATGATGTATACAATTAAACAATAGTCCAAAGTAAATAACTCAATCAAACCTCCAACACTCAAAATTATCCTTTCACATTCTCAATGCACTACATATCAACCACTTACAACATCTCTCAAAGTGCATGTAGGGATCAACAACTTTACTCTTGAGATTCTCTAATAAAGATATCAAATGAATACACATCAAGAAAATATTCCTTTTTGTTATCACTAACAAAATTTCGAATGCTTGAGGAATTTTTTTTTTCACATAGAGAGATTTTTTTTTCATTCTTTTCTCTATTTTTTTTCATCTTTATTATTTTTTTCTATCTCTCTTTTTTTTTCACATAGAGAGATTTTTTTTTTCACAAAGAGAGATTGTTTTTTCACACAAGCATTCGTCCATATACACTTGTCTCTCCCCCCCACTTAAAATTTGACCGTCTCGGGCAAGATAGTAAAGCATGATAACATCTAAAATTCACAATAATAGAGGCTGATAATAGAGAAATAAAAATGTAACGCATCATGCAATCACCTTATGCTCTCATCGCATGCTCCAAGGAAGAATAAAATAATAAAGATATGGCAGTGAAAATGTAATGACAATGAAAAGATCTGATAAAGTAGAGACAATGAAATATGAAAGCAATAGGTGAAATGCCCAGTAGTGACAATAACAAAGGAGAGGAAAACTAAAAGTTCAACAAGAAAGATTGCCTCCATCATATTCATGTAAGCTTATGCTATTGTAATTTCAAAAAGAATCAAAGCAAGTTCTAGATGTCAAGTATCACAAATGCTATCACACATAAGAGGATTAAGGATAGGCATGATAATATCCTCACTAGGTGAACAATAAAACTGTCATGCTTAATCTAACAAGATAGAGTCTATCACCACAACAAATGACTAAATGCAATTAATATCCCCAAGCATACCAAGGAAACCAAAACTCAATAATCAAACTTAACAATCTTTTATGATTCTCAAAGCATAATAAAGGAACATGTAAGGAGATACAATTAGAAGTCAAACAAGGTTTATTCAAGACCAAACAAAATGCAGAATGAGAAAGCAAAACATGAATGCAAAGTATAAAAGTAAACAAACATGCAAATATAAACATAAAGAAAAACAAGAAAAGGAAAGTAAAGGAACAAACTCCCCTTCAAGTAGGGTAGAGAGCACGTAGCATCCATTTTGGGAGAACTATCCTCAAGTAGTCAATCTCGTAGTGCACGGGTTTCTCCCTTATTAATTTTGCACAAGCATCTTCCGGTGGTCGGAGACGATTAAGGTTCAGGACCCACTTAAGAGGTGAGGTGCTACTAGTCGAAAAAAGAACAACTCCTCCCTCTTGATGCTTTTTAGAAGTCCTTCCAGGAGGTTGGAGTCTGTTCAGATGAAGCACCCACTCCAGAAGTCTTCTAGACCCTGCAAAACCATGTAATACCTCTCTCAAGCGTGCAGGGTAAGAAAGAAGTGTAATATCGTCAATCTCTACATAAAAAGAATCCAAAAATGCACCACATCCAAGAAAATCAATTATTGGCACCTCAATGAAGGTTTCACAATTAATATCTGCATAAGATGTGTCCAGTAATTCATCAGAATAAATAACATCAACACTAGGTATCACCATGAATTTTTCACAATCAATTTCTAAATGAGGTGTAGCAAGACATGCATCGCAACCAATAAAATCAACATTGGGTATCTCTATACAATTTTCACAATTATTTTCCATAAAAGATGTATCAAGAATATCATCACAACAAGCAATCTCAACACTAGGTGTGTCCAAATATTCACCACAATAAACAAAATCAATTTTAGGTGCCTCTACAGATTTTTCACAAACAAATTTTACAGAAGATATGTCAGTAAATTCATCAAAATGAACACAATCAGTTTTAGGCATCTCTACAAATTTCTCACAATCAGCATTTACATGAGGTGTCTCAATAAGGGTATCACAAACAATAAAATCATTTTTAAGTACCTCCATTGATTTTTCCAAGGACATAAGAGGAATACTTACCTGATCATGCTGAAGAATACCTGGAGGTTCTACAAGAATAGATGTAGCTAGCAGTGGTCCCCTCCTGGTCAAGTTCAGGTTCCATCTCAGGCTCAAGTTCTGGTGGACACTCACATGAAATAGGTGATTCTTGGGTTCTTGCTTCCACCATGCAAGTCCCTACACTTTCATGCTGATCTTCTGAATCTTCTAATGTATCAAGAAATGTTGGTGGTCCCTGGGGTTCAGTGCAATCCCCTACACCTGTGGATTCATCTGCAACACATGCTTCATCAACCAAATTAGAAAAATTAGGATCATTAACAACTAAATCATCACAAGATAAAAGTATAGAATGATCCTGTAAAGTTTCAGAATTGAAATCAAGGTTGTTACAAGCTCTGCTATCCATCTTCTCCAATGCCTCTAAATCAGTAGGAATGGGTGATTCTTGGGGCTCAGTGCAATCCCCTACACTCTCAATCCTATCCTCTGGATCTTCTGATACATCAACCAATGATGGTGATCCCTGGGGCTCTGTGCAATCCCCTACACCTATAGATTCATCTGATTGTCCTGATCTTTGGGCTTGTATCTAATTCCATTGATCAACCAATTTTGCAAGGCGTTGTAGTTGTTGTTGATTAATTTGCTCTTGTTGTTGTTGTTGTTGTAGAACTTGTTATTGCCAAGCTTGTTGTTGTTGTTGTAGAACTTGTTGTTGCCAAGCTTGTTGTTGTTGTAACATTTGTTGACACATCTCCATCATCCTTTGGTGTAGAGCCTCATCCCAATCAGGATCATCAAATCCTCCTTGATTAAACTGCTGAAATGGGAGGGGCTGAAAATTCTGCGTGTCTTGCTGAAAATTCTGTCCTTGAAACTGGAAATCTTGCTGAAAATGTTGAAATTGTGGTTGAAAGGATGGTTGAACTTGCTGAAATTGTGGCTGAAATTGCTGTGGTGGTTGAATGAAATGTTGACTTTGCTGAAAATCTTGATTTGACTGTTGAAATTGTTGGAAAGGCTGACTGGGCTGCCCTTGCTGAAATTGATAACTTGGTTGTTGAAAATTTGATTGAGACTGCTGAAAATATTGGTTTTGCTGTTGAAATTGCTGATACGGCTGCTGGTAAGTAGATGAAAACATTCTGAACTGGCAGTCCTGTCACAAAGCAAACAAAATAGCAGCAACCATATACAAAAGATAAAGCAATCAAGAATAGAATCAAAAGATATAATTATCAAGCATCACTACATTCCCCGGCAACGGCGCCAAATTTGACAACCGTTTTTGTCGTGTTACGGTTTCAAATACAATTTAAGTACCGAATTCCTCTAAACTAATGTAGCATAGAGTAACTCGAGTCGTCTCCCAACGAATGTAGTTGGTGCAAGATAAATCTCAGAATCGTATTTTATTGCTTTTGGATTTTTGAATATGGAACTGGGTTTTGGATTTAAGAGCTAGGACTACGAAATGAATAACAGAGCAAATATGAAATCTAATTCTAATTAAGGAAGGACAATGCAGATAAAGAAATCTAAATTAACCAGACTACAATTGCAATAAAGAAAGCACAACTTGAAATAAAGCATTAAGAAACTAAACACAGAGCAAACTACAACATTGAAGAAATCTAATCTAATCCTAAATTAATTGCATTCAAATAAAATCATGTAATCTAAAGCAATAGGAAAAACAACTAAAAACCAGAGTTAAGCAACTAGGAACATCCCAATTGAAAGAAATTGTTCTAACAGGAATTTGACCAAACACCTCATATGCATGATTAAAATTGATTCAAGCAAGTGCAATTTGAATAGGAGAAGATCAATCCAATACAAACATTTTACGATCAAGCATATAACAATTCTTCAATTATCACTAACATTCAATTATCAACAAAATTAAATCAACCAAGCTGAGGAAGGCTGCTGGAAGTGGAACAGAGCTACCTAACTCGGCTGTGAAGAGAAAAACTGCTAGAATGGAATTGAACATTGCTGAAAGGAGATCTGCAATGGAAAATCTGCTGCTATGGAGGAAGAATTGCTGCTGGAAATTGGAAGAACAAGCTGTGAAGACCTCTGAAAAGAGTGGCTGCCAGATCTAATGAAGATGAATTGCGGGGAATTGAAACTATGAAGATGAAAAGAGTAGCTGCCGAATTTGACGAAGCTGGATGAAGAAGTAACTGCAGAAGAATCAACTGTGAAAAATCTACTGCTAGAAATGAAAACAATTGCTGTAAATGAAATTTAAGCTGCTGGACGCTGATGAAGAAATCGTGGCGAAGCTGCGAAGAAATAAACTTGCTGAAATTAAAGAAATAGCTGCAATGGAAAACAAATGGAGGAACTGCTATGAAGAACAGGTCGCCGGTGGTGAGGTCGACTAGGGCTCGGAACCCCCAGAGCCCTAGCTATGGTCGTCGGCTGTGGTGAATGAAAGGAAGTCCGTGGCGATGATGAACTCCGGCCGACGGTGGTGGAGTCGACTAGGGCACGGACCCGCTACCCTAGCTGTGGTGGAGTGGAGAGCAGATGGAATTGATCGGATCGAGCCGGGAACCCCTCAAACTACAATCGATCAAGCTCCGGCGACTAGGGCACGAACCTGCTACCCTAGCTGTGGCGACGATGAAATGGTGGAGACGCCGGCGGAGGTGGATGAATGAGTCGGGAACCCCTCAACTCAGTTGATCGAAGCTCCGGCGACTAGGGCACGAACCCGCTACCCTAGCTGCGGCGACGATGAAATGGTGAAGAAGAAGGATCGCCGCGAGCCCTGCGTGTGGAGTCGATGCCCTAGCTTCTCCGCGTCTGCCCCTTTTTGATTTGCGCGTGAGTTCGGTCAGCCAAGCCAACTCGTGTTGGATTCGGCCAAGGGTTCAGTCAACAGAGCTTGAGTTCAATCAAGCCAAGCAGTTCGGTTCAGTCAGTAGCCAAGCTTCAGCTCTGGTCCAGCTCTGGTTCAGTCTAGTTCGAATTCGGTCCAGTCAGTGGTTCAGTCCAGTCAGTTCACTTGATTCAGTCCAATCCAGCTCTTGGTTCAGTCCAGACTCGGTTTAGCCAACAGACCAGCCCTGGGTGCAATCAAGCAATGGGTTCAGTCCAACAGTTGAGTCAGTCAGCCAAGTCAGCTTAGAAGGAGATTAACAACGAACGGCTGAGATCGATTTGGCTTCATCCAACGGTTAGATCTCTTTCGATCTGAACCAAACTTCACAGATCTCAATCAATGGTCCTGATCTACCTGTTCCCAGCTCGGATTAACCAGATCAGTGGCGGATGGTCCAGATCTTCCCTTTTCTTGAACGGATGGTCTAGAACATCTTGAGCTCGATCCAACGGTCAGATCACTTCTGATTTGGCTGAAATTTTCAGATCTTGATCTCTGGTCATGATTGATTCTATCTTGAACTCGGATCGACCAGAAGTTGACCGATGGCTCAGATCTAGCCGTTCTCTGGAATGGACGGCTCCTATTAATCCGATGTTTGATCCCTTTAATCTGGATACAATCCTGACTCAAGTCTGACCTAATTTCATCTAGGTCCATGAACAATTGAAGCCTACAAAATGATATTCAAATTTAGTGTCAAAAATATCCCAAATATACAAAGATTAGAATTAAAAGCCAAAATGAAGGGAATACATGAAACCTAATAAAATTGCAAACTTAAGCATATAAAATATGGATCAAACATGGATTTAAGAGCCTAAAATAATCAACAAAAATGGTGGTTATCATATAGCAAGCTACCTATCATGCTTCGGTATTGAGTCAAATCAACGGGTTTACCACTCTCATCATTATCTAATCTTGTGTTTGTGGCCATGGGAGTGGTTACCTCTTTTGAATCACTCATGTTGAATTTTCGAAGCATTTCTTGTGTATACTTTGATTGATGCACATGGATCCCATCACGAGTTTGCTTGATTTCGAGACCAAGGAAGAAAGTCAACTCTCCCACTAGACTCATTTCAAATTCACTCTCCATGTGTCCAATGAATTCATTTAAATAGCCCTTATTATTTGAGCCACAAATTATGTCGTCGACATACACTTGGGCTACAAAGATATTGTCACCATCTCTTCGTAGAAATAGTGTAGGGTCTATTTGGCCTCTTACAAAGCCCTTCTCGATTAAAAATGTCGACAACCGCTCGTACCAAGCTCGGGATGCTTGTTTAAGGCCATAAAGTGCCTTTTTGAGCTTGAACACGTGATTTGGAAATTCGAAATTCTCAAACCCCGGTGGTTATTCAACGTAGACCTCTTCTCTAATCAAACCATTTAGAAAGGCTGATTTGACATCCATTTGGTATAATTTGAAGCCACGATGTGCTGCAAATGCAAGCATCAATCGAATGGATTCTAATCGTGCCACGGGAGCGTAGGTCTCATCATAATCAAGGCCTTCAACTTGACTATAGCCCTTGGCTACCAAGCGTACCTTGTTTCTAATGATTTCTCCCTTATGGTTCAATTTATTTTTGAAGACCCATTTGGTTCCAATGATGATGGTCTTCTTAGGTTTAGGGACTAAGTCCCAAACTTGACTCCTTTCGAATTGACCTAGTTCATCTTGCATTGCAATGATCCAATCGGGATCATTTAATGCTTCATCAATTTTTCTAGGTTCAATTTCGGAAATTAGAGCAACTTCATTAGCCTCATTCCTAAAGAATGATCTAGTCCTAACCCCATGATGGATGTCTCCAACAATTTAGTCTTGGGGATTACTAGAGGCTAATCTAGTTTGCCTTGGTGTTGGTGGTGCTTCTTGAATGGGTTCACTAGACACAAGCTCAGGCTCAGGATCCGGCTGATCAATGGGTTGTCTTGACTCACCGTTATCGGATTCATCACCATCAACAGCATTTGGACTCTCATTCAAGCTTAGTCTCCTAAGCTCGAATTGGACTTCATCTTCTAGTTGACCATTGACTTTTGGTATTTCTTCAAAGACAACATCAGAAGATTCTTCAACTAATCTAGATTTCTTGTTGTAGACTCGATAGGCTTTGCTAATTAAGGAATACCCGACTAATATCCCTTCATCAGCTTTTGCCGTGAACTTTCCAAGGTGGTCCTTGGTGTTTAGGATGAACACCTTACAACCAAACACCCTAAGATGTTTAACTGTAGGTGGTTTCCCAAACCAAAGCTCATGGGGAGTCTTTCCTAAGAACCTATGAATGAGGACTCGATTTTGCACATAGCAAGCTGTATTTACAGCTTCATCCCATAAGTAACTCGGTAGTGAGTACTCATTAAGCATGCTACGTGCAGTCTCTTGTAGAGCACGGTTCTTCCTCTCTACAACACCATTTTGTTGTGGTGTTCTAGGAGTAGAGAACTCATGTCTATACCCTCTATCTTGACAAAATTCTAAAAACCTTTGATTTTGAAATTCACCTCCATGATCACTCCTAATTGTCTTAATTGTTGATGATTTTTCATTTTCAACTCTTCTACAAAAGGAAATGAAAACATCTAAAGTTTGGTCCTTATATTTTAAAAAGTAAGTCCATGTATATCTAGTGAAATCATTAATGATCACAAAGCAATATCTACTACCATTCAATGATATGATAGTACTACAATCAAATAAATCCATGTGAAGTAAATCTAATGCAGTAGAAGTACTTACAGTGCTTTTACCTTTATGTGCAGATTTTGTTTGCTTACCCATTTGACATGCATCACAAAGTTTGTCTTTTTCATACTTGATGCTTGGTAAGCCACGAACTAGTCCCTTGTTGGCCAACTTTCGGATGTTCTTCATGTTCACATGTGCTAGCCTCCGGTGCCAAAGGGTGGACTCTTCTTCTTTTGACATGAAACACTTAGCAGAAACATTAGTAGCACTTTTAAATGAAACTTAATAAATATTGTCTACTCTTGTTCCTACTAGTACCGTGTCCAAGGTGTCATGTTGTCTAACTAGACATTGACTTGGTTGGAAATCAATTGTGTAACCCGTGTCACACAATTGACTGACACTTAGGAGATTAAATGTCATCTCCTTGACTAGAAGGACATTTGAAATTCTAAGACATTCGGATATTTGAATGTCTCCTATTCCTATGACCTTAAGACTACCATTGTTACCAAATGAAACATTACCTCTACTTTTCTTATGAAGTGTGGTAAACAATGATCTATCCCCGGTCATGTGTTTGGAGCATCCACTATCAACGAACCAAGTTGATAGATGCTCCCCCTCAATCATAACCTACACAATTCGAAAAATAGAAGTTTTAGGTACCCAAACCTTGGAACCTAAAGAATCAACTAAACAAGACTTAGGCACCCATGCCTTGACAACTTTCTTTTGAACCTTGGGTGTCCTAGAATGTCTCATATCAGTCTTAGACATAAGAGACACAAATGAGGGTTTTTTGGGTCGGTAACCAATACTGGTCATATTGTAGACTGCCCTTTGGGCATTCAAGATCATGTCTAGGGTTTTAGAGCTAGTTGAGAACTTCTCAAGAATATTCTTGAGTCTCTCAACTTCACTCTTCAATGATTTGTTCTCTTCTTCTAGCAAGTCATCATGCAAATCATCTACTTCCTCAACCTTAGAGGATTTCAAATTTTCAACCTCTAGTTTCAAAGACTTAATCTCATCTTCTAACAATTCAACATGCAAATCATCAATGTTATCATCCCTAGATGCTTTCAATTGTTCAATTTCTAATTGCAATGCTTTAGCCTTATTTTTTGACTTCTTAAGCATATTGGTTAAACATGCAATAGCTCTATAACACTTTTCAAGTTCGGGAGAAGTTACTTCTTCATCATCCGAAGATGATGAAGCCGAGTTTGAGGAATTGGATGATTCATCACTGCTCTCTTGGTCTCCAAGAGCCATGAGTGCCACATGCCTTGTGCTCTTTTCCTCCTTCTCTTCATCGGATGAGCTTGAGGATGACTCATCCCAAGTGGCCTTCAAAGCCTTCTTCTTCTTCTTTGATTTTTCTTCTATCTTTTTGGATTTCTCTTCCTTCTTCTTTAGTTTTGGGCATTCATTTTTGAAATGCCCTTTCCTACCACACTCAAAGCAAGAGGCATTAGTCTTATCAAGTTTAGCTTCACTAGAGTTACCTCTACTCTTGAAGCGTCGACCCCTTCTCATCATCCTTCTCACAAAGTTTGTCATCTCGGAGGATGAGGAGCCGCTACCATCTTCCTCAGAATCGGACTCGGATTCGGAAGAGGATGAAGATGAAGTGACTTCCTTCTCCTTCTTCTTCTTCTTCTCCTTCTTCTTCTTGTTGGATCGGCCCCCTGCAACTAAAGCAATCCCCTTCTCCTTGGGGCCTCTGTTAGCCATCTCATGCAATTCCATTTCACAAAACAAATCATCTAGCTTAACAAATGACAAATCCTTGGATACTTTGTAGGCGTCCACCATGGATGACCACAAAGCATTCCTGGGAAATGCTTTTAGTACGTACCTCACAAGGTCGCGATTCTCAACCTTTTCATCAATCGAATGAAGCCCATTGAGGACTTCCTTGAACCGACTATGGAGCTCACTTATCGTTTCATTCTCTTTCATTGAGAGATTTTGTAATTGGTTGAGGAACAAGTCCCTCTTGGCGATTCTTGAATCTCGGGTGCCCTCATGAAGTTCGATGAGCTTGTTCCACAAGTCCTTTGCACTTGTGAAAGGACCAACCTTGATGAGTTGGTCTTTGTTCATGCCGCATTGTAAAGTGACAGCCGCCTTCGCGTCGGCTTCACTCTTACGAGTTTGTTCGGCAGTCCATCGCCACGATTCAAGTTCCTTGCCTTCATCATCCTTTGGAGGGGTGAATCCCTCCTTCACCGCGAACCAAATGTTGATGTCCATCTTCAAGTAATATTCCATCTTCGATCTCCAATATTGGAAACCTGCGCCATCGAAGAATGGAGGCCGGGTGGTGGAGAAGCCTTCCCTCAATGCCATGGATGTAGCTCTCGGTTGTTAATCCGAAAAACAGAGCCCCAGGCTCTGATACCACTTGTTGGAACCCGGATGGCTAGAGAGGGGGGGGTGAATATAGTCAATCACTTGGACTTTAAAGACTTAGCGAAATTCTGCACTTCACTTTGTTAGTAGCACATCGGAAGTATGAAACCAGAGTATGCAGAAAACAGAAAACGAAGGAAAACAAACACAACTAGCAAGATCGCTAAAAAGGAGGGTTTACAAGGTTCGGGGATAACTTGCCCCTACTCCTTGGCGTGCCCTTAAGGTGGGCGATCCCTTGATCGTCGGCAGATCAAGCCCCGGTTAACACCGGATAGAAGACAACCTCCTTCTCGGTGGAGAAACCTCTCCATAGCGTTTCAATCACAGATATAGGTTTAAGCACAATGAAACACAAAGAAAGATCTTACTTAGCACTTAGCAAAGATAAGAACACAGCAAGCTCCCTTAGAGCTCCACCCAGCGACGATCTCACGCAAGAGTCTTCTCCTCGTGTCTTCTCGATGTTGGACTCGGAGCTTCTTGTTCCTTCCTTCTAGCGCTCAAGTAATGAATGGTTGCTTCAAGATTGTAGTAGCTTGCTCAAGGTGATGAAACTTCAGAACACGCAAGTAAGTTGTGGAGAACCCAAAGGCGCAACTAGAACTCAGTTTGCGAACGCTGCTTCAAAGAAGCTTTCTACCACCTTTTTGTTTCTCCACTCAGCATCAGGTGACACCATCTCCTGCAGCCTCCAGCTGCTTTCTTGCCAACGCCAGCTACCACTGAGCTCTCCCTGGACTTCCTGAGCCTCCCTTAGCCAAACTCCAGTCTGCAGCTCCAGTCGTTGCAACCTGAGATGGAAAACGGACAAACCTGCTCCAAGGAAAGACCACCATTGACTCTCCTTGAGTGTTTGAATCCTTCCCTGTCACCTGCAGCTTAATCAGAGTGTTAGAGCAGCATATCACACAACAAATTATATATCAGATGTTAAGCGCAGAGAATCGGATACGTTTAGACGCGATCAGAGCGTCTGGCAGTGCATTTTGAATTAAAGTGATCGGTCCCCGGACCGATCAGAGGGTCTCCTGATCGGTCACCAGACCGATCAGGATGGGTTCAGACCGATCAAGCTTAGTCCTGATCGATCCCCAACGCTCAATCAAAAATCGCGATTTCTTTGGGCTCTCCTGGACCGATCACCAGATCGATCCCAGGTTGTGGATCGATCACCGGACCGATCCACCCCTATTCCAGGCGATTTCTGAGATTCGCAGTCCAAACCTCCTGATCGGTTGCCGGACAGATCAGGGAGCCTCCTGACCGGTCACCAGACCGATCAGATCATGACCAGACCGATCAGGCTCCGTCCTGATCGATCTTAGTGAGGAACTCGCGAAGCTGGATCGTTCTCCAGAACGATCTCCACAGTGAGCCAGATCGTTCACCAGACCGATCAGGGGCAGATCAGCAGGGGAACTCAACCTCACTGAGTGCTCCCTGATCGGTCACCAGACCGATCAGGAGCCAAGAAGTGGGTGAAACGCATACTCCCTTATCGGTCACGAGATCGATCAGGAGCTGCACAGTAGGTTCCCAACCTCTCTGTGTGCTCCCTGATCGGTCACCAGACCGATCAATCATTGCTGGATCGGTCACCAGACCGATCCACGATGGAGCAGCGTGCCAGCTTCCCTGATCGATCACCAGATCGATCCAGGGACTCAAACCTAGCCCTCCAAGCTAAGTTTTCAACCACCTTAGCCCTCCAAGCTAAGGATTTTTCACCTAACTCCCCAAGATGGGAATTTGCACCTAACCCTCCAAGTTAGGACTTTTCACCTATCCCTCCAAGCTAGGACTTTTCACCCACATCTTCCGAATTAGGACTTTTCAATACCTAGCCCTCCAAGCTAGGACCTGACCCTCCAAGCCAGGACTTTTTCACCTAACTCTCCAAGATGGGAATTTGCACCTAACCCTCCAAGTTAGGACTTTTCACCTAGCCCTCCAAGCTAGGACTTTTCACCCACCTCTTCCGAATTAGGACTTTTCAATACCTAACCCTCCAAGCTAAGATTTACCACACCTAACCATCCAGGTTAGGATTTTCCAACACCTAGCCCTCCAAGCTAAGATTTTCCATAACATGCCTGATCCACGATCAGGACTTAATCATAATCAATAATCATCAACCTAAACTAAAATCGGTGTCAACACCAAAATAACAATCAGGGTTATACTGCATCAACAGAGTTCACTTCCTCGAGTTCTTCCACTACTTGACCTCGTGTAGGGTTTTTATGAAATTCTTCTACTTTGATCCACAACTAATGTGCATTTTTGTATGCTCCTACACCATTCAAAACATTAGTAGGCAAAGTATTAAGCAATATGTCAATTACCTTTTTATTCGCCTTGGATTAATTTTTTTGTTCTTGATTCCAATATCTAGGTCTAAGCTTCTTCCCGTGCTTATCCTTTGGAATCTCGAAGGGCTCTTCAAGCGCAATTCGAAGGTCCCACTCCATTCCGAACCATGTCTCCATCCGTGACTTCCAATACCCGAAATCATCATGGTCGTAGGCCGGCGGAGTGTAGATGTCGTCCCCAAATTTATCGTCCATGTTCTTCTTCCTCTAGCGTGTGCTCCCTCGGCGGTTAGTCCGATCAAGAGCGGTCCTTCGCTACCGCTCTGATACCAATTAATAGATCGAATAGTGTTGCTAGAGGGGGGGGGTGAATAGCGACTTTCGAATCCCTTTCTTCCTACACGGTTAGTTGCACAGCGGAATATACAATAAAACAATTAAACAAATACTAACTAATGCTAACACGAAAGATTTACTTGGTATCCACCCCGGCCAGGTGACTAATCCAAGAATCCGTCGGTGGATCACTCCCCGGATAACCTCCGGCTAGCTCTCGTCGCTCCTTGTGGGTGGAGAAACCTCGCCACAGCACCAAGCAAACCTCTGAGCTCAAAGACTACTATCTTGCCTTTAACCAAGACAAGATTCGTCAAGAATCTCAGCCACCACGAAGTCCTCTTTAAATAAGACTCGGGCTGAAACCCTCGCCACTAGTCGACTGCTCCTAGGGCAGTCGACTGGTGCCATTGAAATTCGACCCTTGCACCCCAACGTTCGAATTCTCAGCCAACTCACCAGCCACCTACCAGTCGACTGCCCCTAGGGCAGTCGACTGGTCCCCGGATAGAACCCTTCTGTGAGTTCCATCAGTCGACTGCCCCTAGGCCAGTCGACTGGTCTACTCACCCACCTAAGGTTATCCTTTCCTGAGTACATTCCACTCCGCACTCAAACCCTAGAATTTTTCGAGTACAATCACACATCACTCGTACCCTCACGACTCGACTGACTCCTCATCTGCAACCTCGACTATTGCCTTCGCACCCTCTTTATCTTTGGCTCCCGTCCCTCGGATGCACGCACACCTCCAGCTTGCCTCCATGCAATCCTTCACACATGCCTCGATGTCCGCGCCCATCAGCTCATCGTTCCTGTTCTCCAAGGTCCCTCGGGTGCACACAAGCCTCTAGCTTGTCTCCATGCCACCCTTCACCGTACCGAAGCCATCCAGTCAAGTCCATATGTGCAACATGTACAACCTGCACACTCAACATACACATATGACATAACAAGGGTAAACCTAACTTAAACCCTTTGCCTAAACATCAAAACACTTGGTCACTCCGGACCACAGATTGCCTCAACAGATCACACTGTCATGAGAAAAGTCCTAGTGGGACTAGGCACACCTAGTGGGACTAGGTGAAGTCCAAGTGGATCGGGGAGATCATACACTGGCACGAGAAAAGTCCTAGTGGGACTAGGCACACCTAGTGGGACTAGTGAAGTCCAGGTGGATCGGGGAGATCGTACATTGGCACGGGAAAAGTTCTAGTGGGACTAGGTGAAGTCCAGGTGGATCGGAGAGATCGCACGTTGGCAAGGTGGAAGATTACTGAGAGACTAGACCTAACTCAAGGATTAGGCAAACCTGGTTAGGAACTAGGTTAAGTCCTACTTGGGAACTAGGCAAGGAAAAATCTAAGTCGGTTAAAGGGATGATCGGACACTTGGTGTGGAAGTCATAACATATCATGGTTGACTGGGGTTAGAGAAGAGAACCCTAGACTTGTGCACATAAGTTAGGGCTGAAATCAATCGATTGGTGTTGGTTTCTCACAAATAGAAACCTTCTTAATTGATTAGGTGATTGATTAAGGAAGGAGTAAATCGATTGGGTAATCGATTGAGAGAATGGTTTGCGAGAACAGAAGCAGGCTGAATCGATTGGGCAATCAATTCAGCCTCCTCTTAATCAATTGGGCAATCGATTAAGGAGGATGGTAATCGATTGGTCAATCGATTACAGTTGAATTGCACACAGTACAAAATGGTGTTGAATCGATTCAGCAATCGATTAAGATCTTCTTAACCGATTAGCTAATCGATTAAGCTTCAAAAAATAGCCATTGAACGATTATGCTTGATGTGGTAATCGATTGGATAATTGATTAAGGAATCCTATGTCACAGGTGATAGGGTTTTCACGTAGGTTTGAAGCCGGATTGCTCCGACACTTCTTCAACGTTCTTCACCTTCTTCATCGCCATTTCAAGTGAGGCCTTGGAGCTTAGTGTTGTTGCATTTTTAAGGATCAAGAGGCGATTACAAGTTTGAAGGAAGCAAGAAAAGCAAAGAGAGCTAAGTTGTGTAAATCTTGTAAGATTTCTATTGTATTTGCTTGTTCTTGAGTGTTTTTTATTGTAAGTTTGTAAGAGGTTTCTCCACCTCAAGAAGGAGAACTTTCGTAGTGTATGAGAGTGCGAGGAAGAGCAGATCCTTGGATTAGTCACCTCAAGGAGGTGGATACCAAGTAAAATCAAGGTGTTAGCATTCTCAAGTCTTCCGCTGCAACAAATCATCAATGAGCAAAGATCGGAGCTAATCACCCCCCCCCCCCCCCCCCCGTAGCTCTCCTACCGGTCCTAACAAAAAACTCTTATGATTCACCTACCCAATTGGGTTATAGTGTTCAAGCTAAAAATAAAAATCGAAACCCCCTAGGATTCACTTTCCCAATTGGGCAATAGTGTTCAAGCTAAAAAAAAAATTCAAAATAAAAACTCCTGGGGCTCACCTTCCCAATTGGGTTATAGTATTCAATCATTTTTTTTTAAAAGACTTGAGGCGTCTCTCGTTACATGTTATTAAAATTATTACTTTTAAAATTTGGGACTAAAATAAGGGTAAATGCTCAACTTTGAAACTATAAAAGTCTTTTCAAAAGTTTGGTATTAGAATTGTAAATTTAGTATTATGTTTGGGATCTAAAGAGTACGTACCCCCTTTTTAATGATACACAATAACTTATTTATCAATATCAAATATCCAGATAATAAAAACTACTGAGAATTTGTGATATAGTTTCAATAGTCTTTTACTGGAAAGGAATAAGTTTAAGGTTCGTTATTGCCAATACGATGAATATCACTCCACATTCAAATCACTATTGTATCTCCTCATGCATTGACATTTGCTCGTTATTGTTCTTGAGTATAAAATAATCGATCAAAACAATCAACATCATGAACTTGTTATAACAAGGATGATGAAGCTTCATTATCTGGTTCAACTGGAAATTCATAAGAACAACACTCCTTGTGAAGAAAATTATGTAATCCAACCTTCACAATGACGACTACAAGGAATGGGCGGATGTAGGACTCTACTGTGGGTGTGCATATCAGAGGGTTAGAATGTGAGAAAAAGAAAATAAGGGAGAGATGTATGTTGGTGCAATCGACCTATGTTTGATCGGGTAAATCATGAGTTTTGATGTGTGTGTCAATATGATTAAGTTAGATTTTCATGTTGGTTTGATGTGTGTGTTTGAGTCTTGCAAGACTTGGTGAACCACACATGAGATATAACGGAGTGAAGCATCTGAGGGGCGAGAGTCGAAGGAAGAGGACTTCAAAGGGCAAGCTGAGGAAGTAGACTTCAAAGGCATACGCGAAGGATGACATGGAGACAAGCCGCGGGCTTGTGTGCGAATTTGAGGAACGAGAGCCGAAGGAAGAGAACTTTAAGGGGCAAGCCGAGGAATTGGGCTTCAAGGCATACGCGAAGGATGAACTCCGGAGAGGTTGAGAATGAGCTTGTAAGTGTTGGATCGGGTTGGACCTGTTGGACCGGTGCCGTCGATAGAGGGGGGGGTGAATATCGACCGTTCGAAATCTTTCGGAATTCTTCGTTCGTAAAACTATTCAGATCGTTAGTGCAGCGGAAAATAAAATAAAAACAAACACAGGTACACAGCGAATTTTACTTGGTTCCCGACCCCCCAGGGTCAGTACATCCAAGGCCTATGCACGGGAACGCCCGTCCACTATTGGTCTCCTTCCCGAACTTTCCGGAGGCGGAGAAACCCG
Source organism: Boesenbergia rotunda (assembly GCA_024364735.1). Classification (NCBI taxonomy): domain Eukaryota; kingdom Viridiplantae; phylum Streptophyta; class Magnoliopsida; order Zingiberales; family Zingiberaceae; genus Boesenbergia; species Boesenbergia rotunda. Next base: position 81,750 of record JAGFNQ010003303.1, read on the forward strand.
ACTTACAGTGTAAGATTTACAAGCAATAATATAGAAAAATTAAGTGTGTAATTAAATGAAATCAAACCGAAACAAAAATATGAAACTCGGCCGATCTGGACCTCCGAAGTGCCGCGCACCTCCTCCTGGAGCCTCCCGGTCGTAGGGCCTTGTTTCTAGCGCGTTGTCGTCGGTCGGAATGATCAGAATCGCTCTGGAATATTGTATCTGAAGCAGAGGGGTCGAAGCCCCTTATATAGGCCTCCTGGGGGCGCCCTGGACGCTGGGGGCGCCCCGGAAGACTCGGTCAAACCTTATCCTTGCGCCTACCTCGTCGCAGGTGATAAGATCATTGACCAGGGTGCCCCGGACCTCCAGGGCGCCTTCATGATGGCTTATCTGTGTTTTGGGTTCGAAACTGCACATACAGCTTTGAACCAGGGCCCCCCGGACACTCAGGGCGCCTCGCTTGACACCTGTTCTGCCTGCTTCACGTTTACTGCATTTTTACCTTTGGCTCAGGGCGCCCTGGCTGTTGAGGGTGCCCTGGATGGTGAGGGCGCCCTCAACACTGGGGGCGCCCTCCTTAAGCCTGCAAACTGGTTACCTTGCTTTGTCTCCAGTTCTGGTTACCTGCAAGATACACAAAGCATATATACATATAATATTAAGCTTAAGGACTTGGTTCAGACTTCGGATTTGCACGAAACCCTAGGTCGAACCGGCACGAGTTCCTATCCCCAAGAACTCGCCCTTCACCTACTCCTTTCAGGAGACGGTTGCCACCCAGCCCTTCGGGTGGACTTTTACTTAGCTTCCGATTACTCCGGATCTCGAGACGCCCAAACCCTGACCCGTCTTTACTCCTGTCCTTAGTCATCGCTCAGCTAAGTTGCTTAGTCCCTCGGACCAAGTCTTCATTTCCTAGCAGTCCTTCGCCAGGTGCCTAGCAGCCCTTCGCTAGGTCTTTGTTACCAAGCGGTCCTTCGCCTGGTGCCTAGCAATCCTTCGCTAGGTCTTCTATGCCTAGTAGTCCTTCACTAGGTGGCTAGCAGCCCTTCGCTAGGTCTTAGGGTTACGATACCTAGCAGCCCTTCGCTAGGTCTTAAGGTTACGATACCTAGCAACCCTTCGCTAGGTGCCCAGCAGCCCTTCGCTGGGACTTAGGGTTTCTATGCCTAGTTTAACTAGGACTTTTCTTCAGCTAACTTCTCTCTTACTTCCCTTAGTCTATTTAGTGTATCACTGACTTAAGTATATTGTCAAACATTGAAACACTTCAAGAGGAACATCATTGATGTAACTTGCACCAACAGGACCGGCTAGAGGGGGGGTGAATAGACGGTAAAAAAAAATGAAAGTGGAGACACTCATCTTTAAAAAAGAAACTTGGTCGCGACTGAGAACGTTGCTTCCAAGGCAGGGGACGCTCAATAAAAATCTCCTTGTGGCGGAGAAGCCTTACAAAAATAGCACGCTAGACTTTTAGAGAGTTTACAAGAATGAATTAATTGAATGAATGAAAAGGCTGAAATTTTAAGCCTATTTATAGCCTAAGAGAATAAATCTGGATTGTTGATTATTGAGGAATTCTCTCTTGGTCGTTGATCCATGGATGTAATCTGAACGGTTGATCTTGGATGGGATTAAATTGCATCCATTGGATCTGATTAAATGATAAGGTTTTATCCTTTAAGACTTTTTCTTCTGCTCTAGACTTCGCTGTTGTAATCTTCAAGTAGTAACATCGACAGCTATATATTGTCATCACCAACTATCCCAAGTGGTAATCATGACAACATATCTTAAGTGAGGTCATGGGATTGTGTCTTTTTAGTAGCAATTAAATTCTTCTTTTTTTGTAAGTACCCCTAGTTGAGACTTGATCCCAAGACCTCACTTAAGATATGTTGCCATGGTTACCACTTGGGCTAGCTGGTGATGACAACATGCAGCTACCGATGTTACTACTTGAAGATTACAATAGCGAAGTCTAGAGCAGAAGAAAAAGTCTTAAAGGATAAAACCTTATCCTTTAATCAGATCCAATGGATGCAGTTTAATCTCATCCAAGATCAACCATTCAGATTACATCCATGGATCAACGGTCAAGAGAAAATTCCTCAACAATCAACAATCCAGATTTATTCTCTTAGGCTATAAATAGGCTTAGAGTTTTAGCTTTTTCATTCATTCAATTAATTCATTCTTGTAAACTCTCTAAAAGTCTAGCGTGCTATTTTTGTAAGGCTTCTCCGCTACAAGGAGATTTTTATTGAGCGTCCACTGCGTTGGAAGCAACGTTCTCAGTTGCGACCAAGTTTCTTTTTTAAAGACGAGTGCCTCCACTTTCATATTTTTTTACCGTCTATTCACCCCCCTCTAGCAGGTCTAACCCGATCCAACAAGTGATATCAGAGCCAAGGTCATCGCAGAAGGACTAACTGCCGACTGCAGCAATTTTGAGAAAATGGTTGGAGCCATAATTTACCTGCCGAAGTTTGAGGGGGAGTTCGCGATGTGGAAGCGTCGAATGCAGGTATTTTTAAAAACTAATATTGAACTGCTACTAATTATGAAAAATGACTTTTCAGTTCCTAAAGACAATAATGACAAGGATAAAGAAATAGAGTCGTGGACCAAGAAGGAGCAAGCGGACTTTGTAGTAAACAACAAAGTGGAATTTCATCTACTAGCCATTCTTCTCGCGCAAGAAGTCAACCACATCAGGAATTACAACTCGGCAAAAGAGCTCTGGGAGAAATTCCTGGAATTGCATGAAGAAGAGAATAAGAAATAAAAAATCGTCGCAATGAACACAAGGAAGATCCAACTCGACAACGAGACCTTGTCAGAAGAATTAGAAGGTCAAGAATATGTGTGACTTACGCTGATGGTATGCCATCAAGAAGGGAGCACTGATGAAGGGGGAGAGCCGTAAGAAGAAACCGACGACGAAGAAAGAACCTCGCTTTTCGAAAGCGACCCGATTAGTGAGGTTTGATTTCTTCCTCATGATCAGTTATATGCTGGAGTTAAAGTCTTGCTCAAATCTAATTGTAGATTAGAAAAAGAAAATTAAAAATTAAAAAATAATTAACACTTACATCCTCTTCTGATATTTTGAAAAATGAAAATGATAATTTGAAAAACTTAGTGCAAAAATTAGAACTTGATATTGCATATTTACCCAAAAGAAAAATAGCTTTCCTGATAATTTAAAATGATATTTTAAAAACCACAAGGGTCAATTTAAAAAAATATCCAAAAGCTATATTCCGTCTAAGTTTTTAATTAATCCTGTAGATAGCAATTTATCTTGGCTTCTCAAATTTATTTTAAACTGATAATTTTTTTTATTATTTATGTGCAGATTTTTTTTAAAAAAAATTATGTTTTTTTATGCACAATTATGTTGTCCATTTACTGAGAATTTTTCAAAAATTTTCGAATATTTTTTGATTTTTTGCTCAAAATTTGAAATTAAAATTTTAAAAATAGATAAATAATTTACTTTCATAGATCTAATTTTTTATGATTCAGATATAGTGGAAAGAACTCATTATAATTTTTTTTTAAATATTTCGAAGTATTTTTTGATTTTTATAATTTATTCTTCTAAAACTCGTATCTATTATTTTTTATTTATTTTCAGATTTAATGAACAAATTTAAAGTTGAATTTTTTTTTTCAAAATCATATCTTTCTCTTCGACTTTGATGAAAATATTCAAATTTTTTATGGATACTCGATTTTTTTAATGAATTGTTTGAAAATTCGATAGAAAAACATTTTGGTATCAAAGGGGGAGAGTAGAACTATAATTTTTTTAAAAAAATTCTAAAAATTCAAAATATTTTCCTCCCTAATTATTTTTCCCCTTTTTTTTTGATTTGATCAAAAGGGGAGAAATAGGGTTAAGTTAAGGGGTAGACTTTTAATTTACTCTAAATTTAAGTTTTTTTGAACTTACACTGTTTGCATTATTATGCATGTTTTTTATTTTGTTTACCCTAACTTAACTCGGATTGATGCACAACAAAAAGGGAGAGATTGTAAGTACCCCTGGTTGATTTTGATGTGATCAACCAATTTAAGTTAGGTCTTGGTGTGTTTAATCTCTCTACTAAGTGTGCAGGAGCTTAGGTACGGAGGAAGTCGAGCGTAAGACGTAGCGGATGAGAAAGATTGTGCAGGGAAGTGAGCCGACGGGCTCGGTACAATCCGAGGGACGCGGAAGCTGCGAAAGAGTACGCTGGTGGAGTGAGAAGGACGTGCGCGGTGTCCGAGGGACGAGAAGCCGGGAGGAAGGACGCTCGAGGGGCGAAAGGCCAGAGTCGGGTTCGGGTGAGTCTAACTCCGGTTGGCCGGAAATCACCCAGAAGACGAAGAACCAAAAGACTGGTCGACTCCAACCTTTCGCCCCTCGAGCGTCCTTCCTCCCGGCTTCTCGTCCCTCAGACACCGCGCACGTCCTTCTCGCTCCACCAATGTACTTTTCCACAGCTTCCGTGTCCCTCGGATTGTACCGAGCCCGTCGGCTCACTTCCCCGCACAATCCTTCTCGTCCGCTACTTCTTATGCTCGACTTCCTCCGTACCTAAACTCCTACACACTTAGTAGAGAGATTAAACACACTAGGACCTAACTTAAATCGGTTGATAACATCAAAATCAACCAGGGGTACTTACAGTAAGTATGGTAGTCGACTGGCAAGGGAATTAGTCGAATGACACTGCTGAGAGTACACTATAGCAGTCGGCTGGTATGATAACCAGCCGACTGATCTTTCTGTAAGGTCGAACAATTTGCAGCAGTCGACTGGTCTGGGGACCAGTCGACAGGTATATTCGAAATCCAGCCGTTAGACGAGTAGTTGGCTGGACACCAGTCGACTGGCTTAGGGACAGTCGATTGGTGTCGGGGCCAAGCTATTTGGTTAACAACTCTCTCCTCTATTTAAAGAAGAGCTTGAGACTTGAGATAGGTTAGCTATTCATTGTGAAATCCTTGGTCAAGTGTTCAAGTGCTCAAGCTCCAAGTCTTCTCTCTTTCTCCTAAACCCTAGCTCACATCTTGTAAAGAGGAAAAGACTTTGTGAGAGGTTGTTCTCCACCGAAAAGGAGAAAATATTAGCTAGAGATTGCCGGGGAATGATCCACCGAAGGATCAAGGGTTCGTCTACCTCAAGGATACGCCGTGGAGTAGGCAATCTCCGAACAACGTAAACGGTAAAATGTTAGCATTGTTCTAATTGATAGTTTAAGTTTCCGCTTTAGCTAATAATTGTAGGAAGAAAACTATTCACCCCCTCTCTAGCCGGCGCATTGGTCCCAACAATGTATATGATTAAAAGTCTACAGAAATTTCAATGGTGAGTAGATGATTTTTTTTTTAAAGTTGTACCAAATATTTTAAAGTTTGTACCCAAGGAATTTAAAAGAATCAATGAACACCTATGGAAAGTCTGGATACTATAAGATTTTCAATAAGTCAAGTTTGAATACCACATGATTTTTTAAAATTTTATGAAAATCTAATTTGGATACCATTAGATTTCTATGGAGTTTATAAAAATCTAGTTTGAATATATATACCTAGACTTTTAAAATCTACAAACAATCATTGAAAGTAATTAAAAGTCCAATATTAAATACACCCACTAATTTTATTTTTGTCTCCCTGTGTTCACTTACACGTACTTCAATCGATCATCACAATGCATCAATCGATTCGAAACACTATTGTAGTGATTGAAAAGTGTCGAAGCCGTTACGACATTATAACAATCGATTAAAAAATTTAATTCATATTTAAAAAATTATTATTTTTAATATAGTATATGGAAATAATATCTGAGAGCATGAATATAATATATAGAATTTGATTTCATGTTATTCAGAACTAAAAGGTTAATCAGTTGATTTTGACCAAAATCGATTAATGGACATAGAAATCTCGAAATGATATGAAATTAGATTTTATATGCACATCTAATTCTCCTAATTATATTTATGTCCTCAAATATTATTTCAATATTATATTGAGAGCAACGATTTTTTGAATTGGAATCAAATTTTTTAATCAATTGCGATAATGCATCAATAGATTCGGATATATTAGTGTCCAAAAAGTATTGCTCTCAATATGATATATGAAAATTATATTTGAGGGAACAAATATAATCAAGAGAACTAGACGAATACCTAAGATATAGTTTTATGTCATTTTGAGCTTTCTAGGTTTTTTAGTTGATTTTGGTCGAAATTGACTGATGTACCTAAAAAGATCGGAATGATACGAAATAATTAGATCTTATGTATTAATCTTATTTTCCTGATTATATATATGCACTTAAATATTTTCATATATCATATTGAGAATAATAATTTTTTGAACATAATTAAATATTTTAATATATTTTTATAGTGTAAGAATTGATTTGGGATATCACTATACTGATGAACCGTGTATGAATCGATTGTTCGATTCGGCTAAGCATGAAGAAATGTAGATTCGGATAAGCATGAAGGAATTTAGAGGAGCAAAAGTAGAATTAGAATTAGGTATATAATTTTGTAATTTTGGAACTTATCAATAGGATTTAGATATTCGTCATGTTTGACTATATGATTAAGTAATTTGTCGATTTTTTTAATATAATAAATCTTAAGTTAATTAAGAATTCCAATTCAAAGTTTTCATTTGATTTAGAAAACCAAATTTCAAATAATTAAATTTAGATAAAACAAATTGAAATTCATAACTATATTTCAATTTAGTCTAATTAACTGTGAAGTAAAATTTTAAATAAATATAACTAAATTATAATGCTGATTATACACACTATTTTAAAAATAAAATAAAAAGGAAACTGACTAGATAGAAGCATATAATTCTAAAAAAATTATTATTTTGGATGTCCGTCCTTGATTATCTAAATTAGAAAATTGAAATAAGCCACAGAGTGTTTTTATTCGTTTTTATCAAGAATCTACTCTTATTCAATTCTATAAATATATCATATGATTATCAATTCAGCTATGTTCCGTAAGCTAGATAAAAGCACAAAAGATGGATAATAACTATGATAAATAAGTTTAGTTGATGAGAACTTTAAGTTATTACTACCGTCTTAAAATTTAGAAAATTCATCTTTAGTCTATGTTTGTAATTAAATGCGAATGCTTGACCACTCTTTGTTTTTTCATAAATAAAATAAAAATAATGCGAGCAATTTACAGTGTTTTTACCTTATGGAAAGTTTTTACAAAATATTTTAAGAATAAGGATGCAAAAATTTAAAATTGTAAGAACTTTATTGAGCGAAGCAAAAATGAAATTTCTTAGATTATAAAGAAGTGAGGACCATGAGAACACAGTCAAGAAATTTATTAATGATCAAATAATATGTATCCCGAAAATTATCTTTAGAAGTAAACCAAGGAATTCAATTTAAAATAAATTTTAACGTTAATCTTTTGAAAATTTAAATAATGGTATAGCTATATCGTAGAATCATGCTTTTTAAATTTGTTGTATGCCTTTTGCATGCTCAAGCATCTTATACGTAGAAAAAAAAACTAAAATAAAATTGTTAATAAAGATAACAATTGAATTTCCGATGATTGATTTGATTCTACGATTTTTTTATAGTTTATTATCAGAATAAATTGGTCATGGTAGTTTAGAGGTACTCTAATATTTTATGGTTGTGCGTCCCATTTGAATTTTTTTTTATAAAATACATCGTAGTTAAAATCGAATCGCGAATATTTGGATACCATGCACCAGTTTAATTCCCGTCATTCATCCATTATATTTTTTCAAATAAAAAAAAAATTATTTTTAATATTCCTATTTACGTCAATAAAAAATAAAACTATCACTTTATTTTTTTTCTTGTCCTACTATTTTCAAGTGCAGAATAACCCTAAGGGGTCCATTGTCCTCTTGGTAATTATAATGAAGATAAATCATTTTTATAAAAAAAAGGGGAGTAAATAAACGTATTGATTAGATTTCGTCTTTCCTTTTCAATTTATTATTATTATTATTATCTTATTTATAATGTACATAATGCTATGTTTTTTACCATATTACATTATATATCAGTTATTTTATCACATGGAAATCCACTTCTTTTTCAAGAATATATTTACTTATTTGCTTATCATGGGTTAAATAGTTTAATTATTTTTAACCCCAAAACTCTTTGGGTTAAGACCATAAATCTAGTTCCCTACTTGTGAAAGTTTAATTATTTGAATGTATCAAAAAAAATATTTAATTTATTAGGTTAATGATATTTACCAAAATATATTTGTTGGGCATAACAATTATTTTTATTTTAATTTTTTTCTCAGATACTATATGAAAGTTTTACATACAAATTTCATTTTCATTGCTGTTAATATCCTCCCGGAGGAAAAAGAAATACCAAAATCTCACAATTTACAATCTAATCATTCAATATTTTCTTTTTTAAAGGATAAATTATTATATTTAAATTATCTGTCTAATAACACCTTTTTACTACACCATAATTTCGGAGGCTATACATACAATACAATTCTCTAATGAAGTTTCCAATAATAATCAATTATTACAAATGAATATAATATTTTTTTATCCCAGCTTATTTTAAAAATACAATTGTTAATGCACTAATAATAGTCAAGATAAATAGTCATGGGTGATCTTATAGGCATGTTATATATGAAAAAGATATTCATCTATTTAAAAATATTTCCATTTTTTTTAGGTTTATAAATATTTTAAACCTAAAATATTTCCATTTTTTATAAATATAAAAAACGAAAACAATATACCGAAAATACACAAATAATCAGTAGGGGTAATTAAGATTAACAGAAGAAATCAAGATAAACAAAAAAAAAAGGGGGTTGCGGATTGAATTTTTATTCATCTCATAATATAAAATATTATAAAAGCAATAAAATTTTTTATTTTTATTTTTGAATTGAAAAGATTTTTACATATACAATTTAGACATATTTTATTGCATTAAGAAGAAACTTACCATTCATTCCTTCATATAGCGTACGACCAAAAACATAGGAAAATATAAACATATTGTCGGTAGGCCTTATTTTATTTTTTGCCATCGCAATGCTCAGGCCATTGTTGGTATGCACGAAAAAAGCGTAACACAATGTGGTCTCTATGGCTGTCGGCCATCCATCTAAAATATGAGCATATGACTTCCTAAAGAAAGCAATTGCATTGAATCTTCTCGTTCTCCTTCTCCTTCTCTTCTCCTCTTCATTTTCTTATTCTCATTCCTAAGCCTTCCAAGATGATGATCGACTAATAAATCTTTGCCTCAATTTGTTTCTAGCTAATTAAGTGCTTCTTCTTCTTTTTAATTTGATGATTGCTTAATCCTCGATCGCTTGGATGCTTGCTTGGGTTATCGAAAATTGAGTAGAGGGGCATTCTACATCTGCTAAAGAATTAATAAGTGGAAGTAAGATGCCATTCAGCTCTAATCCTCAATCATCTCCAGAGGTATTTTCTTTTTGTTGATCTTTTTTTTTTCTCCTTCTCTAAGCAAAAGCATACTTTCGATATGCAGAGAAAAGGTGATAATTAACTGTCTTTGCAATTTCGATATTGTTAGAATAGAAACTTGATTTTCTGAATTGATTATGCAATTCACCTTTCATTTCATATTCTCTCTGTGATGATGTACGAGTGAATTCATGAAGACCATTTTCGAACAGTTAGTTATGATTAATATTGAATCATGATCAAATTGGTTCATTGAAATTCTTCCAAAGATTTTTTGTTTTATAAATTTGAATATGCTACATTTTTTGTGAAATAATATATGAAACCATTGCTTAATTCTATCGGTATTTTTGTTTTTAATTTAGGATTTGAGGATATTCATCACTGTTTTAACAAGTTGTATATTGGATTAGCAAAGCTGTAAATGAATTCTTAGTCAGGATATTTAAAAAATTTTATAAAGAAAATTAATATTTGGTACTCATTGTGCATGCATTTGTTTGAATCCATAATATTTGAATTTGTTATAAGAAAAGTTATACATTCAATACAATTTCATCATAAAAAAAACATACTTGACTCTCTAGATTTGTATTTCATGATCAAGTTAAAATATATTAAGAGATTTTTATATTCTACTCTCTAAATTTAAAGTGCTTGATCTAATGGTTATCATGTACAATTAGTGTCTTATTATCATTATTTTTTTGAGAAACTTAGAGCTGTTAACTCTATATTTCTCAATCAATCTTTCTCTGCAGATGCACCAAATCGAAAAAAATACTCAGCTTGCTATAGTTCCTACCTCCTTTGAAGTGAGTTCTCCTGAATATTATGTGTTTTTATAGACAAAAAGACTACTTGTTGTTGCTTACACTTTGTGTATGTGTGTGTGTGTGTTGGCCATAAAGATGGTTCCTCCAGATGGTAAATCAGAACATGATTTTGAGGATGAAAGCCTTGCCGGTCCTATGGATGTGTCGATAAAGTCTATCGGTCTGAATGGAATTCAGCATGATTCTATTTCTGCTATCGAACGAACAGATAGTATCATGAAAACTAACTTCTGGAGGAGCTTGAAAATAATATTATTCACAGCCAAGATAAACATGTTGATGCCTTTTGGACCTCTAGCAATCTTGATCAGTTATACAACCGATGATAAAGTTAGTCAATTCATCTAAAAATCTTTCTTTTAGCCAATATTTTCATCCGGAGCAATTTCTGATTTTTCATGTGGTTCTGTTGTTGGGCATTATGTGTAGGGCCTGGTGTTCCTTTTCAGCTTATTGGGAATTATTCCCTTAGCAGAGCGTTTAGGTTTCACGACCGAGTAAGAAAACTTAGTGTTCAATTCTCGATTCTACATTTTCAATTCTATATCTGATACAGTTACTTTTGTTCTTCATTGCAGGCAATTAGTATTTTTCACAGGAGCAACAGGTGAACAATTTTATCTTATCTTTAAGTAAATAACAGAAAGAGATGAATTTAAAGCATAATCATGAATCAATTGTTTTAAAGGTTGAATGTCTAATTTGATATTTTGAACTCCAAATGTAGCGGGGGGCCTCTTGAATGCTACTTTTGGAAATGCAACCGAGTTGATAATATCAGTCCATGCACTACAAAGTGGGATGATACGAGTCGTGCAACAATCACTATTAGGATCTATTTTGTCGAACATGTTGCTTGTACTTGGGTGTGCCTTCTTCTGCGGAGGGATTGTTTTCATGAACAAGGATCAAGTTTTCGATAAGGTACATTGTTATGGAACTAGTGGCCTTAAATGGCTTTTTTTTTAATCCAGTGAGATCAAAGTTCTTGTTGTCTTGTTTATGGCAGGCAAATGCTATAGTGAACTCTGGGTTGCTTCTAATGGCAGTAATGGGTTTATTGTTCCCTGCTGTTCTTCATTATACACATACCGAAGTACATTACGGCAAATCGGAAATAGCACTTTCGAGATTTAGCAGCTGCATAATGCTTGTGGCTTATGCTTGTTACATCGCTTTCCAGTTAAAAAGCAGTAATGAATCCTACGATCCCATAAACGAGGTTAGTTTACTGGTAGACTTGTAAATGCATTCCAATCATTCTTGCTCATGAAATCTTCCCAAAGTATAAGTTATGGGTTTGGAATTGTATGCAAACAAGTGAGTTTAGGCTTCTTATCATGTTCAGATAGGAATATTTCATAAAACTAGATTTGAAAATGATGAAAAATGTTCTTTGATTCATGTTTTCTGAAGGAAGGATGTGAAAATGGGGGGATTGTAGAAGATGAAGAAGATGAAGCTCCTGAGATGTCGAAATGGGAAGCCATTATATGGCTTGCAATTTTGACAATTTGGATCTCAGTGATATCTGACTACTTGGTGGATGCAATTGAGGTATCTATTCATCCTTTAATACTCTTTTTGTTTTCCTCCAAGGGCTTTAGAGTGAGAGTTAGTTTTACTTGGTGTTCTAAAATCCCGGAAGATCGTTTAATCACCAAAGTTCATTTAGTCTATACAAGATCCTTCATTGTAAGTTGCATCCACCATAAATGGATTTCACTTTACAGGGTGCCTCAATTGCATGGAACATTCCTATTTCTTTCATCAGTGTCATTTTGCTCCCTATTGTTGGCAATGCTGCTGAGCATGCAAGTGCTATTATGTTTGCCATGAAAGACAAACTTGTATGATGACTCTTCTCTCTTCATTCAAAGTCCATTTTCCTAGTTAAACTCAACCACTATATTCATGTAAGATTTCATTTTCAGGACATTTCTCTTGGAGTTGCTATTGGTTCCTCTACTCAGATTTCCATGTTTGGAGTAAGCCAAATTCACACTTACTTGCATATGTTCTTCGCTCGTAGCACTATTCTTTCCGTCCTTCAATCGATACATGAAACAGTACACTTTTTACGAATTCATCATCCGTTTTAATGTTTCGATTCGATGCTTCATTTGCTATGCAGATTCCTTTCTGTGTGGTGGTAGGATGGATCATGGGACAACCCATGGACTTGAATTTTCAACTTTTTGAGACAGCAACTTTGTTTATAACTGTATTGGTTGTTGCCTTCATGCTTCAGGTATCAAGACACCACTTCTACTATTAAGTTTTTCGTGAACACTACACTAGTCGATGATTCTAATTCTAATGGTTCTTTTCTTTCTCATGAATTAGTTCAACTAATTTAGAGATGTTATGAGATAAATAGATGATTAATTTCTGAAACTCAACTATTTGCACACATGCTTAAACTCAAACTTCTTGTTAAGACTATTATTTTGTTTATGAGGATATATTTTGCTTGTTTTTGAAAGTGAATTGTATACACATCCTAAGCTTAAGCTTATGCTTTTGCTGCAGGAGGGAACTTCTAACTATTTCAAAGGTTTAATGTTGATTCTTTGCTATCTGATTGTATCTGCCAGCTTTTTTGTACATGTTGATCCTTCTTCTGCTAATGGTGACTTTCTATCAATCTAAATACTTATTTTTTTAGAGAAGTAACAATATATTTTCATAATTATATTCTGTCATGTTAATTTGTCTGGAAAGCTAATTCTGCAGAAGGTAAAGAGCCATGAGCTGGAAGGCAGAGTCTTTCACAAGTGCAAGATGAACATGATTTCAAGTCATTAAAGTTTCATAACAAAGTTTTGAACTAGCACACAAAGCAGTAATTAATTCTTTTGAGTGGTAGAGGGGCTCTTTTTTGAGGGTTGATAGGAGGGTTGAGGGAGGGTTTTTAGGTTCATTTTATTTATTACATGTAAATGGACAAATTGAAGGGAAACAACCCCTCAGATGAGAGTTTTGCTGTAATTCTCTTGTAATTGACTAATTAAATCTGTATCTTTGTCTACTTTTTTTTTTCTGGTTTCAATCAATATGACAACGGGATCAATGTCAATTCTTTTTTAGAAAATATAGAAAGAGTGTGCAACCTCGGCTTTATTCATGAGGGATGAATATGCAAATTATTTTTTTTTTCTATTTTTATTTTGTATTTCTCTTGAACAAGTAATGTTGAACATAAGTTCACCAACATGTGTTTGTTTCTAGAAATCTAAGAATAAATTTCTTGCAGTACGTTGCCATTGAAATTTGAATCTTAAATTTTTTTGATGATCCGTTGATGGATTTAACCATCCCCATTAGAAGCAAAAACTTGGCTTCTCATCGCCGTTACGGAGGCTGTTACCTTCACAACATTCTGAAATCATGTTGGCCCAATCAAATTCAGCCCATAGATTTGTCTGTTAACTGGAGGCCCACCGTAAGGATCCACAATTATCGATATCTTCCGCCATAAATTCCAGCCAAAATTTCAGCTTGCTGATCCATACACTCCTATAATCTTAGTCTCATGTGAATTAGTATTTCTGCATATTCGAATAGTACTCAGATTTACGTACGTCTATGGACTATTCTCGTGCATGAGGTCGGTTATGTCTATCGGACTGTAAATTGTTTTGAACCAAATTGACATTGCTAAGGGTCGTGATAGGACGAAATACTTCATGTGATTTATCTGTTTGTATCTTATTATAAAGCTTGCAATATTGGATTGTTTAGAATGATCAATATCAACTGATAGGGATGAGCATCCCAGGGTGGACACGTGACACGGAGAAGCTACGTGGTAGAAGCCAACAAGTCAGAGCTTTGAGGATAGACCGAGACTATCTCGGAGGGTGAACCAAGCCCCGAGGTCAGACCGGACATCGGGCTTCCGAGATCACCTTGTGAGAGTAAATCAAAGCCCCAAAGTCAGATCGAGGGTTGGGCTCCTGAGACCACCTCGGGTGAACATATAAAGTCCCGCGAGGTCAGACCGGAGGTCGGGTCTTGAGCCCCTCTTGGCAAAACGAACAAAGGCCCCAAGATTAGCTCGAGAGACGAGACCCCGAGACCTACTCGGGAGAGTGGAGCCCAACGATCAATGCATCAGACAACCCGACTTTAAGTAGTCGTTCCTCTTTTCAGAACAGGAAAATCATCGGATAATATTGTCCGCTACATGCGGTAATTAAGGCCTTAATGATTGCAGCGACCGTTATCAAAAGCTATCAAGTAACTGATGATTATGGAACGTGGAGGAGAACATGGGAATACGTGCGACCGAAACCTCAGGTATATAAGGTGCTCCGGCATCTAGGTAAAGGGGGTATATTTTTCGAACTTGCACAAATTTGGATTCCTCGTTGTCCTCCTGAAATAATTCTGATTCCTGACTTGAGCGTCGGAGTGGGCTCTGCCAGAAAACCTTCCGGCGTGTTCCCATTAACGCTCGTGTTAATCTAGCAGGGCGTGATCGTCTTCTCGCCGTCATCGTCCTCGTGGGTTGCCGCTAGTGACTAGTCGTTCGCGTTAATTCCTTCTAGAACAAGTTTGGCGTCATCTGTGGGAAACTAATCAAAGCACCAGAAGGAACACCGTGATGGCAGATCTTGAAGGACAACCCATCATCTTGACGTGAGAGGAGTTGGATCGCCTAATCGCCAACGCCATCAAAGGAGCGCTGGAACAACATCAAATTGAACAAGTCGCCTCACGATGAGCGGCTTCGGTGCAAGGCGAAATCCCAAGGATGACCGCCTCACACCCCCGCAATCGAAGATTCATCTCGCCACCAGGGGGACAAGCAATGACAACTCCAGCGCCCCGACGAGATTCCCTGGGAGATCTAGAGAGGGTCAACTCCGTCGCCTCCAGCGCTCTGAAGTAGGAGGAAGGATTGGGAAAGATTGAGGCCTCCAAGGCTCTCATCAAGTCTCCGTCTACCGCTTTCTCTTCGGATATTATAGCAGATCCCATGCCTAAGCAATTCCGTGGTTCCGAAATTGTTGACTACGATGGGAAGACAGATCCAGAGGATCACATCTGCAAGTTTGAGAATGTGACTCTCTTACATCAATATACAGATGGTGTGAAGTGGCGAGTGTTCTTGAACACCTTGTCAGGAGCCGCCCAGAGATGGTTCCAAAGGCTGCCTGATAAGTACCATTTTATTGATTATTTCAGTTGCTAAAATCCATGTTTGACCCATGTTTTTCTTGCTTAATTATGAATTTACCCTAGGTTTTAGGACTTCCTCTTATTTTGGACTTAATTACAAATTTACACATATTTGAATTATTTGGCCACTAAATTTTTGATCTATTTTTGTAGGCATGAAAGGTTCATGGACCTAGGGCATACTGGGTCAAACTTTAGTCGGAAGTGGACCCGGATCGAGTTATCAAGCTTCGGATTAATCCGGACCGTCCGATTCAAAAGTGGCTAGATCTGAGCCATCTGGGACCATCTGAAGCCATCCAAGCTACGGTTAGGGCTGATCAAGCACTCTGATCAAGATCTGAAGGTTTCATCCAAATCAGAGCTCATTCAACCGTTGGATCAAGCTCAGAGGGTTCTAGATCGTCCATTCAAAGATTAGGTTGATCTGGACCATCCGTTACACATCTGGAGGATCCGAGCTACCACGAGGCAGATCCTGACCCCTGATCATCCTCATCAAAGTTTGGATTAAATCAGAGCAAGATCAGCCGTTGGATTTCCTCAAAACAATCCGGGCCGTCCATTCTTATGTATTTAATCAAACTTCACCGCAGCTTCAGCTCGGTCGCGTCTCCGCCGCAGCGTTCTTTCTTCTTCAGCTAGTTCTTCGTTCTTCAGCTAATTTCTTCATCCAAGGGGCGCGACCCCTCAATTTCTCCATTAGATCATGTGCTAGGTCAGTGGGAGGATCATCGGTGAAGTTTCCAGTTCAGAATTGCCCAAGAAACAGAGCTGGGAGAGGTTTCCTCAGCTCTGCCATTTGCTGCCTTTTGATCGGCTGTGCTCCACTTCCTTCCACCCGAGTAGTTCATGAGGGGTTCCCTGGATTGCTTGGATCATCCACAACTCACCATCGCACGCGGACACAGTTGAATCAAGGGAATCGGATGGTGATTTCAGATTGAGCAGAGTTGAGCTAAATTCAAGCGCAGATTGAGTTTTCTCACTGATTTGTTGAGCTTATGAGTTCGAGGCTCACCCTTGCGTGACGAACAAGAAGTACTTGAGCTAGGGAGTGATTGAGGATTAGTTTACTTGGATAATTTTCATTGTGTTTAGCTGTAATTTTATTTCTGCACTCAATTTCAGTTTCGAATTTTCTATATCAGCACTTAGATTTCGTTTCTTCATTTGTTTCTACTTAAGTAGGTTTATATCCTTCAAGTCAAGTAGTTTAGGAAGCTTTTCTAATGGACAATTGCTTTTAATTTCAGTTATTTTCTGCTTAAATTCTTGCGTATCAGCTGTAGCTTGCGTATTAGCCCTGTTTTGCCATTTCCAACTTAGTTTCTGAATTTTTGCAGTTTCTTTCGAATTCAATTATGTTAGTTTTGATGCCTGCAATTGAAGACAACATTTAGTTTACTAATTCAATTGATTTGAATTTGTTTAGCAATTTGGTTTTATTTCTGCATTTTCGGTTCAGCTTGTTTGCATCAATCCTTATTTCTGCAACTTGAATCCCATATCTGTGCTAGTTCGTTTCATTCTGCACATGGTAGCTATCATTTCTGAAGTTGTATTAGTGAGGTTCTGCATTTAGATTCCAGCACTTGAACTCCTTGCTTTGTTCGATTTTGCATCCACTTGGTTGTATAAATTCTATTTTTCTTCAATGCTCTACTGAATGGATTCATGCTGTGTATCAGGTTTTTAACCTAGTGTATCAGTCCTTTAGTACCTGCACCTTGTATCAAGTTCATTCTAGCTGCTGGGAATCTTATCTTACTTGAATTGGTTCACTCGACTGAAGTTTGCATATGTCTGTTGCTGCTCAGCTTAGAATTCTGAATTCTGTTGGTTGCTGAAATTTTACAGTCCATTTCTGCAGTTCTGCAGTTTTGGGTGTGTCCAACTTCTTCAACGTCCTGTTTTGATCAGTCTTTCAAAGTCCGAATGTCTACATTTATCCCTGCATATCACTGCATTCATAGCTGTGCTTTCCATGCTTAAATCGATTAGTTTCAAGTACAAGTTGGCACAAAAATTTCAGCTTTGGCACAAGGGTTTCCTTTTGCGTGCCAAGCTGATTTGGCACTGTTTTTCATCAGGAATTCACCTGTCTTCTAGTGAGCCATTGTGTTTGACATTAGTTAGGGTTTGCATTCGAATATTTTTGAGTTTCTTTGCATTGGTTGGCTCCCAAAAATTATAGCTAGTTTGAGTTGAATTGCTTGTTTGATTTCTGAATTTCGCATGCTATTAATTGTGTTAAGCTTGTTTGTTTCCAAAATCTGCCATCACTGCACTTATTCATTTGTTTAGCATCAAGGCTGCATTTAATATCCATTGTGTTCCCTTTTAATTTCGATTGAGTTGCCTTGGTTGAATTGGGTTTTCCATTGATTGAGTTGTTTATTACCATCATTTTGTTTGGCTTATTAGCTAAGTTCCTCTATTTTCACTGCATTACCTTTCTATTTGAAACCAAATCCAATTCACATTCGAAACCCGAAATTCACAAACGACACATAAATACAAGCTCGAATCAAACAACCTCAACTAGTCTCGAGGAAAAATACGACCTGTGGCCCCTTTATTACGTTTTCATATTTTGATTGCAAAAAGGATTTCCAGCATTTATACATATTCTAAATTTGAGACCCACACTTTCGTGACAGCCTATTTTGTGGGCCATCACTGCCCGAAGGTTCAATAAACTCCATCTTGGAGTTTAGAACTGTCTTCTTGCACCACTTCACCAACAGCCGGTGATATCAGAAGATGGCGCTGAACCTGTTCGCCCTCAAGCAGAAGGCGAAAGAACTGCTGAAGGACTATATCCAACGGTTCGATCAAGTGGCTCAAGACGTGCCAACCGCCACTTCGGAGATCCTCATCAGTGCCTTCACGCAAGGACTCTCTGAAGGTGACTTCTTTCGCTCGTTAGTGAAGAAGTCACCCACCAGCTTCGACAACTTATTCGGACGCTCTATGAAGCACATCAATGTTGAAGAGGTGCAACACGCATGCCGCAAAGATTCAGCGGGTGCTCCTTGGCAAATCTCGGTACGATCCGAGAGAAGGGAACCACCCGCACTAGCCCGGCGAAGGTCCTCATTCTGGGAAGGACCATTGGGCTGGTAAGAAGAGGCTAGTGGAGATGGTTGACACCGCGGAGCCCAAGCCACCAAAGAAGTACTGTGACTTCCATGATAGTACAACACACTGTACAGAGGAGTGTCATGCCTTGAAGAGGAGGAGGTCTTAGGACGCTGAGGCCAAGGTTCGCAGAAGGTGGAATAAGGCAGGGCATTGATGGTGATCCCCTCGGCGATGTCCTTCCCCTCGTCGGCGACGGGCAGGAGAGGATGGAATCAGGCAGATATCCCGGTCACGGACGAGGGGAAGGAGTCAGGAGATAGTTCCTCACCAATCTATCTCCCCTGAGAGATATCCCAGGAAGGGCAAAGCTCCAGTGCGAGGGCCCCCATCAAGCCATGTGGGAGTGATCTCCGGAGGACCTATCGACAGAGACTCTCATAGGGCAAGGAAGACCCACACGCGTTGACTGGAGAATTACGCCATTGGGACCAGCAATGACAAACGTCAGGGCTCGGTCATTTCATTTGGCCTTGACGATCTGGAGGATGTAGACACTCCCCATGAAGATGCTCGGGTAATCCT
Organism: Boesenbergia rotunda; assembly: GCA_024364735.1. Classification (NCBI taxonomy): domain Eukaryota; kingdom Viridiplantae; phylum Streptophyta; class Magnoliopsida; order Zingiberales; family Zingiberaceae; genus Boesenbergia; species Boesenbergia rotunda. The sequence continues at coordinate 100,955 of JAGFNQ010003303.1, forward strand.
CGCATGCATTGCTAATTATGAGGTTAAGTGTGTCTTTGTGGACACAGGCAACTCCGTCAATATCTTCTACAAGGCGGCTCTGGACCAGATGCAGATTGACGAGGAGGAGTTGCAATCAGTCTCCACCCCGCTCTTTGGCTTCATTGGATACAGGGTGTAGCCAATAGGGCAGATTTATCTATCCCTGTCGCTTGGGGACAATACGCTGGAGAGGACGAGGAGGACTCCATTCATGATCGTGGATGCTCCGTCATCCTACAACACCATCCTGGGGCATCAAGTGCTCAGCCTCTTCCAAGCAGTGGTCTCAGTCTACCACCAGAAAATTAAGTCCCGGGTGGGTGAGTAGGTGGCCGAGGTTAAGTGAGACCAGCTAGCTTCCCGGCGATGCTACAGTGGGGAGGTCAGGACCGAAGCCCGCAAGAACGTAAGGACGTATGAGGCGCTACAAAACGAACTTGCCACCCCTGAGAAGAAGAGGGACCCAAAGAAGAATGTAGGGAGGTCGAAATCGAGGAGGTCCAGATTCATCCTCAACAGACGAGGGGGGGATCACAAGGATTGTGGTTGACCTTACGCCCGAGCTGAGAAGTCATTTGATTAGCTGCTTGAAGGACCATCAGGATGTGTTTGCGTGGGCTACAGAAGAGATCAAAGGAGTCCCCCCTGCTTTGGCCACACATCGCCTACACGTAACCCAAGAGCTCGACCGGTGAGGCAGAGGTGGAGACATTTCGCCCTTGAGCAGGACAAGATCATCAGAGAAGAAGTCGCCAAGTTGCTCAAGGCTGGACATATAAGAGAAGTTCAATTCCCGACTTGGCTGACTAATGTAGTACTTGTCCCTAAGCCCGGGGGTAAATGACGGGTCTATATTGATTTTAGAGATTTAAATAAAGTCTGCCCAAAGGATTGCTGCCCCTTGCCTCAGATTGATCGGCTAGTGGATTCTACCTCTGGCTGCGACTTTATTTTGATGCTGGATGCTTACCAAGGATACCATCAAGTTCCTCTCGCTCATGAAGACCAAGAAAAGGTTAGTTTCGTGATGGCAGATGGTACTTACTGCTACAATGTCATGCCATTTGGGTTGTGCAACGCAGGGGCAACCTATCAGCGAATGATGGACAAGGTCATTTGTCACCAAATAGGGAGGAAAATTGAAGTATATGTGGATGATATCCTGGTCAAGACAGACAAGGGAAAAGACATGATAGCGGATCTGGAAGAGACATTCGCCACCTTCAGGGCCAACAAGCTGAAACTGAATCCCGCTAAATGTCTATTCGGGTTGAAGAGTGGCCGGTTCCTCGGGTACATGGTGACGGAACGGGGGATTGAAGCTAACTTGGAAAAAGACCAAGTCATCCTAGACATGTCATCTCCTCGCAACTTCAAGGATGTACAGTGATTGAATGGCAGAAATACAACCCTGTCGAGGTTCATCTCTAAGTTTGCTGACAAGACCCTGCCATTCTTCAAGATTCTGAGGAAGGCAGTCAAATTTGATTGGGACGACCAGTGCGAGAAGGCCTTCACAGACTTAAAGGCATACCTCACCAAGCTCCCCATCCTTTATAAGCCATTGGAGGGAGAAACATTGTTCATCTACTTATCTGTAACTGAACAAGTTGTGGGTTCTGTGCTCATTCGGGAAGAGGTACTGTTCAATACCCAGTCTATTTCTTTGGACATCTCTTGAAGGATGCAGAGACCCGATATACCACGATGGATAAGCTGACCTATGCTTTGGTACTAATGGCCCGAAGACTCAAGCCCTATTTCTTAACACATCCCATTGTGGTACTCACCAACAGCCCACTTGGGCGTGTCCTCACCAAGCCAGAAGCGTTAGGTCGGCTGATCAAATGGACGGCAGAGTTGAGCTAGTATGGGATTGAGTATCATCCCCGTACTTCCATCAAGGTGCAATCTCTTGTTGATTTCATTTTCGAAGCTGTCCCCGAGCCTGAAGCCAATGGAGTATGAAAGATCTATATTGATGGTTCCTCCAACAACAAGCACAGTGGGGTCAGAGTTTTGATAGTTTCCCCTAAGGGAGGTATATTTCATTTATCCATCCGACTCCACTTCCGGGCCACCAACAACGAAGCTGAGTACAAGGCGATTCTAGCAGGATTACAAGCGGCAAAGCAAGTGGTGGCTACTCGGGTCATCTTGCACTCAAACTCTCAACTCGTCGCCCAACAGATAAAGGGCGAATTTGAAATAAAAAATGAGCGTCTATAAAGGTATGTGGCCCTCTATGAACAGCTAAGGTCATCTTTCACCGAGGTGGTTCTGCAAAAGATCTCCCGAACCAACAATGTCAAGGCAGAAGAGCTAGCAAAGTTGGCCAGCTCCATTACCTCTTGGACATTAGATGAGCCCAGCGCTATAGAAGAAGTGGTGGCTCAGTTCGAAGAGGAAGTCACTGACGCTGCATTACCCGACTGGAGAGAGCCATATGTGGAATTCTTGCAAAGCAGAGCTACACCAGCTAGCGACAAAGAAGTTCGGCTTTTCCACCGCCGAGCTTTCAGGTTCACGCTGGTCAGGAAGCAACTATACAAAAGAGCATTTGCCCGGCCTCTGCTCAAGTGTGTTGGTCTAGAGGAAGTCGACTACATCATGCGAGAGATACACGAAGGCATTTGCTGGAGCCATATTGGGGGAAGATCCCTGTCTAGGAAGATTATCCTGGCTGGATACTTTTGGCCAACGCTGTAAGCAGATGCTATCAAATTCATCGCTGGATGCGAGGCCTGTTAAAAGCACTAGCATATCACTCATCGCCCGACTGAGCTACTCCGAGCATCCACTGTTTCGTGCCCCTTCAATCAATGGGGAATGGACATTGTGGGTCCTTTTTCAATCGGGCCCCAACAGAAGAAGTTCCGACTGGTGCTCATTGACTACTTCTCAAAGTGGGTGGAAGCTGAGCCCCTCGCGCACATCACGGAGGTTGCCGTGATGAAGATCCTATGGAGGGATATAGTCTGCAGGTACGGTATCCCTTATAAGCTTGTGTTAGATAACGACAAATAGTTTGCAGGGCGCAAACTCAAAGAATGGTGTGAAGGACTGAGTATTCACCAAGCCTTCACTTCTGTTGCATATCCACAAGGCAATGACCAAGCTGAAGTCGTCAACCAGGAGATCGTTAGGGGACTCAAGATAAATCTCGATCATGTCGGAGGCAACTGGGTCGATGAGCTCCCCAAAAGTCTATGGTCGTACCACACCACTCCCAGGGAAGGAACAGGCCAGAATTCTTTCAATTTGGTATATGGAGCGGAGGCAGTAATTCCGGTGGAAGTTGGCAAGGAGTCCGTCCGGAGGCAACACTATAATAAAAAGACAATGATCAAGAACGGTTGATCGACCTTATACGGGACAAAGTAGCTATACTCGACTAATGGCATATAGGCAGCGTATGCAACAAGCATACTATCACTGAGTATCACCTGAAATTTCCAAGTCAGGGACAAGGTCTGGAAGAGAATCAAGCCGGTCGGCGACCTCGGAAAGCTTGAGCCGTAGTGGAGTGGACCTTATACGATCGTCAAGAAGCTCACCGGAGGAAGCTATTACCTACAAGACGACAAAGGCAGAAACCTAGATAGGCCATAACATGCAAATCACCTACAGCCCTACCGTACTCGGTAAGATTTGGGAGATACCATTTGTATGTGTATATGTGTTTATACCATCTTGCAGTTTCAATAATGAAAGAAGCATACGGATTGTCTCATCAAGATCGAACGCCATTGCTTAAAAACCCTACTACCTCATGGTGTTGTAGATGCCCGAGGTGAGTATGTCTGGTCGTGGTGCTGCGGATGCCCGACCGGGAGCTGCCAAAACCCTACAACCTCGTGGTGTTGCGGATGCCCGAGGTGAGTAGGCCTGATCGTGGTGTTGCGGATGCCCGACCAGGAGCTGCCAAAATCCTTCTACCTCGTGATGCTGCAGATGGCCGAGGTGAGTAGGCCTGGTCGTGGTACTGCGGATGCTCGATCGAGAGTTGCCAAAACCCTACTACCTCATGGTGTTGCGGATGCCCGAGGTGAGTAGGCCTGGTCGTGGTGTTGTGGATGCCCGACTAGGAGTTGCCAAAACCCTACTACCTCATGGTGCTGTGGATGCCCAAGGTGAGTAGGCCTGATCATGATGCTACGAATGCTCGACCAGGAGCTGCTAAAACCCTACTACCTAGTGGTGCTGCGGATGCCCGAGGTGAGTAGGCCTAGTCATGGTGCTGCGGATGCCAGACCGGGAGTTGCCAAAACCCTACTATCTCGTGGTGCTGCAGATGCCTGAGGTGAGTAGGCCAAGTCGTGGTGCTGCGGATGCCCATCGGGAGCTGCCAAAACTCTAATACCTTGTGGTGCTACGGATGCCCGAGGTGAGTAGGCCTGGTCATGGTGTTGTGGATGCCCGACCGAGAGCTGCCAAAACCCTACTACCTTGTGGTGCTATAGATGCCTGAGGTGAATAGGCCTGGTCGTGGTGCTGCGGATGCCCGTCTGGGAGCTGCCAAAACCCTACTACGTCATGGTGCAGCGGATGCCCGAGATGAGTAGGCCTGGTCGTGGTGCTGCGGATGTCCGACCGGGAGTTGCCAAAACCCTACTACCTCGTGGTGCTGCGGATACCTGAGGTGAGTAGGCCTGGTCATGGTGCTGCGGATGCCCGACCGGGAGCTTCCAAAACCCTACTACCTCGTGGTGCTGTGGATGCCCAAGGTGAGTTGGCCTGGTCGTGGTGTTGCGGATACCCGACTAGGAGCTGCCAAAACCCAACTACCTCATGGTGCTGCGGATCCCCGATGTGAGTAGGCCTGGTGGTGGTGCTGTGGATGCCCAACCAGGAGCGGTCAAACCCCTACTATCTCGTGGTGCTGCGGATGCCCCGAGGTGAGTTGGCCTGGTCGTGGTGCTGCGGATGCCCGATCGGGAGCTGCCAAAACCCTACTACCTCATGGTGTTGCGGATGCCCGAGGTGAGTAGGCCTGGTCGTGGTGTTGCGGATGCCTGACCAGGGGCTACCAAAACCCTACTACCTCGTGGTGCTGCAGATGCCCGAGGTGAGTAGGCCTGGTTGTGGTGCTGCGGATACCCTACCAGGAGCTGCCAAACCCTACTACTTCGTGGTGCTGCAGATGCCTGAAGTGAGTAGACCTGGTCGTGGTGTTACGGATGCCCGACCGGGAGCTACAAAAACCCTACTACCTTGTGGTGCTATGGATGCCCGAGGTGAGTAGGCCTGGTCGTGGTGTTGCGGATGCCTGACCGGGGGCTGCCAAAACCCTACTACCTCGTGGTGCTGTAGATGCCTGAAGTGAGTAGGCATGGTCGTGGTGCTGCGAATGCCCGACTGGGAGCTGCAAAAACCCTACTGCCTGTTAGTGCAGACAGCATCCAAGTCGAACCTGTGTTTTGATAATGGCAAAAGGGTTCAAAAGTTAAGATATTATGTTGATCTAACATGTTCACTAAGTATACAGGAAAAGAAGTCCTAGGTACACTGGGCACGAAGTCCTGGTCAAGGACTGGGCACGAAGACCTGCTCGGAAGGTGGGCACGAAGTCCTGGTCGAGGACTGGGCACGAAGACCTGCTCGGAAGGTGGGCACGAAGACCTGCTAGGAAGGTGGGCACGAAGACCTGGCCAGGTGTATCAGGCAAAAGTCCAACCGGAGGAGCCGGTTGGCAAAAGGTAAATTCTCCTGAGAGGAGGAAGTGAGGTCGCGTTCCCCGTTGAGGGAACAGTAGGCGTCGGCTCGACCTAGGGCTTCATTTTGGAGACCCAAAGTCAGAACCAAGACAGCTAAGGCTGTATAACCCTAATATATTATTGCTTTATGTTGTTTTGGACTAACCTTGGATGCAAGACCGAAGGAATGTGTGTCTGCAGCTCAGAATGCCCCAAAGGAGAGGGGCAAGAAGCTGGGCAGGGCGCCCTCAGTGTCCCGGGCGCCCCCAAGGTCAAGGCAAAACAAGTTATGTTGGGACCGGGTGCATGTTGACATGGATACGGGTTCGTAATTTTTAAAATAATTACGTGCAGCGGAAGAATTAGCATAAATAATTTCTCAAATTATTTTAACCACGTATCTAGCATGCGACCTTATGGTGTGTGGACATGATCGTAAATTAAAATTTTGCAGAAAAAGTAAACTAATTTACTTTGTACCTCGCGTAACTTGAAGTAAGGGACGAGATCCAACCGTAGCGTCCCTTGGAAGCTCTGCCTCTATTCGCGTTCACGCCGAGTTCTCTTCGGGATGACTTCGCAAAGCCACGAGTTTTGTGCCGACAAGAACTATTAGATTCTCCAAAGGCACAACTAGAATAACAAGAGAGAAAGATGGAAACTAACCACCAAGTAACGGAATCAAAATTCCGGGAAAGGAAGGAAGGAGTCGCGATCCGCTTCTTCTTCTTCTTCGGCACCTTCTTGGTGGAGGAAGCTCACGGCCACCTTAGGTTTATGCGCCGGCCCTAGGGGAGGAGAGAGAGCCGGCTCTAGAGAGAGAAAGGGGCGCTGGCCCTAGAGAGAGAGAGAATTAGAGAGAGAGAGAGGGAGAGCTACTTAATCTCTTGATTACTCAATTGAGGAATTCAAGCCTAGCCTTGGTTCCTTTATATAGTAGCCTCTCCATTGCCAAGTCTCCCTTTTAACGGAATTTTTCATAAGAAATTTATCCTATAAATTTTCTTATGAATTATTCCATTTATGCCAAGTTTTATTATAACTAACTTTATAATAAAACAAATACATCTCTCCTTTTATTATGGAATAAAATTTACAAGAAATTTATAAAATTTTCTTATCATGGAAAAATCAATTCATAATTGATTTTATAAAATTAAAATAAACCGATCCATGGTTCATTTTAATTTCCATAAAAAGGAATAAATTTCTATAAATTTCTTTATATAAATTTCTTTATATAAATTTCTTTATATAGATTTATTTATCCATAATTTTATAAAACAAATCGCGCTTGATTTATTTTATAAAATAAACCAAATAAATTGGTTTTCTCTCCTTGTAGTGGCCGGCCAAACCAAAGAGGGTGGGCACCCTCTTTGGCCGGCCACACCAAGCCAAACCCATTGCGAATTAAACTCATTTAATTCGTCCAATAAGCCTTCAAAAGACTTAGCCATTTTAAGCTTCCCGTGCGCCTCTGATAATTCAGATTCGACTTATTTCTCTTGATCGGAAAATCCAATTTTCAACTCGTTTTAAATCCCTCAGATTACTCGTTGTGCGTGTGACTAAATAGGCTTTCGATTTATGTTGGCCGTCTATAATTAACCAATTATAGAACGATCATGAGTGACACCTAGTAGTACATCATGACCCCCAATTAATTGAAAGATCAATGGTTGACCTCAGAAAGAATTCTGAAACCCTTCAGCAGCTATAATGGGTCGTGCCTCATTCCCTTCACCATCCTATACCCACTTGGTTCAGGACACGGTCTATGTGTGTCAGTCCCCACTAGGCTGACTACGTCACACCTAGCCCAAGTAATGTCTTTCTCGTCCAACGGATTCTAATTACTCTCATGTTTCCTAGAGATTCATACTCGGAACATGTTATGCTCTGGCCAGAGGCTTTAGAGTAACAATCCGACGATAGACCTTGGGTATACATCTCCTTGCAAGGAGTGGTGGAATCCTTTGTAGGTTGTTCAAACATCTTCGGGCACTTCGGCTTATACCCAACCATCCTAGGTCCACACCTCCTCAGAGATGCTTGCTTAAGATGTCAAAGTATAAGTCTCCATGACCAAGATGACTTGAACACCGCAAGTCAAAGGAACATCGCACTTAAGCTGCAGTAAGAACTTTCATTGACATATCTATAAGTAGATTACCATATGAAGTTTTACAGCTAGTCACTCCAATGAACTAGTTCCCTTAACTAGCATCCATGTTTATCTCCGGACATCCCAATGTCACCAGCCAGTGAGAATCAGCTGATTAGAGAATAACCCATGCTAGTCTCAACAGAATTAATAGTGTCCGTGTTTATCAATTCATCGACTAGGGATAATTTCAATACTTCACAATTGCACATGTAGAGATAATCACTAGTTGTGAATTCATCACAAATTCTCTCATGCTGTGAATTGTATTGCGGACATTCAGTAAATAAGTTCAAGATCTCAATCAAATACATGAACATGTACACTCAAATAGTGAATATTCATTTATTAAAGTAAATGATTACAATCATAAGGCGATTGTCTTAGGACACCTCTCTCATATTACTAACAAACTCCCACTTGGCCTAATGTCAATCGCTACGGTATCCAATACCACAGGCTCTAACATGACCCTCAAACTTGCTTTGAGGCAAGGCCTTAGTTAAAGGATCCGCTAAATTCCTTTTAGTGGGAATTTTCTCAATTTGTATATCATTCCTACTTATAATCTCTCTGATCAGATGATAGCGGCGAAGCACATGTTTGGATCGCTGATGAGACCTTGGTTCCTTTTCTTATGCAATAGCTCCATTGTTGTCGCAATAAACCGGTATTGCTTCATCAATTGTTGGAACCTCACCAAGTTTCAGACAAACTTCTTGATCCAGACTTCTTCCGTGGTAGAATCCGCTACGATGTCTTGTTTGGAACTCTTCCAACTTATTGCGCTTCCATTCAAAGTAAATACGAATCCAGACTGAGATTTGGAGTCATCCTTATCTGTCTGGAAACTGGCATCTGTATACCCACGTATTACCATATCTCCTTCTCCATATATTAGGAACACATCCTTAGTTCTTCTTAAGTACTTGAGGATTGTCTTAACAGCCGCCCAATGATCCATTCCTGGATTAGACTGGCATCTGCTCGTGACACTCAGAGCATACGATACATCGGGCCTAGTACATAACATAGCATACATGATAGATCCTATCGTGGATGCATAAGGAATCTTATTCATACAAATCCTCTCGTCTTCTGTGTGCGGACACATAGACTTTGAAAGGTTGATCCCATGCCTGATGGGAAGGGAACCTTTCTTGGATTCCAACATGCTAAACCCTTTTAGCATTCGGTCTATATATGTAGACTGCGAAAGACCAAGCAACTGTTTTGATCTATCTCTATAGATTCTAATCCCAAGGATATAGGTTGCTTCTCCCAGGTCTTTCATGGAGAAAGTTTTGGACAACCAAATTCTATTTAACCGACTGTAAGACTGATATATTGTTTCCTATAAGTAGTATGTCATCGACATATAATACTAGGAATACGACTGCACTCCCACTAACCTTCTTGTACACACAAGGTTCGTCAGGATTTTGTGAGAAATCAAACTCTTTGATTGTCTCATCAAAACGGATGTTTCAGCTCCTGGATGCTTGCTTCAGTCCATATATGGATCGCCGAAGCTTGCATATTTTGGTTTTGTCAACCGACGTGAAACCTTCAGGTTGTATTACGTATACATCCTCAAGCAGGTTTCCATTAAAGAAAGTTGTTTTCACATCTATTTGCCATATCTCATAATCATTAATGCTGCTATGGCCAGGAGCATCCGAATGGACTTACCTTCCATGTCGGTTTTCTTCTTGAATACCCACTTGCACCCTATGGGCTTAATCCCTTCAGGTGGGTTAACCAAGTCCCATACTTGATTTTCGTACATGGAATCCATTTCCGACTTCATGGCTTCAAGCCATTTTTCCCTTTCTGAACTTTTCAGAACATCTTCATAACTGATAGGTTCATCATCGCTTATGAGTAACACGTCGTTCGATTCACTTACGAGAAATCCGTATCTCTCTGGAATATTGCGTGTCCTATCAGACCTACGAAGAGGTGGTGTTGTTTTAGGTTCAACTGATAGCTCATCATTATGAGTTATTGGTTGTGGGTCTAGACTAGGTGTCTCTGTAATGTCTATTGGAGTTTCTTGAACTTCATCAAGTTCA
>JAGFNQ010003303.1:112204-156991 GCA_024364735.1 Boesenbergia rotunda
ATAGGCGCCCGCGGTTATCTTCCTTGCTGCTTTCGCTCTCCCAATACTCTTCTGCTACCATTCTCCTCCTCTTCCTAGACACCTCCTCTGGTGACCTTGTAGCCTCTTTGGGATCCAGAATGTTGTCTGAATCCTTGAAGGCAGGGTTCGCCGAGAATGAGGCCGCATTTGCAGCAGCGGTGGCGACCATACTCGCTGATCCGGCTAACTCGCCGTCAGCTACTCTGGTATCTCCTTCTCTGGCGGTAGATCCTACTGACACACCCTTTTTGAGTAGGGGTAAGGCGCCTGAGGGGGAGACGCCGGATTCTGCGCTTGAGGCTTCAGACGTGGATCCCTGTCCATTGGCGACCAGGAGTCATCGGGATCAGTCAGGCGACCGTTCGCCTCCCTTGGGACCATGACTCTCCTCCCGAGGGAGACCCCCTCTGCGCTTCCTTCGCCGACGATTCATGCTCCGTCGGTATTCGTGCCCATTGTCCCGACTTCTTCCGTTCAAGGGGCTATCCAACCAGTGCCCCCAATCGTCTCAGGCTGGTTCTTCAAGTGCGTCGACCGATATGCCTTTTCCCTCTCCCCCCGAGGGAGCTACGGGCCCTGGTCCACTACATCTGATCTTGCCATCGCAGGCAGACCCTCGCACTACCTACGATTCTTGTCTCCGAGCCGCTGGGGTATGCTCGGGTGGCTTATCTACATGCCTCCTTGAGCGACCATCTGTACCATGGCCTTCGGGCGTTTGACCGTCAGGGCCCCATTACTAGAGCTAATGGTGTCGTGGCAGAAGCTTGTCAAGTATGTTCTACTGATGGCTTTTGCTCGTCCGGTTCTTTCCTGGCTAACTTTTTGTTTTCTTTGCAGCTAGCCGGCTCAATTTATGACATGGGCGTTTCCTTCGCAGCTCAAGTTCGGTCCCTTTGTCAAGCAGAGTCCCGAAGGGAGGAGCTGGAGGCTCAGCTGCGCTGCGTGCAGCTGCAACCGGGTGACAAGGCCTGGAACATGCTGCGGGCTGAGAATGCGACTCTTCAAGGGCGTGCAGTTCGCGCCGAGGCACAACATCAGGAGTGCCTGGTGGAGTTGAATGCAGCTCGGGCGACGATTATCCAGATGCAACAACAAATCGCCTACCTGGAGCATATCGAGTGTCAGGCTCGGGTTTTGGAGCTACAGGTCCATGAGGAGCTGGCCAAGGTCAAGGTGAAGCTTCAGGAGGCATGCCAGTCAGCTGTGGCACTACGCGCCGATCTGAAGGCCAAGGAGGAAGAACTAGCCGCCCGCTCGAGAGACCTATCACGGGTGCGAAAGCACCGTGCAACTCTTGACACAAAGCTGAAGGCAGCTCAGGAGGAGCTGGAGAGGGTTCGGGGCCATGCCCCGTCTCAGTCTCCTGCACATAGGTCGTAGTCTAGTGCGGCTCTTTTATATTTTCCTCGTGTAGGCGGAGGCCAAGTCAATATTTATGAATGCTAACTCTCTTTTCTAGTGTCTCTGTGTTTGCATACTTCTGCCCAGGTGTGTTTGACATTCGAGCGTGGAGGGCTCGTAGGCAATCTGAATGGGGGAATGCTCGTCCGACCCTTCTTGGCGAGCGAGTACGCGCAACATCCGAGCTCCATGGTGGCCATATATCAACCGCTCGGAAGAGGACGCGAACGTGCCTTGTCACGACCTATTAGCGGGCTAAAGGTCAGTAGGACCGGTCGGCTAGTACTCAAGGGGCATAGAGCACCACGCGCCAGGCCGAGAGCCAGCCCGGGGGTGGTGAGCGTAGGCCTTTGCATAGCTCGCGCGAGGTAAGGGCATGACCTCTCGATCGGGGGGCGTCTCAGGGAGCGTGGATCGTCCCTCGTTCCTCTGAGAGCCGATCTGAGGCTTCCCGGTCCAGGACATCTCAGGGAGCGTGGATCGCCCCGAATTCTTTTGAGAGCCGATCCGAGGCTTCCCGGTTGGGGACATCTCAGGGAGTGCGGATCGCCACGCGTTCCTCTGAGAATCGATTCGAGGCTTCCCGGTCAGGGACATCTCAAGGAGCGTGGATCGCCACGCGTTCCTCTGAGAGCTAATCCGAGGCTTCCCTGTCGGGGACGTCTCAGGGAGCGTGGATCACCACGCGTTCCTCTGAGAGCCGATCCGAGGCTTCCTGGTCTGGGACACCTCAGGGAGCGTGGATCGCCACACGTTCCTCTGAGAGCCGATCCGAGGCTTCCCGGTCGGGGACATCTCAGGGAGCGTGGATCGCCATGCGTTCCTCTGAGAGCCGATCTGAGGCTTCCCGGTAGGGGACATCTCAAAGAGCGTGGATCGCCACACGTTCCTCTAAGAGTCGATCCGAGGCTTCTCGGTAGGGGGCATCTCAAGGAGCGTAGATCGCCACGCGTTCCTCTGATAGCCGATTCGAGGCTTTCCAGTAGGGGACATCTCAGGGAGCGTAGATCGCCAAGCGTTCCTCTGAGAGCCGATCCGAGGCTTCCCGGGAGGGGACATCTCAGGGAGCGTGGATCTCCACGAGTTCCTCTGAGAGCCAATCTGAGGCTTCTCAGTAGGGGACATCTCAGGGAGCGTGGATCGCCACGCGTTCCTCTGAGAGCCAATCCGAGGCTTCCCGGTAGGGGACATTTCAGGGAGCGTGGATTGCCACGCGTTCCTCTGAGAGCCGATCCGAGGCTTCCTGGTCGGGGACATCTCAGGGAGCGTGGATCGCCACACGTTCCTCCGAGAGCCGATCCGAGGCTTCCTGGTTGGGGACTTCTCAGGGAGCGTGGATTGCCACGCGTTCCTCTGAGAGCCGATCTGAGGCTTCCCGGTCGGGGACGTCTCAGGGAGCGTGGATCGCCACGCGTTCCTCTGAGAGCCGATCCGAGGCCTCCGGGTCTGGGACATCTCAGGGAGCGTGGATCGCCACGCGTTCCTCTGAGAGCCGATCTGAGGCTTCCCGGTCGGGGACATCTTAGGTAGCGTGGATCGCCACGCGTTCCTCTGAGAGCCGATCCGAGGCTTCCCGGTCGGGGACATCTTGGGAGCGTGGATCGCCACACGTTCCTCTGAGAGCCGATCCGAGGCTTCCCGGTAGAGGACATCTTAGGGAGCGTGGATCGCCACGTGTTCCTCTGAGTGTCGATCTGAGGCTTCCCGGTAGGGGACATCTCAGGGAGCGTGGATCGCCACACATTCCTCTGAGAGCCGATCCGAGGCTTCCCGGTCGGAGACATCTCAGGGAGCGTGGATCGCCACCCGTTCCGCTGAGAGCCGATCCGAGGCTTCCCGGTCGGGGACATCTCAGGGAGCGTGGATCGCCACACGTTCCTCTGAGAGCCAATCCGAGGGATAGCGGGAGAGGATCCTGATTCGTAGTTTGCGCGGAGTGAGCTGCCATTCTATTCTTGGGAAGGTTAGACCTTCATCGGATGCATGAAGGTTGTAGAATGCATCTTTTTCACCTATCCTCGAGGGTACGAACTTCCTCGGGTTGGCTTGCTTAAAACCATGCACACTCCTTTCTGAACAGTGCTCTACCGATCAGCCTACCGCCCATTCGATCTCTTGGGCTCACCAGGCGGCATTGATTGGAGTAAATCACGAGCTATCGCCGGGCTAATAGCGCATGAGAACCTCCATGAGGCTCCTCGATCTTGGGCAACCAAGAGGAGCTCGTACTCCTCGGGAGTGTCGGTCATCTTGACCAGGCTGGGATCTTCCATCTTCGCTTCCGATCCGGCTGCTAGGGCCCTCCTTCTAGTACCAAATTTGATCCTGTAGCCAAGCGAGGTGGCGATCCCAAGGTTCAGAATGGTTTCTCCCGCGGCATGAGCGGCTGAGGCGGCGTTGCCCTGGCGTCAGGCGAGATCTTGCCTGCGAAACGATAACCATTAGCAAACCCGCCGGGGGGTTTCCCTGGTTAGACACTCCGACGGTCAAGTCAGTATCTGCAGGAAATATAGGGGAGCTGAATTGAAATGCAGTAGTAGGTGTGAGAGCTCGCACGTGCATATCTGCGGAAGATGGAGTGAATGGTTTATATAGCCGGGGGGGGGGGGGGGGACTGACAACCTTTGTCCGTGGTTAACAAGACTAGGGTGTGGTACCTGTCAGCCCGTATGAGAACACTAGGGAGCAGCGCAACAGGGCGCGGAGTGCTCATGCAGTACGATAGTACTGGATTGACGGTCTAGCCACGAGATGTGTCAGAGACGAGTAAGGCGTGCAGTACCCCGACTTCAGGGTCATACCTTGGATATGATGACATAGGGGGCATAGGGCCGAAATAGTTCGTGCCCCGAGTGCCGACCGGCGGGTTTGAGTGTCGAGGATCGGTCGGGTAATGGCCAGGGAGCGTGGGCAGCCACGCGTCCAACCGGGAGTGTTGAGGCGCAGAGTACGTCCTGAGTCAGGAGTTTACCGGGATATGCCTGGTTGACTCTGTTGGATGTCCGATCCATGTGATGCGACGGGAACGTGGACTGCCACGCGTCCGACTGGAGCGCACGACCTTGGTCTAGGTCGGGAAACGGCTCGAGGTGACCGGACCAGGAGAGGCTAGGGGTCGGCTCGACCGACCCTGCTCGTTGCTGGCTGAACAGAGCCCCGGCGGGCTTCCGGGCTCGAGGACCCCCCGGGTGATGTCTTTGCTGATGCATCTACTGGACCTCCGTGGTGCCAGGCTAGCTGGCTGAGCGGGCCGGCTTACTCGTAGGTAAGACCGGGATCGAGTATAATTTTGCTTTCTCTTATTAATTTGTCTGAAATATTCAACAGATGTTGTGACGTGGGAGCTACCTTCCACTCCATGAGGTTCTCATTCACATGCCACATCAATCATCTTACTCAAGGACAAGGGGAACCTCAATAATTTTCTAATGGATGTCAATTTCACCGGGGACATCGCTTCATTATTGAGGTGGTCACTCCACCTCTGTTTCTTATCTCACCAATCTACCTAATCTTATCACATTGCTATTAAATTTTTATTTTTTCTTTAAAATAAATCATGATTATGAAGAGTTCAAGTTTGATTATCAAAAAGCATGTCTTTCTCAGTGTTTTCTATTAGGTAAAGAAATAATGGCGTAGCAGACAGATTGTTTGAACTGTCTTATCTTCTATTTTAATTGTGCAAATCCCAAACTTTATTCTGATGCAGTAAACACAATTTTAATTCACTAAACTTATTTTGACTATTCTTGCAGCTAACAGTTGGATCTCTTCATTATGATACCAACATAAAGATAATTAAAGACATGAAACATTGAGTAGCAGCTATGAATACTAGTTGCAGCAGTAATCACTCAGCAAATATGGTCATTCTGCAGCAAGGACAGCGAGGCCTGGTCTCCAGCCATGGCTGGGCGCAGTTCCAGTGGAACCTGTGCGCACAAAGCAGGTGAACGAGGATGTCCCCGGTCATGAACTCTTCAAGGCACACCACGCAATCTGACTGCTCCAACGACTTCCACCTCAGCTTGCTCCAGCTAAACCTCTTCTTGTTGCTCTTGGAGGAGAACACCTCCCTCTTCACATTGCCAGGGATCTTGTGCTGCCCTCCTTCCTTCTCGTTCTTGCTCTGCTTCATGCTTCCAACACTGTTATGCCTGCCAATCAAACATTGCCACTCAATGAGCCACAAGAAGATCCAACTGATTCCGATAAGTCGTGTATTGACCTTCTAATCTGTAATCTGTCATCCAACCTCCCCTTGGCTTCCCTGGCAATATGCCCGAGTGTTTCATCATGGAGTTCTTGGTTCGAGATGCTCCTTTTCTGGCGATATAACAGTGTGTTAAGCTGAAAAGAAAACAAAAATGAAATATTCAACCATACCGTGAAGCCACTACTCAGATGTTTCTCGTGTCCTGTTGTGTACAAACTGAATGATGATCTCCTTGTTGTACCAGTCGAAGTGCCGCGGAGGTGGAGGCGTCTCCGACGAGCATATTCGACACCCGGGAGCATTCCTGCCATGGTAACAACCCTTTGAACCTCCCAAGTCTCCACTGCCCTTCAACCTTCTCTCAACAACTTCACTGGATTTAACCAGAAAATGGAACTTCCATGAATGCGCTTATGAAGAAAGCAGATGGCCAGTTAAAGAGTTGGTGGGGAAATAAAGGAGAGGTTCTATAGTAGAGGCCATGGGCACTCGAAGGTTCTGGTCATGTTGAACAACAACCTGACATTTCTAGAAGTCTAGAACTGTATTACTCCATTTTGCTTGAATCGACTGCCTGGCCTTTTTCTAGATAATATAAAATTATCTGGATAAAATTTATTTTCTAGATAATATAAAATTATATAGAAAAAATTTATTTTCTAATTAATCGGCTGAATATAAAAGCATTGTTTTGTTAATAAATCATCAAAAATTAATTTCTCAATTGAGTACTATAGTTAATCAATTTTGATGCACTATAGTTAATTGGTTAATCGGTCATCCCAGATTTGTCGAATTCTTGTTCGTGGTAGATTTAAGAAAAAATGAAACTGTAAAAATATAGAAAATTTTGAGGGACTAAAATGTAAAAATTTTGAAACTTGAGGGCTATTGTGCGAATAGCCAAATTTGGAGGGCATAATTTGGATTTCGAAAGAAATAGAAGGGGTTTTCTGTAAAAAGCCACCCCTTTATGTTTCGCGTGCCCTAGCCGGTGGATGATTTCCTCGACGCCTTCTCCTCTTCCTCTTCATTCGGCCGCTGCCTCCGCCCGACGCCACCATGAGCTACGACGCCATCTCTGGTTTCTCGACGAGGCTCACTTGCCAGGCCGAGCTTCTTCTCGAGAAGGAGATTGTAGATCCGGAGTCCGTTGCCTTCTTCTCCGATTGTTGGTTCTCATCCCTTTCGACCGGAGATGATGTCCCCTCGGATATTTTCCCTTCGATCTTCAAGGGGATCGAGCTCAGGTGTGGGTTACTTCTCGATCTCTTGATTTTCTTCCCAGATTTCCCTTCTGTGATCTTGACGCATCTTCGACCTAGGGGCGTGACTTGAGAGGGCCGAACTGGGGTTATGGGGAAGGAAATAATTCGGAGTTGAAGCTAAGTGTGGTGGTTCAGATCGGAGCAGAAGATTCTAGCCGCCGGTGCTAAATCGAGGTAAGGTCTTAATGGATATTAGATTAGATGATACAATGGATTGGTTCTTGTTTTGAGGGGATATGGGATTGTAAATTCTGTGAGTTTGGATCAATTCGTATTCTTATTTGTGTTTGGGTTCCTGTACTTTGATTCTCTTTGGCATGCTATGTTTCTGATCCGAGTATGGTTCTGTGTTGGATTCTTGGTGTCTGCCGTGAGCATTTGGTGTTGCGATCCTGTAGATTTTGTTCTGCTTCTGCTGTAGGTTTTGATCGTAGGATTTGGATTGATCTGTGTTGTTCTAGTTCGATCGTGAACTTGGGTTTCTATGGGATGGCACGATTTCGGTGGTTTGTGTTCTGTATCAGTTTGATTGAAGAAGTAATTAGATCATTGTTTTGTTGTGTTCTTGCTGCTGTGAGCTCGGTAGAAGATGATAGGTTTTGTCTGGATGTTTTCTGGTGGTTGATTCGAATTTTTGGAATGTTAATAGTGTGCGGATCAGATTGTTGAATTCTGATACGGTGTTGGATTTGTGCTTCCACCCTTAGGTTTCGTGCTCGTGTTGTTTGTGCCGTGAGTTGATTTGGTCCATGTAGATGAAACTGCTCTGCTCTGTTAGGAGATCATGCCTTGAGCCATTTTTGGAGTTGATCCCAATATTGGTGGTGTGTAGCTTAGCTGATTTGTAAATTATACAATTAGCTAAGTTGTATCTGTTATTTGTGTTGGATGCAGGGCATTGGCGTGCGCGTCACGGCTATTATTTTGGACGGGCGGTTCTCGTCACACGGTCTTCTACATATCGAGGCAGGTACCTTTACTATGCATAGTCAGATATGATAGTAGTAGGGATACCTGTTAGTTTTATTCCTGTACTATGTTTCGACACTTGCTATATGCTGAGGGATTACTGTTTACTGTTCCATGCTACTGTGTTTATTGGATCTGCGGACATCATACCTTATACCTTACGCTAGGATTTAGTATTGGTGCATACCGATTATCTGGACTACTGCATATCATGTAGATGACAGCAGGGATAGATAGTGGATGATGCATGGGATAGTGACATGCATCATTATTGCACGTAGCATAGGGGACGACCTTTGACTCCCTGGAAGTTGAGATGGGCTGTCGTACTTGCTACTCGTGTAGGGGCATATGTAGGCGACCTTTGACTCCCTTAGTGGTCGAGATGGGTCGTCAGACCTGCCACATGACCTATTGTGCAGCCCCGTTGGCGGACCCGGCACTGCAGCAGGTCCCCTACCTATCCGATGATAGCGAGGGACGTTTAAAGCGTTACTCCACCCGATGGTGGGGTACGTTTATAGTCTCCGACCCTACCCATTCGGTCTCGCGTGTACCGCCTCATAGACCGTCTGTTCGTGCAGGGAAGACCAGGTCAGAGCCCTACCCACTCGGTTCATGTGCTTCCGTGACTTACACCGACTGGCGTCAGGGGTGACCCATGTTGCATCATGAGCATGCTCTGCATCTCTGCACTTGTTTGTGTTTGCTGCACATGATTGTTGCACTTGGTTGACATGCATACTACCGGGTTTGGATCGACGCAGGTAGGTATGTACTTGTTACTTATGGTTCAGCTCTGCATTCCCTTCTTACTGCATTTATGTTTATTCTTGTGGTAGATGGTGACTTACTGCTAGTATTTCTTCCTGTGCATATTAGATTGTATTCGCTGAGTTCTTAGGACTCACCCCGATAGCCCTGTTTTTTTTATCTTTTCGGGATGATCGTCTGGATTGCCCAGCAGCCTGTCCCAGTTCATGTGTCTCCGAGACGATTTCCGCGGTTGTTTTGTGTTGGTTGTGGTACATGTTGGTACCCTATTCTTTTATTCATTTTGTTTCTTTTCACTTCCGCTGTCATATGTTGTGCTCCGTTGTGTTGTCCATTTTACGGTAGTATAGTTGTACTTTTGTGTGCCATGGAGTGCTCGATTCTGTTTTGGTTTTGTCGTAAGTCGTACCGGTACGCAGCTTTATCATCGTTTCTATTTTGCTCATTATACGGTCACTTGTTCCAGCCCTATAGGCTGCGGTACAAGCTGACTGAGATAGTCGCGGTGGTCTGGTTTTTGGATTGTTCGTCGGGACGAGGGAGTAGCTGTCCGGTCGGTATCGGACGAGCGGCTTCTCGGGGCGTGACAATTTATTTGGTATCAGAGCTCAGGTTCTCGAGATACTTTGTGGTCTTGTGGGTGTCCTTCTGATTTTATGTCGGAGTCGTTTCTCGATGGACGTGATTGGGACATGGCGGCGACGGGACTCCTCCAGACGACACGAGGTATATGACAAGTCTTATTTACCTCTTTTGTATCTACTCTCTAGTCTAGTATTAGACATTCGACATTCCTTATTTTGATGGGATTGTATATCGACTTATATACTTAGCCGGTAGGTACTCGTAAATATAGTTTGGCTGGAAGACATGTAGTCGATCCGTTTTATTTGCGACCATGTTGCTAGTCGATTATAAGTAACTGGTTGACATGTTGCCGACTCGTCTAGGATGCAGAGAATGTTGATTCTCGAGTAGCACCGATATCTGGTCGGAAGACGAGGGTCGAACCTGTCAATAACCTATCGGAGGTTAAGGAATTCAAGTTATAGATTTCCTGTCCCATACCAGTTGTATACTAGTATCAGTTGTTATCGACTGTGTGAGACATTGAGACTGCATATCGATACAGTGATGATTTCTCTTATATTGGGGAGTTTTAGACTTCTGGTTCGCTCGTGCTGAGTTAGGTGACCTAGAGGGTACGAGTGAGTACATGACCTGCATTGATGTAGGAAGTGTAGTACTAGCTATATATTATAACTGATAGTAAATGATAGGATATCACCATTATGGTCAAGGTTGACTAAGGAGATGATTGGATGTCACCATTATGGTCAAGGTTGACTAAGGAGATGATCGGATGACACGTTGTGAATTCGATTGTATAGTGGAGAATTTTGTTTCTTCAATGGTACCGACTGATGAGTTGGGAAGCTAGGATTAAATCGGACGACAACCTATTGGAGCTTGCATATCGTAGTTGGCTCGACCGACATAGGATCGATCCACTTTAGCTCATGGAGCTTTGGGCGGTTAGGGTTATTTATTTCCGTACAGATATCCTAGATGGCATGTTTGGAGTGCATGACCTGCTGGATGCAGCAGAGATGATATTCACTGTTTATCATTTCAGTGGATAGAGGATAGATGTATCCTGGTCTGTGGGACTTTTGACCTCGGATTCATTATACTTGGTTAGATAACCTAAATAGTACAGTCAAATGTGACTTGTACCGATCCGGAGGAGTGTAGAGTTAGTTGCTTGACACTTGCGGGATTATTGCTCGTACTTGGTTTGGATAACCAAGAAGGTACCTTTGGATTTCTGGTTTGTGCAGTGATGCAAATCACTTACGAGACTGAGTTACCTTTATGTGAAGACACTAAGGACGGTACTCAGGAAACAAATAATTACTTTTCGATTACGTTGGGATACTCCTAAGAGAGTGTGTGTCTCTATCGCCTTTTTGGAGCAGAGTTGGAGTATATCAGGTTACGAGACGACGGTTAGTCGGCTGTGCTGACGTTGTTCTAGCCTTTGAGGTATCATGACTCATAGACAGGTCGTACGTGTTAAATATTCTCGATGATACATCGAGAATTAGGAATGGATATGGTGCGGTGAATTTGGTGTTAGCTGCGTAACACCTAAGAAATTCGACCGTAATCGGTGAAGGTTATCGAGGACGGGCCTCGAGGGGTATACCGTTGGTTGGCAGGTGAGAGTGGTTACGAGTTGACCTCCAAACCAGTCCATGTGGTGGTTCATTGGTATCAGAGACGACTAGGTTACAGTATCTACTCGTTTCAGAGCTAGAGGTTCTAGCACATGGACGTTAGGGTTTTCCTATTGTCACTGGGCCGTACTGATGTCAGTGGTAGCCTTAGCTCTCGAACGTTTCCGTAGTTCGAGAATATCCGGACGCCAGTCCGAAGGAGTGTTCTAGCGTTTTCTATGGTTTGAAAATTTTCTGACCTATTTATGGAGGAGCTTCACTGATTATCTCACCTATGAGGCAAGTGAGGCACAAATGGACGGACCCAAAATAGACTGTCACGAATATGAGTCTCAAATTTAAATGTATATGAATGCTGGAAACCCTTTTTGCAATCAAAGAAGAAAAGCGTAGTAAAGGGGCCACAGGTCGTATTTTTCCAAGGGACTAGTTGATGTTGTGTGATTCGAGCTTGTGTTTGTGTCGTTTGTGAATTTTCGGGTTTTGAATGTGAATCTGGGTTTGGATTGCAATTGAGAATGAAAATGAAATGAAAATGAAGGAAAATTAACAATAGAACTAAACAAGTGATAGCAAGTTATTAGCTCAACCAAGGGACCACTTAATCCATTAAAGCACTTAATCAATTTGGAAGCTGATTCTGATTTCAAGTGTAAAATAAATGCTAAGCAATGAAGCGACAAATTCAAACTTATGACAAACCAAATGCAAACAATCCAAAACCAAATTGATACAAAACCGTGCCAAGATTTCCCTTGATACCAAGTGCAAGAACTCAATCTGAAATGCAGAATTAAAAGTGAAAATTCAGAAACAAATGAGATGTAAACCAACTCATTCTGAGCACAATACAATCTGACAGTTGAGTTTAACTTCAGCTAATTTGGAACTCAACACAGCCAAGTGCCAATCAAACTAACCATTAATCCGAAACAAGTTTTCGCTTGACACAACTTGCAGAAATTAAGTGAACATGATATGCAGAATAAAAATCAGAATTGCAGGTCAAGAATTCATTGGAAGTTAACAAGGATTCAAATCTGAATCTCTACTCGATACAGGGCAGCTTCCAATAGCTTGATACACGGCATATAGGCTGAGTTTCAGAGACAAAATATCATGCAGGAATTGAGCTGAATTTTGCATTTATAAAACTGATACAAATCAGTGAAACCAATTGCAGAATTGAAGTCAAGTGCTTTGTGAAGGAGACAAGCTACAAAGTAAATTCAGAATATAAAACTTGATACAAACCGATACTCAAGAGGAGGAAAATTGATACGCAACAAGTGCAAGAAATGCAGAAATACCAAGCTGAACAAAGCTCAGAATTGGAGCTAAAGGTGAAACAACTTAGATCAACTAAATAAACACACTAAACGGGGTCTCTAACTTGAGGAACTAAGGCTAAACATAACTGATGTCGAAAAAGCTGAAGGATTCAGAAACGAAATGCAGAAAACAGAACAAGAGTCTGATACGAACAACAAGAAACTGATACGCAAACTGTAGAACAAGAATTGAGCTGAAATTTAAGGTAACTAGTCATCAACAAGCAATCTACTAAGTAAGAAACTAAATTGAAAGCTAACGGAAGTAAAAACGTTCAGAATATTAAACTAAAACAGTTGGTACAAAACCAATACAGAAATAACTTGCAGAAATGAGATTACAGCTACAAACAATGACAATTAACCAAGTAAACTAATCCTCAATCCTCCCTAAGCTCAAAATCTTCTTGGTCGTCAAGCAAGAGCTGGCTTCGAACCCCTAGGCTCAGCAAATCAGTGAAAAACAGCCTCAATCGACCAATCTGCTCAAACTGCCTCAGCTGGGAAAATTCCAGTCCAATCTCTCCTGTCTCAATGGATGGCTTGCGATTGTGATTTGAAGAACATCTGAGCTCACCTGAGAACCCCTACAAGCAGCTCAAATGGTCGAAAATGGCTTGTGGACGAGACACAATCGATTGGGTAGCAGAGATGCCGAAACCCTCAAACACCCCTGTTCTGGCGTAAATTGAGCTGAAATCTCGATCGAAATTGTCTTCCACAGATCCAGATGATGATCAAATGGAGAAATTGAGGAGGTCATGCCTTCAAACTAAAGAAATTGCTGAAAAAATGAAGAACAGAAGAAGAACTCGATTGCGGCGAAGAAGACGCGACGAAGAGGAAGCTGCGGGATTTTTTTGATTAAATACTTAATAATGGACGACCCAGATTGATTTGAGGAGATCCAACGGCTTATCTTGCTCTGATTTGAGCCAAACTTTGATGATGATGATCTGGGGTCAGGATCTCCTCGTGGTAGCTCGGATCCTCCAGATGTGCAACGGATGGTCCAGATCAACTTAGTCTTTGAATGGACGATCTAGAGCCCTCCGAGCTTGATCCAACGGTTGATTTAGCTCTGATTGGGATGAAACTTTTAGATCTTGATTAGAATGCTTGATCAACCCTAACCCTAGCTCGGATTGCTTCAGATGATCCCGGATGGCTCAGATCTAGCCGCTCTTGAATCGGACGGCCCAGATTTAATCATAATCTTGATAATTCGATCCGGGTCACTTCCGACTCAAGTTTGACCCAATATGCCCTAAGTCCTTGAACCTTTGATGTCTACAAAAATAGATCAAGAATTTAGTGGCCAAATAATCCAATTTTATGCAAATTTGCAATTAAGTCTAAAACAAAGGTAGGTTCTAAAACCTAGGGCAATTTCACAATTAAGCAACAAAATCATAGGTCAAACATGGATTTTAGCAATTAAAAATAATCAATAAAATGGTATCTATCAACTCCCCCACACTTAACCTTGAGCGTCTCGCGAAACTACTAAGTATGTATCCCCTAGATTTTCTTAAGCATAATTAGAAGCAAATGAAAAGAAATTACCTAAGGTTGTCAATTCTCATAAATCTAAGCTCTATGGATTAGTATCTTGTCCTTAAATCAACAACTTAGCCTTTTCATCAATCATGAGTCATTGAGATGAATTTAAATCACTAGTCTTTCAAGAAAAATTTTGGTGGCTCTCTCCTTAAGTTCTAAGTTGATGGTGGAAGTGGAGCTCACTCAAACACACATGCTTCTTGCACTACCATAAGCTTGCTTATTATCTAATCTCCACCATTATTCATGATTAGGATCAACATCTACAAAAACAAATGAAAACATAGAAAAAGGTAAAGAGTGGAATAAAGGTCAAGGAAATAGAAAATTGATGGAGTGGAAGACTTGATTGCTCAAAACTGTTTCCAATGTACTTTGCCCCATCTTTACAGTCCTTGTAATGAAATAAGAAGTGTGGTGAAGTCAGTCTTGAATAATGCCCTTAATCTGGATGAAGAAACCTCTACTAATCTCAATATGCCAACTTCCACCTTTGTGTGCCAATTGCTTCCTTCTCCTTTCTCATCAATTTTTTTCCGAGCTCTTCTCTTCTTCTTTTCTCTCTTTTTTTTTTAGATCCCAGCTCTCTCAAAGTATTTCTGAAATTACAGCCAATATATAGATGCAATTCTGCTATTGCACTCCATTTTAAAACTTTGGCATAGCTTTTCTCATTGCTTTAGATTGTGTTCAGCTTCACTTCACTTATGACTTCCACCTTAGCACAGAATTCTTTCTTAAATTTGTTAACTGCCCAGCTGAAGTTCCTAAACTACTTGTTTCAATTTTCAGCACCATGTACTTAATTTCCGGATGAATAGCCTAAACAACCAATTTCAGTTTTCAAGTTGGTGCAAAATAGATTTTGTGGTGTCTCAATATAAGCCCTTCATGTGTTTCAATTCTGACTTCTTTCCCATACATATTTCACTACATTTCTTCCACAAATTTTAGCATCTTACAGCTCACTTGCATTCAGTTTTCATCATTTCAGTAGCTCCAAATCTGTTTCTAGTAGATTGAGTCCAATCCAAAAACCACTCGGCAGATTCTATCTATATCAGCACTGCCTTACTGAATTCCATCCAAATTCAGTTTTCATTTGATACTAATCTGGGCCACAACTCAGCCACAGTCCTAGCTCTTCCAATCTAATTTCTCTTGTCTTTTTCAGCTTCATTCTCAGCTTATCTTTTCAACATTTATGATCTCCAAAATTCCTGCTAACTGGTGAAGAGTTTTGCTCCTAATCCTTATCAGTACCCTTTCATTGGTTCCAATTTAGATCAGTTCAGATCTGCACAACTGTTTTAGCACAGAATTTTTTTCTTCAATTGTAAAGTTGGCACAGATTTTGCTTAGTTTCTGATTTTCCAGCTTGTATTCTTCATTCATCAGCTCTAGAATTCAGCTCTCGGCAGATTACAAGCAGTGCAGATTTGTTCCATCTTCTTTTCAGCTTTTGTTCCAATTTCATCAGCCTTTAATTCAGCTTTTCTGATTCCACTCAGCTGCAACTTAGCTTCTGTCATATGGTTCTAAATTTTTTGAACAAAGCACAGCTGCAACCGTGAGCAATTCTGATATAATCATGCTTCACAGAAAAATTTTTCCTTGCTTTGGCACTAACAATTGTCTCACTGCTTTTTGAGTGCAAATGGGTTTCAATGCACAGCTTCTTGGATCTTCAATTGATTTTCATCCTTAACCACTTCTTCTTGGAATTCAAACTTACTCAAAGTGTAATTGTTTCCATCCTTCCATTGCAAAATTTTTTTTTCTTTGGATCAAAATGCCTTCTTGATACAAAACTTTTCCAAAACACTAATCACTCCCCCACACTTAAATCTTTGTCCGTCTCGGGCAAGTAGCATTAGAAACATTCCAAACAAGCAAGCCCATAGAAAAGTGGGGTTAAGAGTAGGAAATAAGTAAAGAAAAATGGATTGAACATGATTTTTTGCCAAAATTGATATGGAAAGGTAAACAAAGTGATTAGCCTCTATAAACGTGATCCAATCATTGAAATATGGTTTCAAAAGAATCTAAGCAAGTTCTAGAGTACAATAACATGTGTGTCACAAATATAAGGATAATTCTCACTAGGCAAAAATAATTCATCTCAAGACATCAATTAAGAATCTAAAACCAAGTAGTACTCAAGCATCCAAGATTTCATCCATGAACTCAAACCCTAAGTTTTAACAACCAAATTTAAATTATTTTCCAAAGACTCTAACATGCTATGGAGATAACTTAGAGGGATGCATTTATTTCCACTCATGTAAGAAACAAACTTCCAAGAGAACTAACATGCATTTATTGATAAGAACTCAATTTAAAAGAAAATTTTACTTCTAGAAAGCATAAAAATTGAAACATGCAATAAAAAAAAATGCAAGAAGGAACAAACTCCCCTTTATTTCTGGTGGACGGAGTCGATCCAGAAGTAGCCTCCATCGTGGTAGTGGAGGAATATATGTGGCTGAGAGAACTCGGACTCCCCCACACTTGAATTTCACAAAAATTTGTTCAGGTGGCCGCAGGCGATTTAGGTTCAAGATCCATTGATGGAATGGAGGGCTATGGATTAAAGTAAGATCATCTCCTCCTTTATGCCTTTCAGAAGTCCTTCCAGGAGGTTGAAGTCTGTTCAGTTGGAGCACCCACTCCTGAAGTCTTCTGGACCCTGCAAAATAATGTAATACCTCTCTCAAGCGTGCAGGGTCAGAAAGAAATAAAATAATATCAGTTTCTGCATGAAATGAATCCAAAACTGCATCATAGCCAATTATATCAATTCTTGGTGCCTCAATAAAATTTTCACAATTATTTTCTACAAAATTTGCATCCAGAAATTCATCACAGATAATGAAATCAATTTTTGGCACTTCAACAAAAATATCATAATTATTTTCTACCAAGGATATATCAAGCAATGTATTACAACCAATGAAATCAATGCTATGTGCCTCAATGAATTTTTCACAATTATTCGCAGCATAAGATATATCAAAAGACTCATCACAACAATCAACCACACTAGGCACTTCTAAAAAATTTTCACACTCAGCATTGGCATCTGATGTAGTACAACATGCTTCATTTTCAGCAATTTCAACACTAGGTACCTCTAGGGATTTTTCACAATCAAATTCTACAAGAGATGCATCCCTAGGTGTATCATAAATAATAGAATCAGTTTGAGGTACCTCAATACAATTTTTAGAAAAAATAGGAGGAGTATTTACCTGATCGTGCTGAAAAATACCTGGAGGTTCTACAAGAGTAGATGTATCCGTGTTCTCCTCCTGGTCAAGTAATTGTTCCACTTCAGGTTCAAGTTCTGGTGGACACTCAACTAAAGCAGGTGATCCTTGGGTTCTTGCTTCCACCATGCAAGTCCCTACACTTTCTGGTAATTGTGGTGGTCCCTGGGGCTTAGTGCAATCCCCTACACCTATGGAATCATCTCCCATGCATGTTCCCTCAACCATTCCTGTATCAACCAAATTAGAAAAATTAGGACCATCAATAGCAATATCCTTACAAAATAAAAGTTTAGAAGGGTCCTGTAAAGTTTCAGAGTCGAAGTCAAGATTGTTACAAGATCTACTATCCATCTCCTCCCAGGCCTCAAAATTAGTAGGAATGGGTGATTCTTGGGGCTCAGTGCAATCCCCTATACTCTCAATCCTATCCTCTGAATTTTCTGATGCATCAATCAATATAGGTGATTCTTGGGGCTCTGTGCAATCCCCTGCACCTATAGATTCATCTGATTGTCCTGATCTTTGGGCTTGTATTTGATTCCATTGATCAACCAATTTTCCAAGGCGTTGTTGTTGTTGAAAATTTTGTTGTTGTTGTTGTTGTTGTTGAAAATTTTGCAGTTGTTGTTCTTGAAAACTTTTCTGTTGTTGTAGGATTTGTTGACACATCTCCATCATCCTTTGGTGTAGAGCCTCATCCCAATCAGGATCATCAAAGCCTCCTTGATTAAACTGCTGAAATGCGAGGGGCTGAAAATTCTGAATGTCTTGCTGAAAATTCTGTCCTTGAAACTGGAAATCTTGCTGAAAATGTTGAAATTGTGGTTGAAAGGATGGTTGAACTTGCTGAGAATGGTAGCCCTGGAAATCTTGGATCTGAGGTTGAAATTGTGGTGGTGAACACTGAAATTGAGTGGGCTGAAAATTCTGATTACAAGGGTGAACTTGCTGTGGAAATTGACATGGTTGCTGGAAATTCGAATTAACTTGGTACCCTTGTTGAATTCCTTGAAAAGGTGATTGATCTTGTTGACAAGGTTGCTGAAAATTGGGCTGAAATTGTTGAAAATGGGGCTGAAAATTCTGGAATTGTGGCTGCCCATTCTGAAAATTCTGGAAATTTGGTAGACTTTGTTGAAAATCTGGCTGAAATTGTTGGAATTGCTGTGGTTGCTCGAATTGTTGTAATGGTGGCTGAAAAAACTGATTGGGTTGCTGGAAATTAGAATAGGGCTGTTGGAATTCTTGCTGTGGCGGTTGAAATTGCTATAATGGTTGATTGAAAGGTTGGTTCTGCTGAAATTGTGGACACGGCTGCTGATAAGTGGATGAAAACATTTTGAACCTGCACCCCTGTCACAAAACAAACAAGAAAAATGGCAGTACCCATATACAAAAGATAAAGCAAAATAAAATAGAACCCAATGATATGTTCAAAGGCATACAAGCAAAAATCAAACAAATCAACTAGTTGCTTTCCCCGGCAACGAAGCCAAAAATTTGACGGACCCAAAATAGACTGTCACGAATGTGGGTCCTCCAAATTTAGATATTTATAAAAATGCTGGAAACCCTTTTTGCAATCAAAGAAGAAAAGCGTAGTAAAGGGGCCACAGGTCGTATTTTTCCAAGGGACTAGTTGATGTTGTGTGATTCGAGCTTGTGTTTGTGTCGTTTGTGAATTTTCGGGTTTTGAATGTGAATCTGGGTTTGGATTGCAATTGAGAATGAAAATGAAATGAAAATGAAGGAAAATTAACAATAGAACTAAACAAGTGATAGCAAGTTATTAGCTCAACCAAGGGACCACTTAATCCATTAAAGCACTTAATCAATTTGGAAGCTGATTCTGATTTCAAGTGTAAAACAAATGCTAAGCAATGAAGCGACAAATTCAAACTTATGACAAACCAAATGCAAACAATCCAAAACCAAATTGATACAAAACCGTGCCAAGATTTCCCTTGATACCAAGTGCAAGAACTCAATCTGAAATGCAGAATTAAAAGTGAAAATTCAGAAACAAATGAGATGTAAACCAACTCATTCTGAGCACAATACAATCTGACAGTTGAGTTTAACTTCAGCTAATTTGGAACTTAACACAGCCAAGTGCCAATCAAACTAACCACTAATCCGAAACAAGTTTTCGCTTGACACAACTGCAGAAATTAAGTGAACATGATATGCAGAATAAAAATCAGAATTGCAGGTCAAGAATTCATTGGAAGTTAACAAGGATTCAAATCTGAATCTCTACTCGATACAGGGCAGCTTCCAATAGCTTGATACACGGCATATAGGCTGAGTTTCAGAGACAAAATATCATGCAGGAATTGAGCTGAATTTTGCATTTATAAAACTGATACGAATCAGTGAAACCAATTGCAGAATTGAAGTCAAGTGCTTTGTGAAGGAGACAAGCTACAAAGTAAATTCAGAATATAAAACTTGATACAAACCGATACTCAAGAGGAGGAAAATTGATATGCAACAAGTGCAAGAAATGCAGAAATACCAAGCTGAACAAAGCTCAGAATTGGAGCTAAAGGTGAAACAACTTAGATCAACTAAATAAACACACTAAATGGGGTCTCTAACTTGAGGAACTAAGGCTAAACATAACTGATGTCGAAAAAGCTGAAGGATTCAGAAACGAAATGCAGAAAACAGAACAAGAGCCTGATACGAACAACAAGAAACTGATACGCAAACTGTAGAACAAGAATTGAGCTGAAATTTAAGGTAACTAGTCATCAACAAGCAATCTACTAAGTAAGAAACTAAATTGAAAGCTAACGGAAGTAAAAACGTTCAGAATATTAAACTAAAATAGTTGATACAAAACCAATACAGAAATAACTTGCAGAAATGAGATTACAGCAACAAACAATGACAATTAACCAAGTAAACTAATCCTCAATCCTCCCTAAGCTCAAAATCTTCTTGGTCGTCAAGCAAGAGCTGGCTTCGAACCCCTAGGCTCAGTAAATCAGTGGAAAACAGCCTCAATCGACCAATCTGGTCAAACTGCCTCAGCTGGGAAAATTCCAGTCCAATCTCTCCTGTCTCAATGGATGGCTTGCGATTGTGATTTGAAGAACATCTGAGCTCACCTGAGAACCCCTACAAGCAGCTCAAATGGTCGGAAATGGCTTGTGGACGAGACACAATCGATTGGGTAGCAGAGATGCCGAAACCCTCAAACACCCCTGTTCTGGCGCAAATTGAGCTGAAATCTCGATCGAAATTGTCTTCCACAGATCCAGATGATGATCAAATGGAGAAATTGAGGAGGTCACGCCTTCAAACTAAAGAAATTGCTGAAAAAATGAAGAACAGAAGAAGAACTCGGTTGCGGCGAAGAAGACGCGACGAAGAGGAAGCTGCGGGAATTTTTTGATTAAGTACTTAATAATGGACGGCCCAGATTGATTTGAGAAGATCCAACGGCTTATCTTGCTCTGATTTGAGCCAAACTTTGATGATGATGATCTGGGGTAAGGATCTCCTCGTGGTAGCTCGGATCCTCCAGATGTGCAACGGATGGTCCAGATCAACTTAGTCTTTGAATGGACGATCTAGAGCCCTCCGAGCTTGATCCAACGGTTGATTTAGCTCTGATTGGGATGAAACTTTCAGATCTTGATCAGAATGCTTGATCAACCCTAACCCTAGCTCGGATTGCTTCAGATGATCTCGGATGGCTCAGATCTAGCCGATCTTGAATCGGACGGCCCAGATTTAATCATAATCTTGATAATTCGATCCGGGTCACTTCCGACTCAAGTTTGACCCAATATGCCCTAAGTCCTTGAACCTTTGATGCCTACAAAAATAGATCAAGAATTTAGTGGCCAAATAATCCAATTTTATGTAAATTTGCAATTAAGTCCAAAACAAAGGTATGTTCTAAAACCTAGGGCAATTTCATAATTAAGCAACAAAATCATAGGTCAAACATGGATTTTAGCAATTAAAAATAATCAATAAAATGGTATCTATCAGGCTCACCATTCTTGGTTTGTGTGTTTTGCAGGTAATACCGAAGATACAGAGACCGGAGGCGTTTCCGTTGGTGAACCGATATTAGGGAGGATATCGCGGATGTTGTGGTTAGGTATTTGGTATGTCAATAGATGAAGGTTGAATCTTAGAGACTCGCTGGGTTATACTAGACGATTCCAATTTATGGTTGGAAATAAGAACCGGTATTAAGGATCTTGTCATGGACTTACTTAGGACTCGGAGAGGGCTTGATGTGAATTGGGTGATCGTTAAGCGATAACCCAATCTGCACAGTTTCTTATGTATTCGGACGATCAGATTATAGATGTGGCACAAGTGATCCTAGGGTTGAGCACCCTTGATAGAGATGATGTTGATTAGTTGTTCGGTTGTAGCTGATGGTTAGACAATGATCCCTCGATCAGTTATGCCCTTGGTATGTTGTACGGGCATACCGATGATCTGGCCACCACGTGGATTGCTCGAGTCTGGTGCCTTAGGAGGTTGGGATGAGCCGTTACTATTCGTAGACAACATCCGGATGTATTCTTGACTGGTATATGAGCACATGTTGTTACCTTTGGATGATTGGACACTTTTGTCGATCAGATTAGGTGTGCTCTGGTTAGAGATTATTACCCTCGGTGTGTTCGAGGTAGAGTAGCCTTAGGGCATCGGACGTAGGGGTCCTCGTGGTGTATGCGGAACAGTTTATTCCGTAATAGGTGGTGCGGTCTTGAGATTACTTCCGGTTCCGGAGAATTTACTTCAGTGGCGCATTGACCTAGTTTTATGATATCCTCAGGATGTACCCGAGTGTACAGGGATTCGAAACGTTTCTGTTAGCGGAATGACATGGAAAAGGACATTGAGAGTCTTCGTATTCAGACTATTGATACGTCGATTGATGCAGTGGTAGCGTGGTGGGCTCATAACCCACAGGGAGCGTCAGAGTCTAGCGGTCTTACTCTCGAAGAATTCCCTACGAGAGAAAGCCTAATACGTTGGTTTATAGAGGCAACACGAGTCGATTTGGGTGATCATTGAACGATTAACCAAATCTATGCATTTTCCTTCGATCCGTAGGATGGACTCGATGGATCACTTGGTAGAGATATACGATAGGAAGACTACTAGATTTTAGGGATTTCTCTGGAATCTGGTAGGAGTCTCCTACGAGCTACAAGTGCATAGCTGCGATTCAGTTTAGTTGTTCGTCTGTTGACAGATGGCAGTCCAAGCGTACCATTTAAGTTCTAGAAGACATACTGCGCTCGTGTGTGATGGACTTTGGGGGCAGTTGGGAGGACCAGTTGCACTTGGTGGGGTTCGTCTACAACAACGGCTTTCATTCGGCGATACAGATGACACTGTTTGAGGCATTGTACGGTAGGACGTGCAGGACACCCACCCTCGGGGATGAGGTCGGTGAGACTCAGTTGCTGGGACCCCAGAGAGTTCAGCACGAGACAGAGTCAGTACGAACTGTCAGACGGAGATTATTAGCAGCGCAGGATCGCTAGGGAAGCTATGCTGACCAGAGGCGCAGGCCCATAGAGTTTGCCGCGGGTGATCAAGTTTTCCTTCGAGTTTCACCCACGAAAAGGGGTGAAACGTTTTGGTCTCAGAGGTAAGCTAGCTCCCCAGTATATTGGACTTTTCCAAATTTTGGAAAGGATCAGAGCCGTAGCTTACTGACTAGCACTTCACCCTGCTTTGGCCGGTGTGCATGATGTATTCCATGTCTCGATGCTGAGGAGATGCGTGGCTGACCCAGCACGTATTCTGTCGGAGGCACCAACTTCGTTTCAGCCGGATGCGACCTACGAGGAGGTTCTGACATGGATCTTAAAGCATGGGGAGCGTCAGTTGCGGAACAAGGTAATTCGACTGGTTAAAGTCGGATGCCGAGACGACCTGGGAGCTCGAGGATATTATCCGAGCATGCTACCCCCACTTGTTTGATTGAGGTACGTGGGAGTGATTCGTGAAGTATTTTATACTGTTTTCCGTACCTAGCACATGTGATAACAAATTTGGCGACCAAATTTTTGTTAGTGGGGGAGAATGTAAAAATACAAAAAATTTTGAGGGACTAAAATGTAAAAATTTTGAAACTTGAGGGCTATTGTGCGAATAGCCAAATTTGGAGGGCATAATTTGGATTTCGAAAGAAATAGAAGGGGTTTTCTATAAAAAGCCACCCCATTATGTTTCGCGTGCCCTAGCCGGTGGATGATTTCCTCGACGCCTTCTCCTCTTCCTCTTCATTCGGCCACTGCCTCCGCCCGACGCCACCATGAGCCACGACGCCATCTCTGGTTTCTCGACGAGGCTCACCTGGCCAGGCCGAGCTTCTTCTCGAGAAGGAGATTGTAGATCCGGAGTCCGTTGCCTTCTTCTCCGATTGTTGGTTCTCATCCCTTTCGACCGGAGATGATGTCCCCTCGGATATTTTCCCTTCGATCTTCAAGGGGATCGAGCTCAGGTGTGGGTTACTTCTCGATCTCTTGATTTCCTTCCCAGATTTCCCTTCTGTGATCTTGACGGATCTTCGACCTAGGGGCGTGACTTGAGAGGGCCGAACTGGGGTTATGGGCAAGGAAATAATTCGGAGTTGAAGCTGAGTGTGGTGGTTCAGATCGGAGCAGAAGATTCTAGTCGCTGATGCTAAATCGAGGTAAGGTCTTAATGGATATTAGATTAGATGATACAATGGATTGGTTCTTGTTTTGAGGGGATATGGGATTGTAAATTCTGTGAGTTTGGATCAATTCGTATTCTTATCTGTGTTTGGGTTCCTGTTCTTTGATTCTCATTGGCATGCTATGTTTCTGATCCGAGTATGGTTTTGTGTTGGATTCTTGGTGTCTGCCGTGAGCATTTGGTGTTGCGATCCTGTAGGTTTTGTTCTGCTTCTGCTGTAGGTTTTGATCGCAGGATTTGGATTGATCTGTGTTGTTCTAGTTCGATCGTGAACTTGGGTTTCTATGGGATGGCACAATTTTGGTGGTTTGTGTTCTGTATCAGTTTGATTGAAGAAGTAATTAGATCATTGTTTTGTTGTGTTCTTGCTGCTGTGAGCTCGGTAGAAGATGATAGGTTTTGTCTGGATGTTTTCTGGTGGTTGATTCGAATTTTTGGAATGTTAATAGTGTGCGGATCAAATTGTTGAATTCTGATACAGTGTTGGATTTGTGCTTCCACCCTTAGGTTTCGTGCTCGTGTTGTTTGTGCCGTGAGTTGATTTGGTCCATGTAGATGAAACTGCTCTGCTCTGTTAGGAGATCATGCCTTGAGCCATTTTTGGAGTTGATCCCAATATTGGTGGTGTGTAGCTTAGCTGATTTGTAAATTATATAATTAGCTAAGTTGTATCTGTTATTTGTGTTGGATGTAGGGCATTGGCGTGCGCGTCACGGCTATTATTTTGGACGGGCGGTTCTCGTCACACGGTCTTCTACATATCGAGGTGGGTACCTTTACTATGCATAGTTAGATATGATAGTAGTAGGGATACCTGTTAGTTTTATTCCTGTACTATGCTTCGGCACTTGCTATATGCTGAGGGATTACTGTTTACTGTTACATGCTACTGTGTTTATTGGATCTGCGGACATCATACCTTATACCTTACGCTAGGATTTAGTATTGGTGCATACCGATTATCTGGACTACTGCATATCATGTAGATGACAGCAGGGATAGATAGTGGATGATGCATGGGATAGTGACATGCATCATTATTGCACGTAGCATAGGGGACGACCTTTGACTCCCTGGAGGTTGAGATGGGCCGTCGTACTTGCTACTCGTGTAGGGGCATATGTAGGCGACCTTTGACTCCCCTAGTGGTCGAGATGGGCCGTCAGACCTGCCACATTACCTGTTGAGCAGCCCCATTGGCGGACCCGGCGCTGGAGCAGGTCCCCTACCTATCCGATGATAGCGAAGGACGTTTAGAGCGTTACTCCACCCGATGGTGGGGTACGTTTATGGTCTCCGACCCTACCCATTCGGTCTCGTGTGTACCGCCTCATAGACCGTCTGTTCGTGCAGGGAAGACCAGGTCAGATCCCTACCTACTCGGTTCGCGTGCTTCCGCGACTTACACCGACTGGCGTCAGGGGTGACCCATGTTGCATCATGAGCATGCTCTGCATCTCTGCACTTGGATGTGTTTGTTGCATTTGATTGTTGCACTTGGTTGACATGCATACTACCGGGTTTGGATCGACGCAGGTAGGTATGTACTTGTTACTTATGGTTCAGCTCTGCATTCCCTTCTTACTGCATTTATGTTTATTCTTGTGGTAGATGGTGACTTACTGTTAGTATTTCTTCCTGTGCATATTAGATTGTATTCGCTGAGTTCTTAGGACTCACCCCGATAGCCCTGTTTTTTTTTTAAACTTTTCAGGATGATCGTCTGGATTGCCCAGCAGCCTGTCCCAGTTCATGTGTCTCCGAGACGATTTCCGCAGTTGTTCTGTGTTGGTTGTGGTACATGTTGGTACCCTATTCTTTTATTCATTTTGTTTCTTTTCACTTTCGCTGTCATATGTTGTGCTCCGTTGTGTTGTCCATTTTACGGCAGTATAGTTGTACTTTTATGTGTCATGGAGTGCTCGATTCTGTTTTGGTTTTGTCGTAAGTCGTACCGGTACATAGCTTTATCATCGTTTCTGTTTTGCTCATTATACGGTCGCTTGTTCTAGCCCTATAGGCTGTGGTACAAGCCGACTGAGATAGTCGCGGTGGTCTGGTTTTTGGATTGTCCGTCGGGACGAGGGAGTAGCTGTCCGGTCGGTATTGGACGAGCGGCTTCTCGGGGCGTGACAGAAACATACAGGGGGTCAAATGTGAAGTTAACCCGGATGAGCTGTATCAAGTGGGGTGTCACTCTGTTTGCTCTTTGGGTAGTATTTTTCACAAACCTACCGGACATCGCGTCGCGCTTACTCCCTAGTCCGCCGCCATGCGCTCCCGCCATGGCTGGGCGCATCACATTCGTGAAATATGTCATAATTAAGCATATAAAATATAACACAGTTGACACTTGAAAAAATAAAGTTAAAGCAGTGTGCTTCAACCAACTATGTACATGGAGAGTAGTTGTCTGGGAGGAAGTAGAGTTCACTGTTATAAAGTATGTAAAGGAACATCAATGTGGAACAATTAGGAAAAGTGTTGATAATCAAGCATGCTCTTCGTCATTTGTAGCGTTTTTTGTTGAAGAGCAATTTATTTATAATGAACAATACAAACTAAGTATAATTATATCAGATATAAAAGCTAGGTTTGGCGTGACCATATCATATAGAAAGGCATACATAGTCAGGGAGAACGCGATAAAAAATATCGTTAGAGATTATGAGAGGCATATAGAGATCTTCCACGATATTTGTGTGAGTTAAGGGCTAGGGATTCTGAATTTATGATGTTGCAAGGATTCGAATTGTGATATCCATTGTATATTTAGGTGCTTTTCAGATATTCTCTAATAGTATGATACGTTTAAACTTGTTTAAAGTTTAAATGAATGTAAGTTGGATATATATGATCATACATGAGTCCCAACAAAAAAATATATTTTGTGAAAAGATTAAGAAATAATTAAAAGATTATCATATTAATAACTAATAAATGATGATTATATATTTTAAAAATATAATTTTAAATTGAAAAAATATCAAGCTACGTTGGGCCTGAAATCCTAGTATATCAGGCTCGCATTGGGCCTAATATTCTCGAATTTCTAGCCCAACGAGAGCCCAAAATTCTAGATATCAGGTCCTTTGATATCCAAAATAGGAATATTTTTTTTAATTATAAATAAATATGTATAATAGAAAAAATAGATATAAAGTTAAAGAAAATATATAATGAGATAAAGAAAATATAAATGTATAAATATAAAATATAAGAAATTAAAATAATAGAAATTAAAAATAAAATATAAATGTGAAAAAACTAAGATATATAATAAGATATATAGATAAGAAAATTAATATAGAGTTGATGGTGTTGTAAGGACTTGGATTGTCTGTTGTGTATTTATGAGATTTTCAAATGTTCTTCAATAGAGATAAAGATAACGGAAATATATATTAAGAGATAAAGAAAATAAAGGTATAAATATAAAATATAGAAATATATAAAGAATAAAAAATAAAGAAAGTAAAATATAAGAAATTAGAGTTATAAATAAAGATATAATAAGAATAAAGAATAAAGTAAAATAAATAATATAAGAAATAAAAAAATAAATAATATGAATAAATAATAAAGTAATGAATATAAATATAGATAAAGATAAAGAAAATATATAAATAGATAAAGAAAATAAAGGTATAAATATAAAATATGAAAATATATAAAGAATAAATATAAAGAAAGAAATATAAAATATAAATAAATAGAGTTTATAAATTAAAAATATAAGAAATAAAAATAATAGAAATTAAAAATAATATGAGTTTATGGTGTTGCATGGGCTCGAATTGTGATATTTATTGTGTATTTAGGGGGTTTTCAAATATTCTCCAATAATACGATATATTTAAGCTTATTTAAAGTTTAAATGAATGTAAGCCGGATATGTTCATACATGAGTTCTAACAAAAAATTTATTTTGTGAAAAGAATAAAGAAATAATTAAAAAATTATCATATTAATAATTAATAAATGATGATTATATATTTTTAAAATATAATTTTAAATTTTGAAAAATATTAGGCCACATCGGACCTGAAATCCTAGTATATTAGGCCCACATTGGGCCTAATATTCTAAGATTTCAGGCCAGCGTGGGCTTGAAATCTTAGAATATCAGGCCCGTGTTGGACCTAATATTCTTGGAAGTCAGTCCCAACATTTGGCTTGAAATCCAAGAATATTAGACCCTTTGATATAAAAAATCAGTATTTTTTTTAAATTATAAATAAATATGTATATTATAAAAAATATAGATAAAGATAAATGAAATATATAAAAAGATAAAAAAATATAAAATATAAAATATAAAAATATATAAACTATAATTAAATAAATAGAGTTTATAGATTAAAAATAATAGAAATTAAAATAAAATATAAATATGAATAAAACTAAGATATATATAAGATATAAAGATTAAGATAGAGTAAAATAAAGTAACAAATATAAAGTAACAACAATAAAGAATAAAGTAAAATAAATAATATAAAAAAATAAAAAATAAATAATTTTAATAATAATAAGGTAACAATTATAAAATAGAGATAAAGATAAAGGAAATATATAAATAAATAAAAAAAATAATGATATAAATACAAAATGTAGAAATACATACAAAATAAAAATAAATAAAGAAATATAAAATATAAATAAATAAATAGGGTTTATAGATTAAAATTATATGAAATATATATAATATAAATTTAAATAAAAATAAAAATATAAATATAAAAAATAATTAAGATACATAATAAAATATAAAGATAAGAAAAATAAAAAAATAAAGATGTGTGATAAAACAAGACAACCGCTACATGATGCACTATTCTGTTCCAACTGACACGGTATGAAAACATCATTATGCTAGTCATTAGGACTATGATTGACACCACAAATACCTTCCCCTAGCTCAGCCATATTTAGTGATATCGAGTATTGAGAAATTCAAATATCTTAGATCCATCTGTAGGTTCGATGAAAACCTACTAATGGACCTCTAAAAGTTTGATTTCAACAATTTCAATTATTATGTGTTTATGGTATTACAAGAACTCGAATTATGGTATCCATTGTATATTTAGGGGCTTTCCAGATGTTGTCTGATAGTACAGTACGTTTTGTCTTATTTAATGTTTAAATAAATATAAGCCGGATATGATCATACCTGAGTATCTTATAAAAAAAAATATTTGTGAAAATATTAAGAAATAATTAAAAAATTATCTTATGAATAATTAATAAATCATAATTATATATTTTAAAAATATATTTTTAAAATAGAAAAAATATCAAGCCACATTGGGCCTAAAATCCCAGTATATCAGGTCCACGTTGGGCCTGATATTCTCGGATTTCAGACCCAATATGGGCTTAAAATCCGAGAATATCAGGTCTTTTGATATCCAAAATTAAAATTTTTTTAAAAATAATTATAATAAATATATGAAATATATGAAATAGAGATAAAGATATTTATCTCTATAAAAAAGTTAAATATAATTGGAAAAAATAAAGATATTTAAAAATGACAAATTATTTTTGATAAAAAAATTAAATATATAAGAAAGTAAATAATAAAATTTAAAAATAAATACATGACAAACTAAATATATAAATTATAAATAATCAGGCTTGTGTAGGGCCTAAAATTTGGGGAGATCAGGCCCACCATTTAAACAATAAGAGCCAGGTGTATAACATCCTTTGGAGTCGTGTGGTTAGCGATTGTCGTCTTCTTCCTATTTTCTTCGCAATCGAAGGTGTTAG
This sequence comes from Boesenbergia rotunda, assembly GCA_024364735.1. NCBI lineage: Eukaryota > Viridiplantae > Streptophyta > Magnoliopsida > Zingiberales > Zingiberaceae > Boesenbergia > Boesenbergia rotunda. Next base: position 141,758 of record JAGFNQ010003303.1, read on the forward strand.
ATCGTTGCCGTCTGTTAGAGGGGGGCTGAATATCGATTTTTCGAACCCCTTCTTCCTACAAGATTGTTAGCGCAGCGGAAATACAAATAAAACAATAAATACAATGCTAACAAACCGTATTTAGTTGGTATCCACCTCGGCCGGGTGACTAATCCAACAATCCGTCGGTGGATCACTCCCCGGATAACCTCCGGCTATCACGTGTCGCTCCTTGTGGGTGGAGAAATCTCGCCACAACACCTCGGACGCCTTGTGAACACAATAGACTACTAACCGGCTTTATCCAAGCAGGTTTCGTCAAGAAACTCAGCCATCACGAAGTCCTCTTTAAATAGGACTCGGGGCTGATTTCTCACTACCAGTCGACTGTCCCCAGGGCAGTCGACTGGTGCCAGCCAAATTCGACCGTTGACACCCCCAACGTTCGAATTTTCCAGCTCACCAGCCACCTACCAGTTGACTGCCCCCAGGGCAGTCGACTGGTCCCTAGCTGAACCCTTTCCCGAGTACATTCACACACCACTCGATCCTTACGACTCGACAGACTCCTCCTCTGCAGCCTCGACTGTTGCCTTCGCGCCCTCTTCATCTTCGGCCCTCGTCCCTAGTCCCTCGGATGCACACGCAAACCTCTAGTTCGCCTCCATGCCACCCTTCACGTTCGCCTCGAAGTCCGCGCCCATCAGCTCATCGTCCCTGCACTCCATGGTCCCTCAGATGCGCACGCTAGCCTCCAACTGGCCTCCATGCCATCCTTCACCGTACTGAGGCCGTCCAGTCAGGTCCATATGTGTAACCTGTACAACCTGCACACTCAACATACGCATATCAAATACAAGGGTAAACCTAACTTAAACCCTTTGCCCAAACATCAAAACCCATGGTCACTCCGGACCAACTTAGGGCCGATTGCTCTAACAATCTCCTCCTTTTTGATGTTTGGCAATCCGTTTAAGTTAGAAAAGCAAGATAGTAGTAAATAGCAAAAATCATGCTAAATGAATGCATATGCAATGCATAACTGGATCCTATCCCAAGGCATCCCACACCTAACCCTCCAAGTTAGGAATTTTACACCTAGCCCTCCAAGCTAGGATTTTCACCACCTAACCCTCCAAGCTAGGATTTTCACCACCTAACCCTCCAAGTTAGGAATTTTACACCTAGCCCTCCAAGCTAGGATTTTCACCACCTAACCCTCCAAGTTAGGAATTTCCAACACCTAGCCCTCCGAGCTAGGACTTTTCCCACCTAACCCTCCAAGTTAGGATTTTCTAGGCTTTTTAAAGCTTCTCCCAAGTTCGCCCTTACACTAGACTTACAAAGGCTTTTAAAGAACCTCTCCAAGGTTCCCCTTACGTCAAGAAGGGAGCAACCATGCTCCCCCTCAAACTTAGCTCCCCCTAAACCTAGGGTTTCTTTCTAGCAAAGGTATTGGTTTCCCACTTAAACACAATATTTCTCCCCCTTTGCCATACATAAAAAAGAACCCAATAATTACCCAATTATTGGTTCTTTAAATTCCCAATGACCCTAAACACAGTGTACTAGACCCTCATACACTTGTTCCTTGTCATTTGGACCCCAAACCAGCTGCTGATACTCAAATCAGCCTCTGGCAGTCGACTGCCCAAATGGGCAGTCGACTGATACTCTGATTTCAGTATTTTCTGGCCATTTTCAGAAATGCGCCAGAAATTCCACAAATATCCAAAAATTTCCAAATTTCGTGGAGAATTTTGTAGTACCCATACCTACTTGGGAAAAATACATCTACCCATGTATCTATCACCATTCCCAAGTTTGACACAAAACCCAAAAATTTCAAAATGAAAATCATGGCAACTAGGAGGCAACCTCCCCCTTTACCCATGCCTTCTGCCAATTTTCATTTTTCCCAGGTCAAGTTCTACCCAACTTAACCTCCTAGACACCACGTTGAGTCATACATAACCCAACACCCGAGTTCTTCCCCCTTTGACACTCTTATAGCATTGCCCGAGACAATCTTTCCCTAAGTGCCAAAAAGAACTCAACAAAAGTCTAAAAACTCTAAAGTTTGCAAGCACACCTGCTAGGATATATCCTATCCTAGAAAAATATGATATCATGGAAATATCAAGTGTGCTTGACTTTTGGTACACATCTAGGTTTCTTAAGGATTTTGCATTAAGTATTAACTTTCAAATCCGTTTCTAATTCCATGTATTTGTTAAATCTACCCATCATAATTCGACATATGGAATTGCCCGCAATTTTCCCTTTAAACCTCTAAATCATAGATACTTAGGGAAACTTTATCAATCTTCCTTGATTTTCAAAATATCAATAAATCCTTATTAGCCCACGAGATAACACTTCATTTAAGGAATATGAGATCATATTTAAGACTTTAAATCCACAGTCATATCCTATAATCCAAATTTGTAATTTTGATTGTCCAATACACCTATTTTCATTTCAGCCTATAGACCAGTCGACTGCCCCTGTGACAGTCGACTCCCAAACTCACATAATGTTTCTGGGCTCTTACCAGTCGACTGCCCCCAGGGCAGTCGACTGATACCTGAATTTCAGGTTTTCCAGCCCAATTTCAGAAATCCCTAACTAATTCTACGAATCTCCAAAAATTATGAAATTTCATGGGGAGATTTATGGGGCCAATGTCTACTTGGGAAAAATACGTTTCCAAAACAAATGTACTCCGGATCCCAAGATTGGCACGGATCTCAACTTATCCTAAAGTGTATCATTGAATCTCATCCCAAAAGTCTCAAATGTGATTTCTCCTCAATGTATCTTCCAATGCGTGATCACAATTCATTTCTAGCACTGAATTGCATGGTGTTCACTCATTAAAACCTAATTTCCTCAAATATATCCTATTTTCACCTTTTTCTCCCTAATTCTCCTTTTAATGTGCCATTTTTCTAGAATTAAGACTTACCTAAGTCTTCCAATCCTTTTGGCACATTTCAACCTAATTTTCTAGGAGAGAAACTCTTGAGATCCACTCACCATGGACCCCATAGGCTCTTAGAGCTCCCCCTTGAGCTCTGAGCCCTAGCCACCTCCCTAGGTGACTCAATCCACACTAAGCCACACCGGTGTGCCCCTGGCGACTCTTGGCCCACAAAGTGAACCTTCTTAACCTTGGACATCTTGTCCTTGGTTAAGTCACCCTTTCTACCCTTGGATGGCATTCCCTTGCCATCCTTGAACTTACCCTCCTTACCATGATTGTATGCCTCCCCAGCATACTTCTTTTTGTTGGCCTTGGAGGTCTTAGACCGGTATCCCAATCCCGATCTATCGTAGTTGGGTTTCAAACTACCCAACACCATGTCTAGGCCTTTAGATCCAATCTTGAATCTTTCTAAAGTCTTCTCTAAAGTATCAAGCCTTGCCCTTAAGGCTTGATTTTCCCTTTTCAGCCCTCTAACCTTGGATTCCATATGTCCACTTTGGACATTCCTAGACCTATCCATTTTCTTCGGCATTTGTCTCCCCTTCTTGGGGTCAATACCTTGATCCTTAGGTACCCAAGCCTTAGGTCTATCATGATGTATGCTTTTCTTAGGGTTATGATCTACCTTGTTACCCTTAGTCCTATCATTGTACTTAAAACCATGATTATGCACAAATAAACAATTCTCATGAGTTCTAGCATGCATGGGTGGGTAATTAACATGATTCTTGAAGTGTAAAGAAGAACTTGAAATCGAATTTCTTTTTAAACTAGGGTTAGAGGGTACCTCCCTTACCCTTGTAGTCCTTCCTTGTTGTGAGCTTCTTCTCTTCCTTCTTTCTTCTTTTTCCCATCTTATTAGATTTTCCATCTTCTTTAGCTCACCTTTTCTAGGGCAATTAGTGTGATAATGCCCTAGTTCTCCACATGTGAAGCATCGAATCTTCTTCCTTTTAGCTTGAGCTTCACCAATTCTACAACCCACATTAGCTTTAAAGGAATTTACAATGGGTTTAGGGTGTACCTCCTTTTTCCTACCTACTGGGCACTTATTCTTGTAGTGCCCCTTTGCATTGCACCCAAAGCATACAATGTGGTCTTTAGTCCTTGCTTTGGTGGAGGTTGAGGCTTGGTTGACTTGCTCTTCACCCTTGGATGAAGTGGAGACTTCCTCTTGGTCATGTGCAGGTGAGGGTCTCTCCTCCCGCTCAATCCATGAGGTGGTGACCTCCTCCTCTTCTCTAAATGAGGTGGATGACCTCTCACTTTCTTCTTCACTTGAGGATGTGGGCACTTCTTCCTCCTCTTGAGCTATTGAGTTCACTTCCTTGGGTTCATCTACTCCTTGAGTTTGTGTAGGGTTCTTGTGATATTCCACCAACTTGGTCCATAATTCGTGTGCATTTTTTATAATTTCCTACAATACTCAAAACATTGTTAGGCAAAACATCAATTAATACATCTATTACCTTCTTGTTTGCCCTAGAGTAGTCTTGTTGTTCTTGAGTCCAATATCTATGACGAAGCTTCTTTCCATGCTTGTCCTTTGGAACTTCGAAGGGCTCTTCTAGCATGACCATGCACTCCCACTCCATGCTAAGCCAATTCTTCATCCTCGCCCGCCAATAGTCGAAATCCTCATTGTCGTAGGGCGGTGGGGTGTAGATGTTGTCTCCCAACTTATCTTCCATTGTTTCTTCTCCTCTAGTGTGTGCTCCCTCGGCGGTTAGTCCGATCAAGAGCAGTCCTTGCTCTGATACCAATTGTTAGATCGTTGTCGTCTGCTAGAGGGGGGGGGTGAATAGCGATTTTTCGAACCCCTTCTTCCTACAAGATTGTTAGCGCAGCGGAAATATAAATAAAACAATAAATACAATGCTAACAAACCGTATTTAGTTGGTATCCACCCCGGCCGGGTGACTAATCTAACAATCCGTCGGTGGATCACTCCTCGGATAACCTCCGGCTATCACGTGTCGCTCCTTGTGGGTGGAGAAACCTCGCCACAATACCTCGGACGCCTTGTAAACACAATAGACTACTAACCGGCTTTATCCAAGCAGGTTTCGTCAAGAAACTCAGCCACCACGAAGTCCTCTTTAAATAGGACTCGGGGCTGATTTCTCGCTACCAGTCGACTGTCCCCAGGGCAGTCGACTGGTGCCAGCCAAATTCGACCGTTGACACCCCCAACATTTGAATTTGCCAACTCACCAGCCACCTACCAGTCGACTGCCCCCAGGGTAGTCGACTGGTCCCTTGCTGAACTCCTTCCCGAGTACATTCACACAGCACTCGATCCTCACGACTCGACTGACTCCTCCTCTGCAGCCTCGACTGTTGCCTTCGCGCCCTCTTCATCTTCGGCCCTCGTCCCTCGAATGCGCACGCAAACCTCCAGTTTGCCTTCATGCCACCCTTCACGTTCGCCTCGAAGTCCGCGCCTATCAGCTCATCGTCCCTGCACTCCATGGTCCCTCAGATACGCACGCCAGCCTCCAGCTGGCCTCCATGCCATCCTTCACCGTACTGAGGCCGTCCAGTCAGGTCCATATGCGTAACCTGTACAACCTGCACACTCAACATACGCATATCAAATACAAGGGTAAACCTAACTTAAACCCTTTGCCCAAACATCAAAACCCATGGTCACTCCGGACCATCTTAGGGTCGATTGTGTTGGTGCAGAATGCACCCAAGTCAAACCTGTGTTTTGATAATGGCAACAGAGGTCAAAAGTTAAGTCTTACTTGTTTTATAACAAGTGACTCTAGTGTGCAGGAAAAGTTCTAGCGAAGGACTGCTAGGCACTGGCAAAGGAATGCCAGGGTAAAAAGCCCTAGCGAAGGACTGCTAGGCACTGGCGAAGGAATGCCAGAGTCAAAAGCCCTAGCGAAGGACTACTAGGCTCCAGGCGAAGGACAGCCTAGGACTGAAGCCCTAGCGAAGGAATGCTAGGCACCGAGCGAAGGGCAGCTTGGCATCCAAGACCTGACAAAGGACCATCAGGCAAAAGTCCAACCAGAGGAACGGTTGGCATCAGGTAAATTCTCCCGAGAGCAGTAGGTGAGGACGCGTTCCCCGTCGAGGGAACAGTAGGCGTCGGTTCGACCTAGGGCTCCATTTTGGAGACCAAAGTCAGAACCAAGACAGCTAAGACTGTATAAACTAATCACTTAATGTTTTGTTGTGTTTTTGGACTAACCCTGGATGCAGGACCGAAGGAACGAGTGTCTGCAGCTCAGAGAGCCTCAAAGGAATGAGGCAATAGCTGACCAGGGCGCCCGGAGTGTCCCGGGCGCCCCCAAGGTGAACACAAAACACACAAGCAAAAAGTATGCTTCGACAGCACATCCTGCGGGCGCCCCCGCAGCTCCCGGGCGCCCCCTGCGCTGCGGGCGCCCCCAGGGCCAGCTACCGAAGCTCCCTTCGAAGCCAAGCAGATAACACTTTGACCCGGTCAATCCGGGCGCCCCGAGTGCTCTGGGCGCCTCGGTCAAAGCGGATCCCGAAGATAAGGGGATCAGACGCGACCGAGACTTTGGCGGATAAAGGCCACGTGGGGGGCGCCCCCAGGCCCTATATAAAGGGCCCTCGACCAAGGCTTCAGAACATCACTTCCAATCAATGCTTCTACGCTCTTCCGCTCTCGCGCCTTGCTCCGGAAACCTCCCAACTCGAGCCGACGACGTCCCGCTGCTCCGAAAATGTCAACCTTCATCGGACGTCGGTAAAAAGAAGAGCTTTCTTTTCGTTAAGTTTACTATACTGTATTTGTAAATCAATATTTGTAAACTTTCATTGCGCCTCATATAGAATTGCCCAAAGTAAACGGTCAACGACCGTGGGCCTTGGAGTAGGAGTCGACCCAGGCTCCGAACCAAGTAAAACCTCCCGTATTTGCGTTGTGTGTTTTTAACTTTCGCTGTGCAACTTCTCTTAGTTTTCAAATCCGAAAGTTTTTCGATATTCACCCCCTCTCTATCGGTTTTCTCGATCCAACAAGTGGTATCAGAGCGGGGTTATTCAAACTTGGTGCAACCACCAGTTTGAAAATTTTTCGGATTTTTTTTCTTATTCTCATTCGAATTTTTTTATATAAATTTTTTTTATTATCCTTATCCCGCACTACTAATCCAAGACCAAGTCTTGGGATATTTTTGTTAGTTTTCTTTTTCAGATTAAATGACCATGCAAGAGGGATTTAGCACCGCCAGACCTCCACTCTTCAGTGGAGAAGACTTTTCCTACTGGAAAAGTCGTATGGAGGTCCACCTGAAAACTCAGGTGGACATGTGGATCATCATCCAGTCCGGTCTCGAGATCCCTAAAAATGCCGAAGGACTTCCTCAAAGCTACACAGAGTGGGACACCACTCTGAAACGAAAGATAGAAGCCGACGCTAAAGCGACTCAGACTCTTCAATGCGGATTGACGAAAGAGGAGCTGAACCGCGTGGGCCCCTTCAACAGTGCGAAGGAGTGATAAGCACCATTTTATTGATTATTTTAATTGTTAAAATCCATGTTTGACCTATGTTTTTATTGCTTAATTGTGATTTTACCCTAGGTTTTAGGATTTCCTCTTATTTTGGACTTAATTGCAAATTTACACATATTTTAGATTATTTGGCCACTAATTTTCTGATATATTTTTGTAGGCATGAAAGGATCCTGGACCTAGGGCATACTGGGTCAAACTTGAGTCGGATGTGAACCGGATCGAATTATCAAGCTTACAATTAATCCGGGTCGTCCGATTCAAGAGCGGCTAGATCTGAGCCATCGGGGACGATCTGAAGCAATCCGAGCTTGGGTTAGGGTTGATCAAGCTCTATGATCAAGATTTGAAGGTTTCATTCCAATCAGAGCTCAATCAACCGTTGGATCAAGCAAGGAGGGCTCTAGAGCGTCCATTCACAGATAGAGTTGATCTGGACCATCCGTTGCATATTTGGAGGATCCGAGCTACCACAAGGCAAATCCTGACCCCAGATCATCATCATAAAAGTTTGGCTCAAATCAGACCAAGATCTGCCGTTGGATCTCCTCCGATTAATCTGAGCCGTCCATTTGTTCCTATTTAATCAAAACGCAGAGAATTCTTCCCTTTGTCGCGTCTCCGCCGTTCTTTATCTTCTTCGCGAGTTCTTAGCATTTTCTTCCATAGTTCTTCATCAAAGGAGGCGCGTCCACTCGATTTCTCCTTTAGATCATGTGCTAGGTCAGTGGGAAAGCTTCTCGGTGAAATTCCAGCCTCAATTTGCCCAAGAAACAGGGATGTTGAGAGGTTTCCGCAACTCTGCCATTTGATGCCTTTGGATCGATTGTGCTCTATTACCTTCCACCTGAGCTATCCAGAGGGGTTCCCTGAGTAGCTTTGATCATCATCCACTCACCAATTCACGCAGACGCAGCTGCAATGAAGATTTCGAATGGAAAATTTCAGATTTGAGCAATTTGAGCTGGTTTCGAATCGCAGGGGTTGTTACCATCGACTTGCTGAGCTTGCGGGTTCAAGGCTCACTCTTGCTTGACGACCAAGAAGCGCTTGAGCTAAGGGAGTGATTGAGGAGTAGTTTAATTGGTTTAAATTCAGTTTTTAGCTGTAAATTTCATTCCAGCACTTCGTTTTGTTACTGTCTTCACATTAGATCAGTTAATCTCGTTTTCTTAATTGTTTAGCTGTAATTTAGCTTCAATCTTCAAGTTGAGTAGTTTAGGAACTGCTTAGTGGATAATTGTATTCAATTTCAGTTTATTTTGGTTTATTTTAGTTGCGTGCCAATTGTTAAGCTTGCGTATCAGCTTGGTGCTTGCGTGCCAACTTCAATTTCAGCGTTTCAGTAGTTTAAGCCTTATTTCCTTCCTTGCATACCAGTTGTGAGCTTGCATTCTGAATTTACATTGTAGCTTGACTTATTTACAAAGCATTCGAATTCAGATTTCTGCAATTGATCTTAAATGATGCATTCAGTTTATTCCTGAAAAATTAGTTTGTTTCTGCAACGTTAGTTCCATCTTTGTTTTTCTACAGTTCTGAGCTCCTGTTTCTGCCCTCAAAGTGTTGTAGCATTCATGGAATGTTTTTGCAATGACACGAGTTGTATCTGAGCTAATTAGTCTCAGTTCTGATGCATCAGTTTACTTCCCTGCATCCAAAATCCATGCAGTTCATTTCTGAATTGATTTGGAAGCAATTTCTGAACTTAGTTTCACTCGATGTTTGTCAGTTAATTACTGTATGGCTCCAACTTCATTCCTGAAATTCGATTCCTATATCTGTTATTAAGTCAGTTGCCAAGCGTTAGTTCATTAATTCTGAACTTGAACTAAGCATTCATTGCGTGCCAACTCCAACTACTGCAATTTCCTTTACTAAAAAAATCTGCACCTTGTTTGTTGCTTCTCAGTCAATTGCTTCACATTTACTTACTCCATTGCAGTTGCTGATTGTTTTTCATTCGATTTGTTAATGAATTTAGTTTTAAACTTCTGCATATCAGTTCATAATTCATTGCAGTTTGGACTAAGTGAATTTCGGCATTAACCTTGTATCAACTGATTTTTGATCAGTTCCTTCTTCACTTCTGCATTGTATTCCTGAATTCTGAATTTTCTTGCATCAAATAACAATTCACTCATTTGAAATCAGTTTGTTTCAGTAATGAGCAGTTAGTTTCTGCAAATCTTTTGTTTTGGAACTCAGTTTCATGACCGGAAGTTTAAATTGTTAGTTCCTATCTTTGTATCAAATTGCTGAGTTAGAATCAGTTTTGTATAGCAGCCTTGTGTCCTGTTCTTCATTGCTGAAATTCTTCCTTAATTCAAGCTAGTACTTCACTAATAGCTTTGTCTTCCAAGTGGAAGTAACTAGTTTCAATTTGGAATGGTCAACCACAGTTTCGACACTTAGCATCATCTTGGCACATAAGTTTTATTCCTTGCGTATCAAGTTTTGGTGGCATACATCTTGTATTTTAATTGCGATTTCATTGTCATTTGCAATCCAAAACCCAATCACATTCGAAACCCAAAAACAATCACGACACCTAAATACAAGCGCGAATCAAACAAACCTTCAACTAGTCCCTGAGAAAAATACGACCTGTGGCCCCTATATTACATTTTCATACTTTTGATCGTAAAAAGGGTTTCCAGCATTCATTTATAAATTTTAAATTTGAGGCCCACATTCGTGACACATAGATTCGGGGCTATCAAGGAGCTGTGGGCAAAATTGATCGAGCTGCACGAAGGGACATCAGATACTCGGATCAGTAAGAGGGACCTGCTCCTGAACAAACTCTACACCATCAAGATGGCCGAAACGAAACAGCAGCCCAGCTCCACGCGCGAATCCAAGAGCTGATGAACGGTCTTCACACGATAGGTCATAAGGTTGAAAACCGTGACTTAATAAGGTATGCCTTAAACGCTTTCCCTAGAAACACCTTGTGGGCATCTATGGTAGATGCATACAAGGGCTCAAGGGATCTTTCAAAAATAAAATTAGACGAATTATTTTCCGAACTAGAACTGCACGAACAAACTAACACCAATATGGTCGAGAAAGGTATTGCTTTCGTTGCAGGTAAAACTGGAAGGACAACAAAGAAGAAGCCTGAACCTGAACCCGAGTCTAACTCAGACTCAGACATAGAAGACGAAGAAGGAGATCAAACTAAGCTGGTCCGACTAGCCCGAAGCTACTACAAGGAGCTGAAGCACCGAACCAACAAACGGAAAACCGACCGAAGAAAGGACGAACCAGCTGAACCCGCAAACAAGCCTAATGTGACCTACTACGAGTGCAAGAAAAAGGGCCACTACAAGTCAGAGTGTCCTAATCTAAAGGAAACTAAAAAGACGAGAAGAAAGAAAGCACTGCAAGCAACCTGGGACGAATCTTCCTCGGAAGAAGAAGAAGAGGCACCCCAGTCCAACCTCTAGCTTTGACTGCCTCAGATATGTTGGGACCGGGTGCATGTTGACAAGGATACGGGTTCGTAATTTTAAAATTAATTACGTGCAGCGGAAGAATTAGCATAAATAATTTCTTAAATTATTTTAACCACGTATCTAGCATGCAACCTTAAGTTGTGGAGATATGATCATAAATTAAAATTTTACGGAAAAGTAAACTAATTTACTTAGTACCTCGCGTAACTCGAAGAAAGGGACGAGATCCAACCGTAGCGTCCCTTGGAAGCTCCGCCTCTATTCGCGTCCACGCCGAGTTCTCTTCGGGATGACTTCGCAAAGCCACGAGTTTTGTGCCGACGAGAACTACTAGATTCTCCAAAGGCACAACTAGAATATCAAGAGAGAGAGATGGAAACTAACCACCAAGTAACGGAATCAAGATTCCGGGGAAAGGAAGGAGGGAGTCGCGACCCGCTTCTTCTTCTTCTTTGGCACCTTCTTGGTGGAGGAGGCTCACGGCAACCCTAGGTGGTGCACCGGCCCTAGGGGAGGAGAAAGGGGCGCCGGCCCTAGAGAGAGAAAGGGGCGCCGGAGAGAGAGGGAGAGAATAAGAGAGAGAGAGAGCTTGCTACTTGATCTCTTGATTAGGAATTCAAGCCTTGCCTTGGTTCCTTTATATAGTAGCCTCTCCATCGCCAAGTCTCCCTTTTAACGGAATAAATTTTCATAAGAAATTTATCCTATAAATTTTCTTATGAATTATTCCGTTATGCCAAGTTTTATTATAACTAAATTTATAATAAAAACAAACACATCTCTCCTTTTATTATGGAATAAAATTTACAAGAAATTTATTATATAAATTTTTCTTATCATGGAAAAATCAATTCATAATTGATTTTATAAAATAAAATAAACCAATCCATGGTTCATTTTAATTTCCAAAAAAAAAAATAAATTTCTATAAATTTCTTTATGTAAATTTCTTTATATAAATTTCTTTATATAAATTTCTTTATCCATAATTTTATAAAACAAATCAGGCTCGATTTATTTTATAATTTAAACCAAATAAATTGGTTTCCCTCCTTGTTGTGGCCGGCCAAACCAAAGAGGATGGGGACCCTCTTTGGCCGGCCAAACCAAGCCGCCTCCTCGCGAATTAAACTCATTTAATTCGCCCAATAAGCCTTCAAAAGACTTAGCCATTTTAAGCTTCCGATGCGCCTCTGATAAATTCAGATTCGACTTATTTCTCTTGATTGGAAAATCCAATTTTCAACTCGTTTTAAATCCCTCGGATTACTCGTAGTGCGTGTGACCAAATAGGCTTTCGATTTATGTTGGCCGTCTATAATTCATCAATTATAGAACGATCATGAGTGGCACCTAGTAGTATATCATGATCCCCAATTAATCGAAAGATCAACGGTTGACCTCAGAAATAATTCTGAAACCCTTCAGCAGCTCTAATGAATCTGCCTCATTCCCTTCACCATCTTATACCCACTTGGTCCAGGACATGGTCTGTGTGTGTCAGTCCCCACTAGGCTGACTACGTCACACCTAGCCCAAGTAACGTTCTCTCGTCCTTTGGATTTCTAATTACTCTCATGTATTTAAGAGACTCATACTCTAAACATGTCATGCTCTGGCCAGAGGCTTTGAGTAACAATCCGACGATAGGCCTTGGGTATATATCTCCTCGCAAGGAGTGGTGAATCCTTTGTAGGCTGTTCAAACATCTTCGGGCACTTCGGCTTATACCCAACCATCCTGGGTCCACACCTCCTTGGAGATGCTTGCTTACGATGTTAAAGTATAAGTCTCCATGACCAAGATGACTTGAACACCGCAAGTCAAAGGAACATCGCACTTAAGCTGCGGTAAGAACTTCACTGACATGTCTATATTTAGACTACCATGTGAAGTTTTACAGCCAGCCACTCCAATGAACTAGTTCTCTTAACTAGCATTCATGTTTATCTCCGGACATCCCAATGTCACCAGCCAGTGAGAATCAGCTGATTAGAGAATAACCCATGCTAGTCTCAACAGAATTGATAGTGTCCGTATTTATCAATTCATCGACTAGGGATATTTTCAATACTTCACAATTGCACATGTAGGGATAATCACTAGTTGTGATTCCATCACAAATTCTCTCATGCTGTGAATTGTATTGCGGATATTCAGTAGATGAGTTTAAGATCCCAATCAAATACACAAACATGTATACTCAAATAGTGAATTTTCATTTATTAAAATAAATGTTTACAATCATAAGGCGATTGCCTTAGGACACTTCTCTCATATTACTAACAAACTCCCACTTGGCCTAATGCCAATCGCTACGGTATCCAATACCACAGGCTCTAACATGACCCTCAAACTTGCTCTGAGGCAAGGCCTTAGTTAAAGGATCCGCTAAATGTTGGATCGAGAAATGCGAGAGAGGGGGGGGGGGGTGAATGTCGCAAATCGTTCGGATTTAAAAGGAGTAAGTGCGCAGCGGAAATAAGACACAAAAACAATGCTAACAAGGTCGTTTTACTTGGTTCGGAGCCTGTGTCGACTCCTACTCCAAGGCCCACGGTCGTTGACCGTTTTCTGCGGGCAATTCTATACGTTCGAGAAAGTTTACAATAAAAAGTATTACAGAATCAGAGTAGTAAACTTAATCAAGCTCTTCGTTACCGACGTCCGGTGTAGATCTAAGTGTTGGAGCAGCAGGACGTCGTTAGCTCGAGTTGGAAGAGTTCGGGAGCGTGTCGTGGAAGCAGAAGAGCGTGGAAGCGTCGCAGTTATTGATGCTTTGAAGAAGGAGGTCGAGGACCCTTTATATAGGGCCTAGGGGCGCCCTGGTCGACGGGGGCGCCCCCCACGTGGCAGCAGATCCGGTTGTAGCTCGGTCGCTGTCTGATCCCATTATCCTCGGGATCCGGTTTGACCGGAGCGCCCGGAGGACTCGGGGTGCCCGGATTGACCGGTCAAAGCCTCATCTCATCGGCTTCGCAGGGATGCGCTTCGGCAGCTGGCAGTGGGGGCGCCCGAGACACGCGGGGCGCCCGCGACAAGCGGGGCGAAGTGCGTCGAGGTTGTTACAGACTTGGGTTGACCTTGGGGGCGCCCTGCTCAGCTTCTGCCTCACTCCTTTGAGGCTCTCTGAGCTGCAGATACTCAGTCCTTCGATCCTGCATCCAGGGTTAGTCCAAATAACAATTATATTTTATACAGCCTTAGCTGTCTTGGTTCTGACTTTGGTCTCCAAAATGGAGCCCTAGTCGAACCGACGCCTAATGTTCCCTCAAGGGGAACGCGTCCTCACCTACTCCTCTCGGGAGAGTTTACCTGGTGCCAACCGGATCCTCCAGTTGGACTTTTGCCCGGCAGTCCTTCGCCGGGTCTTGAGTTACCAAGCTGCCCTTCGCTTGGTGCCTAGCTGCCCTTTGCTAGGTCTTTTCTTCTGGCAGTCCTTCGCCAGCCTAGCAGTCCTTCGCTAGGGCTTTAGCATTCTGGCGGTCCTTTGCTAGTGCCTAGCAGTCCTTTGCTAGGGCTTCTCCTGTCTGGCAGTCCTTCACCAGTGCCTAGCCTTCCTTCGCTAGGGCTTTTCGTGTACACTCAAGAAGCTTGTTAGACAACAACTAACCCTTAACTTTTGAACCCTTTTGCCAATATCAAAACACAGGTTTGACTTGGGTGCATTCTGCACCAACAATCTCCCCCTTTTTGATATATGGCAACCTAGTTCAAAAAGTTAAGAAAAAAATGTTGAAATTGAAATCCTAAGTTAGATTCCCTCCCCCTGGAAGAAATCTCCCCCTAAGTTTTTCAAAAATAGGTGGTGTGAGTTAAGTACTTAGAAGATTTCAAGTTTTGAAAAATTTCAGACTTAGAAAATTTTCAGTTTGGAAAATTTCAGACTTAGAAAATTTTCAGTTTTGAAAAAATTTCAGACTTAGAAAATTTTCAGTTTTGAAAAAAAAATTTTTGGAAAAATTTCAGTCTTAGAAAATTTTCAGTTTTGGAGAAATTTCAAGCACTACGTTAAGCTTAAAACATAATTTCAAAACACATAGTTCAGAGTTGGAAATTTTTAAAGAGAATTTTAAAACCTTTAAGCTTAACAATGATTTTAAGCAAAAACATTAAGTTTCAAAATAATTCAGAGTTTAGAAATAAAACTAACTTTGATTCACCAATTTTTTCAGTTCAACTTTTTGAAGAAGACGATGGGAAAAATTTTTGTTCCCTGTTTCCTTTCCAACTCTCCCCCTTTGACATATATCAAAAATGCAGAAAGAAATTTTGCAATAATTAAAGCATTTGCTGTACTGAATC
>JAGFNQ010003303.1:178769-219117 GCA_024364735.1 Boesenbergia rotunda
TAGGGCTTTTCCTGTACACTCAAGAAGCTTGTTAGACAACAACTAACCCTTAACTTTTGAACCCTTTTGCCAATATCAAAACACAGGTTTGACTTGGGTTGCATTCTGCACCAACACTAAATTCCTTTCAGTGGGAATTTCTCAATTTGTATATCATTCCTACTTATAATCTCTCTGATCAGATGATAGCGGCGAAGCACGTGTTTGGATCACTGATGAGACCTTGGTTCCTTTGCTTGTGCAATAGCTCCATTGTTGTCGCAGTAAACCGACACTGCTTCATCAATGGTTGGAACCACACCAAGTTCGGAGACAAACTTCTTGATCCAGACTGCTTCCTTTGCTGCTTCCGAAGCTGCGATATATTCCGCTTCCGTGGTAGAATCCGCTACGGTGTCTTGTTTGGAACACTTCCAACTTATTGTGCCTCCATTCAATGTAAATACGTATCCAGACTGAGATTTGGAGTCATCCTTATCTGTCTGGAAACTGGCATCTGTATACCCACGTATTACCATATCTCCTTCTCCATATATTAGGAACACATCCTTAGTTCTTCTTAAGTACTTAAGGATTATCTTGACAGCCGCCCAATGATCCATTCCTGGATCCGAATGGTATCTGCTTGTGACGCTCAGAGCATACGATACATCGGGCCTTGTACATAACATAGCATACATGATAGATCCTATTGCGGTTGCATAAGGAATCTTATTCATGCAAATCCTCTCGTCTTCTGTGCGCGGACACATAGACTTTGAAAGGTTGATCCCATGCCTGATGGGAAGGTAACCTTTCTTGGATTCCGACATGCTAAACCTTTTTAGCACTCGGACTATATATGTAGACTGCGAAAGACCAAGCAATCGTTTTGATCTATCTCTATAGATTCTAATCCCAAGGATATAGGTTGCTTCTCCCAGGTCTTTCATGGAGAAAGTTTTGGACAATCAAATTTTAACTGTTTGTAAGACTGATATATCGTTTCCTATAAGTAATATGTCATTGACATATAATACTAGGAATATGACTGCACTCCCACTAACCTTCTTGTACACACAAGGTTCGTCAGGATTTTGTGAGAAATCAAACTCTTTGATTGTCTCATCAAAACGGATGTTCTAGCTCCTGGATGCTTGCTTCAGTCCATATATGGATCGTCGAAGCTTGCATACTTTGGTTTTATCAACCGATGTGAAACCTTCAGGTTGTATCATGTATACATCCTCAAGCAGGTTTCCATTAAGGAAAGCTGTTTTCACATCCATTTGCCATATCTCATAATGATAATGAGCTGCTATGGCTAGGAGCATCCGAATGGATTTAAGCATAGCTACTGGCGAATAGGTTTCGTCATAATCAATTCCTTGTTTTTGACGATATCCTTTTGCCACTAATCTAGCTTTAAAGGTAACAACATTACCTTCCATGTCGGTTTTCTTCTTGAAAACCCACTTGCACCCTATGGGCTTAATCCCTTCAGGTGGGTTAACCAAGTCCCATACTTGATTTTCGTACATGGAATCCATTTCCGACTTCATGGCTTCAAGCCATTTGTCCCTTTCTGAATTTTTCAGAACATCTTCATAACTGATAGGTTCGTCATCGCTTATGAGTAACACGTCGTTCGATTCACTTATGAGAAATCCGTATCTCTCTGGAATATTACGTGTTCTATCAGACCTACGAAGAGGTGGTGTTGTTTTAGGTTCAACTGATAGCTCATCATTATGAGTTATTGGTTATGGGTCTAGACTAGGTGTCTCTATAATGTCTATTGGAGTTTCTTGAACTTCATCAAGTTCAATGCCACTCCCACTGTTTTCTTGTAAAACAAATTCTCTTTCCAGAAATACAGCATGCCTTGAAACAAACACCTTTTGTTCCAAGCGATGATAGAATTGGTAACCCTTCGTTTCCTTAGGGTATCCAATAAATAGACATTTATCAGACTTAGCATCCAATTTGTCTGATATAGTCCGCTTCACATAAGCAGGACAACCCCATATCTTAAGGTGAGTAAGTGAGGTTTCTTACTATTCCATGTCTCATATGGAGTAGTAGAGACTACCTTGGTCGGGACTCTGTTTAGCAAGTAAACAGCTGTCTTTAGTGCATAGCCCCAAAAGGATTTTGGAAGAGTTGCATGATTCATCATAGACCTAACCATGTCCATCAAGGTTCGGTTACGCCTCTCAGATACACCATTATGCTGTGGTGTATATGGCGGAGTCCATTGGGACAATATCCCATTGTCCCTAAGATAATCTTGAAACTCTTGACTTAAGTATTCACAACCCCGATCGGATCGAAGTATCTTAATACTTTTGCCAAGCTGTTTCTCCACTTCATTTCTGAACTCTTTGAATTTTTCAAAAGCTTCAGATTTGTGTTTCATCAAGAACACATACCCGAATCGTGAGTGATCATCGATAAAGGTGATGAAGTAGCTATAGCCTCCTTGTGCAAGAGTTGACATTGGTCCACATACATCAGTATGTATTAGACCAAGCAATTCTCCCACTGGATTAGCTTTTCCGGAAAAGGGTAATTTGGCCATCTTGCCTTTTAAGCATGATTCATATGTATCAAATGAACCGGGTTCAAATGATTTCAGAATTCCACATCGGTGTAATTTGGTCATGCGTTTCTTACTTACATGGCCAAGATGACAATGCCACGTATAGGAGTCTATTCGATTATCTATTCGAGCACGTTTGTTGCTTACTTCGATATTGAAAACGTCACCGGATAAATCTAACGTGTAGATACCATTGCACAAAGTTCCGGTGCCATAAAGAACACCATTTAAAGTTATGTAACAACAATTGTTACTAAAAGTTAAATGATAACCCTTTTCATTCAAGCATGAAATAGATACAATGTTCTTTATTAACGAAGGATCAAAATAACAATTATCCAATTCTAAGACAAGTCCAGTAGGGAGTTTTAGCAAATATGTTCCGATGGCAATAGCAGCAATTTTTGCTCCATTTCCAACTCGCAAATTCGCTTCTCCCTTGACGAGTCTTCTTCTATTCCTTAGCCCTTGTATGTCATTACATATATGTGAGCTACACCCAGTATCAAGTACCCAGGTGTTTGAGAAAATAGAGTGACATTCAATAACGAAGATACCTGAAGAAGATGGGGCATCGGATGCCTTCTTCTTCAAGGACTCAAGATAAACCTTGCAGTTTCTTCGCCAGTGACCCTCCTTGCCACAGTGATGGCAAGTGCCTTTTGGGGTCTTTTCAGTCTTTTGGCCTTTTTCTTCTTTCCCTTATTCTGTTCTTTGGCCTTTCTCTTAGAACCTTTCTTCGAGAAACCAACTAACATTACCGTCTTCTGATCCTGCTTCACAGAAGGCTCTACAGTCTTCAGCAGGTTGAGCAACTCAGGAAACTGGTCTGGAGTTGCATCTTCAGGAGGATGGTTAGGAAGTTGTTCTTCAAGGACATAAGCAAGCTTCTCTGCCTTGAGGACTATCCTCAGGTTTCGAAGCCAGTCCATGAAGTTCGGCCCAGTCAGTTTATTGGTGTCCAAAATGGAACGCAAATTCAAAGAAGACATGATCGAGTGATTATCCTAGAAATACAAATTGAGCTTATGTGAGAAGAATGATAAAGAATGCATCAACATACATTAATTAAATCCTATTTATTTATCGAATTGAATAACCCTTTTTATCAATTCGGGAGATCGTAGGAGCATCTCCAAATAGGTTGATATCCAACCATAGATAAGAACAACCATGGCTGTGGCCATCATGTTATTCTTAGCTATGAAGGTAGGTAATCATACCGATTACATATCACATATATGTAACTATCACTTTATGCTATCAACTAATTGAATGTTTGCATAAATCATTGGGTTGTTAACTCATTAACAAGTATGCAACAATATACATAGCACCCAACTGCACCTCTCTTTACATCGACCTTGGCTGTGGCACAACAAATCGATGCTCCAAGCTTAAGGTTGACACATTAATCAAGAAATAGTTTTAATATGGTTGGAGCTCATTCAACCGATTAGTCAGGCTTGGATGTGTCCAACAACCAAATCTAAGGATTGACCTCTGACTCCAACTATATTAATCATAAACTAATTCCATGGTTTGAACATGTTGAGGTTCAAGCCGGGCATGGATGTGTCCATCAACCCAAACGAGAAACAAAACTCCGGTTCTAACCATATTAATGGAAGGTGTTGGCCTTAATATTTTGTAAGGGGTTTTGGGTCTCATCCTTTCTTTTCAAAGCACATTCATGACATACAATTATGTCATGACTAACGATTTCCTTAATAAAGTATGTATGTGACTTAATTTATCAAGTCTCATTAATTGAATTAGGCACCGGATTTCCTAATTCTAATTTCATACTTTATTCAAGGAATTGTTTTGAGAAACAATTTCCTAAATTGTCATAATCAATTTCGGAAATAATATGTTTAAGACTTTGATTTCTCTAAATCAAATCTTATTAAATTAAGAGACAGATTCCCTTAATTCAACCACATATTATTTTCATGAAAATCTCTTTTAAGAAAACTCTATAGGAAACCATTTTCCTAATTAATTTTGGAGACAACAATATCTAAGAGCATCACCTCTTAAATCAAATTTCCAAGATTTGATCACATATTCTATTCATAGATTAATTAATTACAACAAATTATTTTCTAAGGGTGGCTCCTCGAGGCTCAGATACCCAAAGAAAAGAAATTTATCGTAAATCCAATTTGGTCCGCTCCCCGAGGCGTAACCAAATTAAACATGACAATTTTATTCAAAATGAGAAATTAAATTACAACAACTAATTTTAAATTGGACGGCTCCCCGAGGCTCAATCCAAAATAAAGAATTTTGTTAATAATTTAAAACCAATTCGAATTTAATTGTCAATTAATGATCCATAAATTTGTCTAGACTTTCTTGAAAAAAGTGCCCAAAATTGCGAGATTTCATAATATGTTTTCAGAATAATTGTAAGTTTCTGGTACAAAGAAAACTTACATATTTCCAAAATTGGAAAATTTCCAAAATAGGAAATTTCCAAAATTGGAATGTTTCCAAAAATGGAAAGTTTTCACAATTATCATAAAATTTCAGAAACTATGATATTTCAAAAGTTTGTGAAATTTCATGTGGATTTCCAAACTTTGAAATTCCTAAATCTAAAATTTATCATAATTGGAAAGTTTCCATGATTGAAAAATTTTCCAAAATTGAGATCATGACAAAGTTTTCCGCAAAACAATTATATGATTATGTCGAACACTAACCGGCTCTGATACCACTGTTGGGACCGGGTGCATATTGACAAGGATACGGGTTCGTAATTTTAAAATTAATTACGTGCAGCGGAAGAATTAGCATAAATAATTTCTTAAATTATTTTAACCACGTATCTAGCATGCAAACATAAGTTGTAAACTAATTTACATAGTACCTCGCGTAACTCGAAGAAAGGGACGAGATCCAACCATAGCGTCCCTTGGAAGCTCCGCCACTATTTGCGTCCACGCCGAGTTCTCTTCGGGATGACTTCGCAAAGCCATGAGTTTTGTGCCGACGAGAACTACTAGATTCTCCAAAGGCACAACTAGAATATCAAGAGAGAGAGATGGAAACTAACCACCAAGTAACGGAATCAAGATTCCGGGGAAAGGAAGGAGGGAGTCGCGACCCGCTTCTTCTTCTTCTTTAGCACCTTCTTGGTGGAGGAGGCTCACGACAACCCTAGGTGGTGCACCGGCCCTAGGGGAGGAGAAAGGGGTGCCGGCCCTAGAGAGAGAAAGGGGCGTCGGAGAGAGAGGGAGAGAATAAGAGAGAGAGAGAGCTTGCTACTTGATCTCTTGATTAGGAATTCAAGCCTTGCCTTGGTTCCTTTATATAGTAGCCTCTCCATCGCCAAGTCTCTCTTTTAACGGAATAAATTTACATAAGAAATTTATCCTATAAATTTTCTTATGAATTATTCCGTTATGCCAAGTTTTATTATAACTAAATTTATAATAAAAACAAACACATCTCTCCTTTTATTATGGAATAAAATTTACAAGAAATTTATTATATAAATTTTTCTTATCATGGAAAAATCAATTCATAATTGATTTTATAAAATAAAATAAACCAGTCCATGGTTCATTAAAATTTCCAAAAAAAAAGAATAAATTTCTATAAATTTCTTTATATAAATTTCTTTATCCATAATTTTATAAAACAAATCACGCTCGATTTATTTTATAATTTAAACCAAATAAATTGGTTTCCCTCCTTGTTGTGGCCGGCCAAACCAAAGAGGGTGGGGACCCTCTTTGGCCGGCCAAACCAAGCCGCCTCCTCGCGAATTAAACTCATTTAATTCGCCCAATAAGCCTTCAAAAGACTTAGCCATTTTAAGCTTCCGATGCGCCTCTGATAAATTCAGATTCGACTTATTTCTCTTGATTGGAAAATTCAATTTTCAACTCATTTTAAATCCCTCGGATTACTCGTAGTGCGTGTGACCAAATAGGCTTTCGATTTATGTTGGCCATCTATAATTCATCAATTATAGAACGATCATGAGTGGCACCTAGTAGTACATCATGATCCCCAATTAATCAAAAGATCAACGGTTGACCTCAGAAATAATTCTGAAACCCTTCAGCAGCTCTAATGAATCGTGCCTCATTCCCTTCACCATCTTATACCCACTTGGTTCAGGACATGGTCTGTGTGTGTCAGTCCCCACTAGGCTGACTACGTCACACCTAGCCCAAGTAACGTTCTCTCTTCCTTTGAATTTCTAATTACTCTCATGTATTTAAGAGATTCATACTCTAAACATGTCATGCTCTGGCTAGAGGCTTTGAGTAACAATCCGACGATAGACCTTGGGTATACATCTCCTCGCAAGGAGTGGTGAATCCTTTGTAGGCTGTTCAAACATCTTCGGGCACTTCGGCTTATACCCAACCATCCTGGGTCCACACCTCCTTGGAGATGCTTGCTTACGATGTTAAAGTATAAGTCTCCATGACCATGATGACTTGAACACCGCAAGTCAAAGGAACATCGCACTTAAGCTGCGGTAAGAACTTCACTGACATGTCTATATATAGACTACCATGTGAAGTTTTACAGCCAGTCACTCCAATGAACTAGTTCCCTTAACTAGCATTCATGTTTATCTCCGGACATCCCAATGTCACCAGCCAGTGAGAATCAGCTGATTAGAAAATAACCCATGCTAGTCTCAACAGAATTGATAGTGTCCGTATTTATCAATTCATCGACTAGGGATATTTTCAATACTTCACAATTGCACATGTAGAGATAATCACTAGTTGTGATTCCATCACAAATTCTCTCATGCTGTGAATTGTATTGCGGACATTCAGTAGATGAGTTTAAGATCCCAATCAAATACACAAACATGCATACTCAAATAGTGAATTTTCATTTATTAAAATAAATATTTACAATCATAAGGCGATTGCCTTAGGACACTTCTCTCATATTACTAACAAGATAAAGTCGAGACTGAGTCAGAATCAGAATAGGACGACGACGAGCTGACCTTTACAGAAGATGGCGAAATTAAGGTAACTGGTTTCAATAGATGTCAATTAAGTGAACTAATTTCATTTCTTTCTCGAGATTTGGCAAAAGCCAAACTCCGAGTCGAATCCCTCCGACAGGATGTAAAACTCCTGAAAGAGGGAGCTGACTCTAAACCCTTAACCGAGAAGGTTCAGGAAGGAACTCCTACTCAAGTTGAAAAACTTGAAAAGGAGAACTCCTCCCTAAAAAATCAGGTTAAGGATCTTAGATCATCTTTAGAACGATTTACATCTGGTTCCAAGGGTCTTGACATGATCCTTGAAAAATAGAAATCAGTTCTAAATCGATCCGGACTGGGCTATAGAACCAAATCCCGGCAAAGATCTTACTTTGCTGTACTGAATCAGTTCAGAGGTAAAATTCAGGCATGGGTACCCAAACTGTGCCTGAACAAACCGACTGGATCAAATCAGTATTGGATCCCCAAGGACAAGATTCACATCTTGCCTAACCATCACCGTGGCTTTAGTCCAGGGGGAGCCAAACTGAAAACTATATTTATTGTTAGATAAGATATTTGCCTGCAATATGATTGTTTGCTTGTTTATTTAATTTCTGCAATTTACCATGCTTAGACTTAGGCTAGTTTAAGGACTAAACAAACTTAGCTGAAACTTGACAACATAGTATTGGGTGGAGGTGAGATGATAGTACGTTAGGGAAGCCAATTTGGCGGAACTAGCCGAAGCTACCGATCCAAGACCTAAACTAGTTAGACCAGAAATTTTTCAAAGAAGAATTTTGAAAATGAAATTTTCATTAAAAGGCTTTGTCAAGGAAAGGGTGGATGATCCCATAAGGCTACGACCAAAGAAGGCCTAGTGCCTCGCCAAGACCTGGAAGCCAATTTTTGAAATTCAAATTCAAATTATTTTTTGTCAAATTCGAATCTAACACAAAATTTCAGTTAATTGTAGATTTAAACATCTTTTCAAAAATTTCAAAATTAATTGAGTCTTCAAAATTTAAGTGTTTTCAAAACTAATTAAGTAAGTTTTCAAAATTTAATTATTTTTCAAAATTAATTAAGCTATCAAAATTTAATTGTTCTTAAAATTAATCAAAATTTTCAAAACAGTCTTAACTATCAAAACCTATCTCACGAAAACTATAAGGCTAACGTGATTGAAAACCCTAGACTAGGTGAGACAGTAGGATTAAGACTCAATTAAAAATTCTTTTGATACTAATAGTATGAGATAATCTTGTATTTAAGATCATAGTCAAACCATGGTCAACATAGTCAAACCATGGTCAAAATAGTCAAAGCATGATTAACAAGGTCAAACCACAGTCAAAACAGTCAAATCAATTCAAACCATGGTCAAACCGATTAAACCATGGTTAAAGGTAGACAAGACACAAAATTTGTCTTTACTTACTCTATTCCGGGCGCCCGGGACCACACGGGCGCCCCCTCCCATAGCTTTTTCTTTCACCCTAGGCAAAAAGTTGCCACTGCCCTTGACCAGGGCGCCCGGAACCATGCGGGCGCCCCATCACTTCCAATGCAGCAAAAGCTGCAAAGCACCCTGTTAAGGGCGCCCGGGCGGTCCCGGGCGCCCCAACCAGCCAAAAGCCACTGCCTTTGGCAGCAGCCGCTGACCAGGGCGCCCGGAAGCTCCCGAGCGCCCCCATGGAAATGCCTACATAAGGCACCCGAATTCCCCTTCTCCTCCCACACCAAAATCAACCTCCTTCTTCACTTCTTTCTCTTCAAGAAGATCTTGCAAGTCCTCATCCTCAACTATGCCTTCCCGAGCTGCCCGGTACAATTTTAGTTAATTTTTTATTGCATTTAAAATTTAGTTTTATGCAATACCCTCATGATTCTTTTAAATTTCCTTAACTTAGAAGACGCCGACCAAACCCGGCCAACCTCGGTGCCGAACCTAGTCCGGACCCTAGATTCCCTACCCTAGAGTTATGTAATAGGTTTGCACAAACCATTTACAAGCCTATTAAAACAAGTTATCTCAATAGGCACTTCTTTACCCAATCATGCCCCGTAGCTATGAATATTATCAACTTCTATCAGTTAGATAATCTTGTCTTCTGCACTCATACCATTAATGAATCTTTATGTGCAGAATTCTACAATAATATAATTCGATAAGATAATCTTATGTTTCACACTACTGTCCAAGGGATCCCTCTGACTATCACCCCTACTTTGTTGAACCGATTCCTAGGACTGCGACCCTCTCAGTCGACATTCTGCTGTTATCCTCCTAGGACTCCCCCATTTGATCCTCCCTACTCAGACATTACCCTAGATACCATCCACTCCTATTTCTATAGGGCAGACCTCCCCGCAAATAGACGTTTCCAAGCTGTTGAACTTCAGGCACAGGACTATGCCTTGTATAGAGTCCTGGTCCGCTGCATCTTACCACTCTCCACTAGAGATCTAGGGACTATGCGACCCTTTCATGCTTTCCTTCTATATGCCCTAGTCCATCACCTTGACCTAGACATTGGACTCCATATGTTTCATACCATTCTGCATGCGTCCAGTGTCACGACCCAGGGACGAGTACGCACACCATTCTGCCACATCATCACTTCCCTCCTTCATCACCACGGTCGCGACATTACCGTGGGTGAAATAACCGCTATGACTGACTTTGATGAAATAGGATTTAGGAACTTCTCATTAGCGGGTCTAGAGGTGTCGGCCACCGGGGTTCTTAGTTGGAGACGACAGCAGGCCGGAGCTCCGATCGACTCAGACGAGGAGGTCGAAGTCGACGTTGGAGACATCGCTGCAGCTGCGCGAGCACATATCGACGAGCCCGCTCCACCGACACTCTACCAGAGAGTGACACATTTAGAGACAACGGTTCAGAGTCTCCGAGAGGAGGTCGAAGCCTACCACATAGAGCAGATGGAAGCTCGTCGAGCCGATCGAGAAGTGGCTGACGCACGATTCATTGAGATGATGGCACGATTCGATTCATGGCAGCCTGGCCCATCTGATCATCCTGGTCCTTCGTCTTAGATTCACTTAGCATTGTACCTATTTGACTGCCCCTACTCAGTAGGGTTGACTTGTGTTTGACTGTTTAACTGTGTTGAACCGTGAGTACCTGCTTTATTCTCTGTTGACTAGTTTATGAGTATTTTTAATTCAGCAGTTAGGATTGTGTTCTGTAGAATAGATTAACTTTATTTTTTTCTGCTCTACTTGATTTAAAAATTTGTTTCTAAAAATAGAATTTGAAAAACTGTTTTACTTAATTTCAAAATCAGTTTTCATTTTCGTCTTAGTTCTATTTTTATTTCAAAACTACCCCCTTTCAAAACTAGGGTTTTTTTCGAAAATGGACTTAGCCTAGGCCCTAACCCTAGAACTGCATGCACTTATAGACTTAGAAGCCAGCATCTCACAAGCACCTTAGGGTACTTTTGATTGATAACCTAGAAAGGGTTGAGATGCTTAGGTCTTTGCCTTAATTCAAGATGCTTTAAGTCAGTACATCTGCAGTAATTGGGGCACTAAATACAACTTACATAGCAATCAAGTTGAGTGTCAAGTTTAGAAAATCTAACTTGAATAGAAACACTTAACTTGACTAACCCTAGCAAAAACTACTGTTTATAATAGTTAGTAAGTAGCTAATTGGGTTAGACAGGTCCCTACAGAGAAAATTGACTGATTTAATTTAAGTTTAATTATGAATTGATTCAGTACAGCAAAATCTTACTTATTTCCTTTATGCAATCTTATTTCTGCTATATTTATCTGTTTTGATATATGACAAAGGGGGAGAGATAGGAAAGGAGAGAGTAAAGTAAAATTAATTTTTTTAAACTCTATCCTTTATTCAAAAAGTTTTCAAAAATTTTCCTATCCTTTACTCAAAATTTTCAAAAATACCTAAGCTCTTCAAAATTAACTAATGTACTTAAAGTTTTCAAAATTTTTACTCAAAATTTTCAAAAATACTTAAGCTCTTCAAAATTAACTTAAGTACTTAAAGTTTTCAAAATTTTTACTCAAAATTTTCAAAAATACTTAAGCTCTTCAAAATTAACTAAAGTACTTAAAGTTTTCAAAATTTTCAAAAATACTTAAGCTCTTCAAAATTAACTAAAGTACTTAAATCTTTCAAAATTTTTACTTAAGATTTCAAAATTTTGCTAAGTACTCAAGCCTTTCAAAATTTTCTAACTTAAGCTTGTCAAATTTTTTTTAAGTACTTTAAGCTTAAGTTTTTCAAAAACTATATAAGTACAATGTTACTAAGTACTTAAGTTTTTTTAAATTATTAAGTACTTAAGTTTTCCAAATGTGCTCTATTTATTAAGTACTTAAACTTTCAAAATTATTAAGTACTTAAGTTTTCCAAATGTACTAAAGTGTTTCAACTTGTACTAAGTACTTAAGCTTTTTAAATCCTACTAAGTACTTAAGCAAACACTTTCAAAACTTTTGAGTACCTTAAACTTAAAGCTTCAAACTTTTTAAGTACTCTAAAATCATGCTCTCCTATGTACTTTTAACTTAAGTTATTAAAAGATTTCTAAGTACCTAAAACTTAAGTTTTCAAAGTACAAGTTTTTTTTTACCCCACGAATTTTTGAAAAATCTAGGGGGAGATTCCTTCCAGGGGGAGGGAACAAAATTTAACCTTTTCATGTTTGCTTAAACTTAACTTTTTGAACTAGGGTTGCCATAAATCAAAAAGGGGGAGATTGTTGGTGCAGAATGCACCCAAGTCAAACCTGTGTTTTGATAATGGCAACAGAGGACAAAAGTTAAGTCTTACTTATTTTCTAACAAGTGACTCTAGTGTGCAGGAAAAGTTCTAGCGAAGGATTGCTAGGCACTGGCAAAGGAATGCCAGGGTAAAAAGCCCTAGCGAAGGACTGCTAGGCGCTGGCGAAGGAATGCCAGAGTCAAAAGCCCTAGCGAAGGACTGCTAGGCTCCAGGCGAAGGAATGCCAGAGTCAAAAGCCCTAGTGAAGGACTGCTAGGCTCCAGGCGAAGGACAGCCTGGGACTGAAGCCCTAGCGAAGGAATGCTAGGCACAGAGCGAAGGGCAGCTCGGCATCCAAGACCTGACAAAGGATCGTCAGGCAAAAGTCCAACCAGAGAAACGGTTGGCATCAGGTAAATTCTCCCGAGAGGAGTAGGTGAGGACGCGTTCCCCGTCGAGGGAACAGTAGGCGTCAGTTCGACCTAGGGCTCCATTTTGGAGACCAAAGTCAGAACCAAGACAGCTAAGGCTGTATAAACTAATCACTTAATGTTTTGTTGTGTTTTTGGACTAACCCTGGATGCAGGACCAAAGGAACGAGTGTCTGCAGCTCAGAGAGCCTCAAAGGAATGAGGCAATAGCTGACCAGGGCGGCCGGAGTGTCCCGGGCGCCCCCAAGGTGAACACAAAACAC
Source organism: Boesenbergia rotunda (assembly GCA_024364735.1). Lineage (NCBI taxonomy): Eukaryota > Viridiplantae > Streptophyta > Magnoliopsida > Zingiberales > Zingiberaceae > Boesenbergia > Boesenbergia rotunda. Next base: position 191,785 of record JAGFNQ010003303.1, read on the forward strand.
ACAAGCAAAAAGTATGCTTCGACAGCACATCCTGCGGGCGCCCCCGTGCTCCCGGGCACCCCCACTGCTCTCGGGCGCCCCCTGCGCTGCGGGCGCCCCCAGGGCCAGCTACCGAAGCTCCCTTCGAAGCCAAGCAGATAACGCTTTGACCCGGTCAATCCGGGCGCCCCGAGCACTTCGGGCGCCCCGAGCACTTCGGGCGCCCCGAGCGCTTCGGGCGCCCCGGTCAAAGTGGATCCCGAAGATAAGGGGATCAGACGCGACCGAGACTTTGGCGGATCAAACGCCACGTGGGGGACGCCCCCGACGTCCCGGGCGCCCCCAGGCCCTATATAAAGGGCCCTCGACCAAGGCTTCAGAACATCACTTCCAATCAACGCTTCTACGCTCTTCCGCTCTCGCGCCTTGCTCCAGAAACCTCCCAACTCGAGCCGACGACGTCCCGCTGCTCCGAAAAAGTCAACCTTCATCGGACGTCGGTAAAAAGAAGAGCTTTCTTTTCGTTAAGTTTACTATACTGTATTTGTAAATCAATATTTGTAAACTTTCATTGCGCCTCATATAGAATTGCCCAAAGTAAACGGTCAACGACCGTGGGCCTTGGAGTAGGAGTCGACCCAGGCTCCGAACCAAGTAAAACCTCCCGTGTTTGCGTTGTGTGTTTTTAACTTCCGCTGTGCAACTTCTCTTAGTTTTCAAATCCGAAAGTTTTTCGATATTCACCCCCCCTCTATCGGTTTTCTCGATCCAACAGATTGCTCCAACAGAAGGTACCCCGTTTTCCTCCTTTGGAGCCATGTGGTTAGCGTCCTCATCATCGAACCAGTGAGATTGTACATACCTTTGTATTTAGTTTTTATTTCAGATATGATTTGCACCTAGGGTTAGCGATAGTCTTTAGTCAATGACGAATCTGAGCAAACCCTTTATCTATGAAATCTAAGTGTTTTTTTGTATGTGTGATTGTTGATTTATGGTTGGTAAGTACGAGATGGCTCCAAAAAAATCATCGTCAAAGCAAGGTGCTCCAAAAAAATTGTTGTCACAGCAAGGTGCTACTCGAAGTAAAAAGGACAACTGAGTCTAGAAAAAAGTAAAATCCTCTGCAAATATACAAGTTATGTCAATAGAGAACAAAGTAAATGAATGAACTAAAAAAGTAGCCTTTGTCATTTCAGAAATTTTATTGATTTTGTTCAACTGATAATGGCACAAGAACAATTGATTTGAGACACACCCTTTTCGTGGATCCTTGACCTTCCAAATAGTTCTTTTGTAAGAGCCCAGGTCCAGAATATTTTTGATAATTGGGATCAAGAGGAATATAGCTTTATCTTCCACAAAAAAACTCAAATTCTCAAATGTAGATATTTCACTGATTCTAGGGTTACCCAACAATGCAGAAATAGTCCAACTTGATTTAAAAGAGGCCTTTAGGCCATTATACAAGGAGTATTTCCAAGAGTCTGATTGTTCTATCTAGTATTTAGTGAACTCATAATGAAATCAAGATCAAATGACAAACTGTACTGTCAGTTTTATCTATTGTATTTTTTTGCTATTGTCCTATTTTGTAGTAGTAGTACCGTTGTTAGAATTCCAGTGCTATCACTAATTGATTGCGTAGATAAGTTTGATAACCTAGCTAGGTATAATTGGTGCAATGTCGTATACAGTTTCATGGATCCTCAATTGGAAGCCATTGGTTTGGAGGTTATGTTGAGGCCAAAACCATATGTAGATGGTTCAACGCAAACCGCCAAGGCCCCCTTTCTAAAGGGATTTTCAAATATTTAGGATGTAATTTAGAGCACATATTGTTGGTGCAATCTTTGTTAGGTCAGGGTTGACCTAGTTTGACTAGGTTCGGGTGAATTTATGTTTGGTAAACTTGGTGAGCTTAAGTTTCAATGTTTGATAATGATGTTTGAATATTGTAGGATGTTTGAATATCGTGTAAGTCAAGTGGGTCAAGGTTGACTGGAGACTTGACTTGAAAAGACCTAGTGGGACTAGGTGAAGTCCAAGTGGATTGGGGAGATCACATACTGGCACGGAAAAGTCCTAGTGGGACTAGGTGAAGGCCAGGTGGATGATAAACACCATTTTATTGATTATTTTAATTGCTATGATCCATGTTTGACCCATGTTTTTATTGTTTAATTATGATTTTACCCTAGGTTTTGGAACTTTATCTTATTTTGGACTTAATTGCAAAATTACATAATTTTTGGATTATTTGGCCACTAATTTTCTGATATATTTTTGTAGGCATGAAAGGACCCTGGACCTAGGGCATACTGGGTCAAACTTGAGTCGGATGTGAACCGGATCGAATTATCAAGCCTACGATTAATCCGGGCCGTCCGATTCAAGAGCGGCTAGATCTGAGCCATCCGGGACGATCTGAAGCAATCCGAGCTAGGGTTAGGGTTGATCAACCTCTATGATCAAGATCTGAAGGTTTCATCCCAATCAGAGCTAAATCAACCGTTGGATCAAGCAAGGAGGGCTCTAGAGCGTCAATTCATAGATAGAGTTGATCTGGACCATCCGTTGCATATCTGGAGGATCCGAGCTACCACAAGGCAGATCCTGACCCCAGATCATCATCATAAAAGTTTGGCTCAAATCAGATCAAGATCTACCGTTGGATTTCATCAAAGCAATCTGAGCCGTCCATTTGTTCCTATTTAATCAAAAATGCGCAGCAACTCTTCCCCATCGCGTCTTCGCCGCAACAATCGAGTTCTTCATTTTCTTCATCATTTTCTTCTTTTTATCATCCAATCGAAGGCGCGGTCCCTCAATTCTTCATCAAGATCATCTTCTGGATCTTTGGAGGTCAGTTTGGTTGGAGAATTCAGCTTGAATTCGCGCCGGACAGAGCTATTTGAGGGTTTCGGTGGCTTTGTGGTCCGAGCGTTGGAATCTCAGCACAACCCATTTCCGACGACCTGAGCCACTTGTAGGGGTTCTCAGGTGAGCTCAGGTCTTCTCCAAATCATCATCGAAGCTCAACAAACTGAGATCGAAGCGTTTGGATTGGAAATTCCCAGCTTGCGCAGTTTGAGCAGAGTTCACTAATCCAATCTGATTTCCACTGATTTGCTGTGCTTAGGAGTTCGAGGCCGGCTCTTGCTTGACGACCAAGAAGAATTTGAGTTGAAGAATGGTTGAGGAGTAGCTTAGGTTCTTAATTTCCATGTTTTGTAGCTTAAACTCCATTACTGCACTTGTTCTGTTTTTTGTAGTTTCATATCAGCTGTTTAAGTTTGTAGTTCTGAATTGTTTGAGCTTAATTAGGTTTTAATTCTTAGATGCTACGTAGTTAAGAGCTTGTTTAAGTGACAATTAGATTCAAATTCAAGTAGTTTGCAATTTTATTTCTTGCGTGCCAATTTTTTTTAGCTGCGTATCAGCTTCCTTCTATGAACTTCCTGTTAGCTTCTGAATGCTTCAGTGTTTTTCACTTTTAGAATGTTAATTGATTGATCAAGGTTTGTTTCATTTTGTAGTTTGGTTCTTGAGTTTTGTCCAGCTGAACTTCTGCACAATCTCATTTCTGAATTCAGTATCAGCTGCGTATCAGCCATGTTTGCAGATTTCTGCTAAGTTTCGAAAGTTTCAGTTTAATTCAAATTGGATTCATGTTTAGTTCATTCCCTGCAATTGAAGAGAGTATTTAGTTTGTTTATGCTTGAGATCTGAGTTTGTTTTCCAATTTGGTTTTACTTCTGCATTTGCCATCAGCTTGTTAGAATTGATCCCAATTCTGTAATTCATAATTGCAATTCTGCACAATAGGTTTCAAGCTGCCGAGTTGTATCAAGTGAACTTAGATTTGTCACACCTTATCTGATCCCTAGGTTGGTACACTCAATTACAGTTATTCTGTTTGACTTCACATCAGAATGTTTGGAAATTCTGCATTGGCATTGTTGAAACTCTGCATTTCATGACTGACCTTGCTATTTCTGCACATAAGTTGAGGGGATCTGAGTTGCTATTTTCCGAGTCCATTTGTTGCTGAATTCAGCATTTGATTTGTTTGCTCCAACTTCATTTGTTTTACATCAGCTTCTAATGCTGAAGTTTAGTAACAATTCCGGCAAATTCAGTCTCCTTTGCGTGCCAATGTTTGTAAATTTTTCTGCAGAATGTATCAAGATAATGCATGCACTACTTTATATCAAAATTTGACTTGCCTTTTAGTGAATTGCTGTGATTGAAATCAGTTGCATTCGAACTTGGATTGGTTCCGACTTGTAGTTCATATCCGGCACATAAGTTGTCTTGATTTCCTTGCCCACAACTTGTATCAAGTAAGACTTGGCATTGGTTTTGTATTGGACTGTTTTTGGATACCTTTTGCATTTGATTTGGATGTGCCATCAGATTTGTTTAGCAACTTCGGTTAAGTTATCTTGGTTTACTTAGTTCCATTAGTGGAGTGCCTTTATTTCCATTGTGATTTCATTCTCGATTGTAACCTAAAACCCAAATCACATTCGAAACCCAAATTTACAAACGACACATAAATACAAGCGCGAATCGAACACGACAACTAGCCCCGAGAAAAATACGACCTGTGGCCCCTATATTACATTTTCAGATTTTGATTGTAAAAAGGGTTTCCAGTTATTCATTCACATTTAAATTTGAGGCCCACATTCGTGACACATAGTTTGGGTCGATCAAATTTGAGGCCCATGAATCAGAATTTTCAGCCCTACAACCAAGGGTTTCAATGCTACATTTCTCAGCAAAATTTCCCAGCATATCAACCCTCTAATCAGCCCTTTAATCAGCCCTATCAACAGCCCAATCAGTCCGCTTATCAGCCCCAAAATCCATGTTTTCAAGGATCACAGCAAGCTCAAAATTTTCACCCTACTTCATCCTTTCAAAATCAATCAAGGAGTTTTGCTAATCAAGGAGATTATGGGAATTCTAGTGCAGGAAATATGCCACAACAAAGGTTGGAGGAGATGGTTCAACAAGTTTTACTATATCAACAACAAGAGAAACAAAGGCAAGCCCAAAAATCAGAACAATCCCTCAGTGTTGATTTTATATCAGTTCAAGGTGACCCTAGTGCATGGCCAAGTCCTTCTTCAAGTAATCTTGCACATTTGATAGAAGAAGAAGAAGATGACGTACTCATCAAATATTGGGCACCTACAACATGTGTCCCTCCGGAGATTCCTACTCAAAATTCATTTTCAAATTTTTCAGCTCCAGAAGAAGAAACTGAAGCTCCACAGGACCATTCTAGACTTTTATTTTCTGATGATAGTATTATTGATGGTCCTAATTTTTCTGATACTGTTATTGCAGATATTACTGAGGAAACATACACAGGAGATGATTCCATAGGTGTAGGGGATTGCACTAAGCCCCAGGGACCACCACAGTTGACTGGTACATTAGAAGATTCAGAAGATGAACCAGAAAGTGTAGGGACTTGCTTGGTGGAAGCAAGCACCCAAGGATCACCTTGTTTAGTTGAGTGTCCACCAGAGTCTGAGGCTGAAGAGGAGCATGTACTTGACCAGGAGGAGGCCATGGATACCTCTACCCTTGTAGAACCTCCAGGTATTCTCCAGCACGCTCAGGTAAGTATTTCTCCTCTTTCTTCAGAAAAATTCAAAAAGGTACCTAGTGTTGACTTTATTGACTCTGATGAATTTATTGATATACCTTGTGTAGAGATTGTTTGTGAAAATCCAATAAAGGTACCAAATATTGATTTCAGTGGTCATAATGCATTACCTGATACATCTCTTGTAGATATAGAGGGTGAAATAATTTCAGAGGCACCCATAATTGATGTTGTTTGTTATGATGAATCTTTAGATACATCTTTTGTGGATATGGATAGTGAAAATTTTTTAGAAGTGCCTGAAATGGATGTTATTTATTTTGATGAATCTCTTGCTATGTCTTATGCTGAGGTTGAATGTGAAAAACTTATGGAGATATCTGAGATTGATTTTATTGGCTGTAACACATTGCTTGATACACCCTTGATTGAAAATAATTGTGAAATTTCTATTGATGAGCTAGAAATTGATTTCTTTATTTGTGATGAGTATCTGCATGCAAATTTGGTAGGAAATAATTTTGAAAATTTCATTGAGGTACCAGAATTTGATTTAATTGAATATGATGCAGTTTTGGATTCATTTGATGCAGAGACTGATATTATTTCATTTATTTCTGACCCTGAATGCTTGAGAGAGGTAGTACATTGTTTTGCAGGGTCCAGAAGACTTCAGGAGTGGGTGCTCCAACTGAACAGACTTCAGCCTCCTGGAAGGACTTCTGAAGGGCATAAAGAAGGAGGAGAAGATTTTACTCTAATTCGAAGCACTCCACCTCTTCAATGGATTCTAAACCTGAATCGCCTTAGGCCACCAGAGAAATTTTTTGCGAAGTTCAAGTGTGGGGGAGTTCCAAATCTCCCAGCCACCCAGACTCCTCCACTACCAAGATGGAGGCTACTTCTTGATAGGCTCCGTCCACCAGAATAAAGGGGAGTTTGTTTCTTTTCGTATTTTCTTTTATTTCATTTTTCATTTTCATGCTTTTAGAAGTAGAATTTTCTTTTAAACTGAGTCCTTGTCAATAAAAGCATATTATTCCTTTTGTCACTTTTGCTTGCATGAGTAGAAATAAAAGTATCCCTTTAGGTTATCTTCATGTCATGTTAGAGTCTTTTGATAATAAATTAAATTTGGTTGTTAAAACTTAGGATTTGAGCTAATGGATGAAATCTTGGATGCTTGAGTACTACTTGGTTTTAGATTCTTAATTGAGAACTTGGGATGAATTATTTTTACCTAGTGAGAATTAGCCTTATATTTGTGACACATATGCTATTGTATTCTAGAACTTGCTTAGGTTCTTTCAAAATCATATTTCAATGATTGGATCACATCTATAGAGACTAATCCATTTGTTTGCCTTTCCACATCAATTTTTAGCAATAATCATGTTTATTCTCTTTTTCTTTACTTATCTCCTACTCTTACCATCACTTTTCTTTGGACTTGTTGTTTGAAATATTTCTAATGCTATTTTGCCCGAGACGGACAAAGATTTAAGTGTGGGGGAGTGACTAGCTTTTTGGAAAGATTGGTATCAAAGAGGCACTTCATTTGAAAAAAAAAAAATTCATGTGCCAAGTGAATGAGTTTGGTGCCAAGAATGAGCAAAAGAGATGGAGGCAATTGGAGATGGAGCTTCCTTATCATATTTTGAAGATTTAAATGGAAAGCAATGAAAAAAAAAATCCATGCCATTTCTAAAGAAAGTTCTGAGAAAAGAAGTAGAGATTGTTTCGGTATCACTTGATTTCAATGGGCATAGACACAGTTAGTATCCATCTAAATCTGAATTTTTGGGTTTTGGAAATCAGCGAGGCAGTGCCGAAATCAAGTGGAGCTTTTGATAAGAAAATCTGATTTGAAGCTGTGAAAGGAAAAATCAGAAAAAAAAAATCTGAACTCAATGCAGAAATGGAAGCTCACGGCAGTGACTTGGTTCAAATCCATCTTGCTGATCAGAAAGGAACAGAAAATGCAGTCCATTTGAAGCTCACGAAAGGCTGGGTTGCAGTTGTTTTTGATAAAGGTTGAAGCATGTCCACAACATCACCGAACCCAAGCTGGAAAAATCCGAAACTTAAACAAAAATCTGTGAAAAACTGCACTGCTTGTAATCTGCCAAATCTGTGCAGATTCTTAGAGCTGATGAATGATACAAGCCAAAGTCTGAAATGAAGCTGAGAAATCAGTAGGAAAGGAGGCTGAAATTGGAGCTGAAAAGAGCTGAGAAAAGCAGAAATCTGTGCCAAAATCTGTGCCAAAATCAGAAAATTTTAGATTATTACAGAAATTTGTGCCAAACATCAGAAGAAGGAAAGGAATTTCTGCAGCTGGAAAAATCTGAGATCATTGCAGAGCAAATTAGTGCCAAAAACAGAGGAAGAAATGAAAAGAAAAAAAAATCAGTAGATGCTAGAGAGGAAGTTTGTGCCAACTCAAAATCTGAGATTGAGTTTTTAAGGTTATGAATCACGACAGTAGGTATAGGAAGGTAGCAACAAGTGTGGAGTGCATCCCAACTGATCAGAACAAGATTGAATTTCAATTCAGAGCAGAGAAAAGAAAAAGAAAAAAAAAGAAGAGAAAGCAGTTTGAAAAAAATGAAAAGAAACCAAGTGGACACAATTGAGTTGGCATTGAAAATCATTGAAGTTCTCTGATCCGAATTAAAAGCTTTGCTCCATTACATTCTGAATTCACTAGAGAGAAAGAAAGAAAGAAAAAAATCTGAGAAAAGAGTGAAAGAAGCAAGGTTGGCACAAAAATTGAAACTTGGCACATTGAGATCAAATGGAGTTATTTTTCATCCAAGTCAAAGGAATTTACTCAAGATTTACTCCACCACGCTTTTGATATCACTAGAGGACTGATAAGAGGGGCAAGGCACATTGGAAACATTTTTAAACAACCAAGTCTTCCACTCCATCAAAATTTTCTATTTTCTTAGTCTTTATTTCATTTCTCACCATTTTCCATGTTTTCACTTGTTTTTGTAGATGTGAATCCTAATCATGAATAATGGTGGAGATTAGATAATAAGCAAGCCTATGGTAGTGCAAAAAGCATGCGTTTTTGAGTGAGCTCCACTTCCATCATCAACTTAGAACTTAAGGAGAGAGCCACCAAAACTTCCCTTGAAAGGCTAGTGATTTAAATTCATCTCAATGACTCATGATGGATGAAAAGGCTAAGTTATTGATTTAAGGACAAGATAGTAATCCATAGGGCTTAGATTTATGAGAATTGACAACCTTAGGTAATTTCTTTTCATTTGCTTCTAATTATGCTTTAGAAAACCTAAGGGATACTGACTTATTAGTTTCGCGAGACGCTCAAGGTTAAGTGTGGGGGAGTTGATAAGCACCATTTTATTGATTATTTTAATTGCTAAGATCCATGTTTGACCCATGTTTTATTGCTTACTTATGATTTTACCCTAGGTTTTGGAACTTTATCTTATTTTGGACTTAATTGCAAAATTACACAATTTTTGGATTATTTGGCCACTAATTTTTTGATATATTTTTGTAGGCATGAAAGGACCCTGGACCTAGGGCATACTGGGTCAAACTTGAGTCGGATGTGAACCGGATCGAATTATCAAGCCTACGATTAATCCGGGCCGTCCGATTCAAGAGCGGCTAGATCTGAGCCATCCGGGATGATCTGAAGCAATCCGAGCTAGGGTTAGGGTTGATCAAGCTCTATGATCAAGATCTGAAGGTTTCATCCCAATCAGAGCTAAATCAACCGTTGGATCAAGCAAGGAGGGCTCTAGAGCGTCAATTCACATATAGAGTTGATCTGGACCATCCGTTGTATATCTGGAGGATCCGAGCTACCACAAGGCAGATCCTGACCCCAGATCATCATCATAAAAGTTTGGCTCAAATTAGATCAAGATCTACCATTGGATTTCATCAAAGCAATCTGAGCCGTCCATTTGTTCCTATTTAATCAGAAATGCGCAGCAGCTCTTCCCCATCGCGTCTTCATCGCAACAGTCGAGTTCTTCATTTTCTTCTTTTTTTCATCCAATCGAAGGCGCGGTCCCTCAATTCTTCATCAAGATCATCTTCTGGATCTTTGGAGGTCAGTTTGGTTGGAGAATTCAGCTTGAATTCGCGCCGGACAGAGCTATTTGAGGGTTTCGGTGGCTTTGTGGTCCGAGCGTTGGAATCTCAGCACAACCCATTTCCGACGACCTGAGCCACTTGTAGGGGTTCTCAGGTGAGCTCAGGTCTTCTCCAAATCATCATCGAAGCTCAACAAACTGAGATCGAAGCATTTGGATTGGAAATTCCCAGCTTGCGCAGTTTGAGCAGAGTTCACTAATCCAATCTGATTTCCACTGATTTGCTGTGCTTAGGAGTTCGAGGCCGGCTCTTGCTTGACGACCAAGAAGAATTTGAGTTGAAGAATGGTTGAGGAGTAGCTTAGGTTCTTAATTTCCATGTTTTGTAGCTTAAACTCCATTACTGCACTTGTTCTGTTTTTTGTAGTTTCATATCAGCTGTTTAAGTTTGTAGTTCTGAATTGTTTGAGCTTAATTAGGTTTTAATTCTTAGATGCTACGTAGTTAAGAGCTTGTTTAAGTGACAATTAGATTCAAATTCAAGTAGTTTGCAATTTTATTTCTTGCGTGCCAATTTTTTTAGCTGCGTATCAGCTTCCTTCTATGAACTTCCTGTTAGCTTCTGAATGCTTCAGTGTTTTTCACTTTTAGAATGTTAATTGATTGATCAAGGTTTGTTTCATTTTGTAGTTTGGTTCTTGAGTTTTGTCCAGCTGAACTTCTGCACAATCTCATTTCTGAATTCAGTATCAGCTGCGTATCAGCCATGTTTGCAGATTTCTGCTAAGTTTCGAAAGTTTCAGTTTAATTCAAATTGGATTCATGTTTAGTTCATTCCCTGCAATTGAAGAGAGTATTTAGTTTGTTTATGCTTGAGATCTGAGTTTGTTTTCCAATTTGGTTTTACTTCTGCATTTGCCATCAGCTTGTTAGAATTGATCCCAATTCTGTAATTCATAATTGCAATTCTGCACAATAGGTTTCAAGCTGCCGAGTTGTATCAAGTGAACTTAGATTTGTCACACCTTATCTGATCCCTAGGTTGGTACACTCAATTACAGTTATTCTGTTTGACTTCACATCAGAATGTTTGGAAATTCTGCATTGGCATTGTTGAAACTCTGCATTTCATGACTGACCTTGCTATTTCTGCACATAAGTTGAGGGGATCTGAGTTGCTGTTTTCCGAGTCCATTTGTTGCTGAATTCAGCATTTGATTTGTTTGCTCCAACTTCATTTGTTTTACATCAGCTTCTAATGCTGAAGTTTAGTAACAATTCCGGCAAATTCAGTCTCCTTTGCGTGCCAATGTTTGTAAATTTTTCTGCAGAATGTATCAAGATAATGCATGCACTGCTTTATATCAAAATTTGACTTGCCTTTTAGTGAATTGCTGTGATTGAAATCAGTTGCATTCGAACTTGGATTGGTTCCGACTTGTAGTTCATATCCGGCACATAAGTTGTCTTGATTTCCTTGCCCACAACTTATATCAAGTAAGACTTGGCATTGGTTTTGTATTGGACTGTTTTTGGATACCTTTTGCATTTGATTTGGATGTGCCATCAGATTTGTTTAACAACTTCGGTTAAGTTATCTTGGTTTACTTAGTTCCATTAGTGGAGTGCCTTTATTTCCATTGTGATTTCATTCTCGATTGTAACCTAAAACCCAAATCACATTCGAAACCCAAATTTACAAACGACACATAAATACAAGCGCGAATCGAACACGACAACTAGCCCCGAGAAAAATACGACCTGTGGCCCCTATATTACATTTTCAGATTTTGATTGTAAAAAGGGTTTCCAGTTATTCATTCACATTTAAATTTGAGGCCCACATTCGTGACACATTGTTTGGGTCGATCAGTGGATCGGGGAGATCACATGCTGGCACGGGAAAAGTCCTAGTGGGACTAGGCACACCTAGTGGGACTAGGCGAAGTCCAGGTGGATCGGGGAGATCGCACACTGGCATGGGAAAAGCCCTAGTGGGACTAAACACACCTAGTGGGACTAGGTGAAGTCTAGGTGGATCGGGGAGATCACATGTTGGCATGGGAAAAGACTTAGTGGGACTAGGCACACCTAGTGGGACTAGGCGAAGTCCAAGTGGATCGGGGAGATCGCACGTTGGCAAGGTGGAAGTCTACCGAGAGACTAGACCTAACTCGAGGGTTTAGGCAAACCTGGTTGGGAATCATGTTAAGTCCTAGTTGGGAACTAGGCAAGGGATAATTCAAGTTGGTCAAAGGGTTGATCGAACACTTGGTAAGGAAGTCCTAACAGGTCATGGTTGACGGGGGTTAAGCAAGGGAACCCTAGACTTGAGCACACAAGTTAGGGATAGGGTTAATCGATTGAGCAATTGATTGGTGTTGATTTCTCGTGAACAGAAGCCTTCTGAATTGATTGGGTAATCGATTAAGGAAGGAGTGAATCGATTAGGTAATCGATTGGGAGAAATGAGTTGCGAGAATAAAAGCTGGCTGAATCAATTGGGCAATTGATTCAACCTTCTCTTAATCGATTGGTCAATCGATTAAGGTGTCCGGTAATCGATTGGGCAATCGATTACATCAGTATTGCACGAGAGCACAGAAAGGTGCTGAATTGGTTCAGCAATCGATTAAGGTCTTCTTAATCGATTGGCTAATCGATTAACCTTCAAAAAATAGTCGTTGAACGGATAAGTCTGACGTGGTAATCGATTGGGCAATCGATTAGGGAACCCTAGGCGTCGGGTATATTGGGCTTTCACGCAGGTTTGAAGTGCACCTCTTCGGCAGAGCTTCCACACTTCTTCTCCTCCTTCATTGCCATTTCAAGAGAAGTCATGGAGCATAGTGCTGCTTCATTTCCAAGGTTTTAGAGGCGGTCTAAGCTTGAAGGAAGCAAGAAAAGCAAAGAGAGCTAAGTTGTGTAAATCTTGTATGATTTCTATTGTATTTGCTTGTTCTTGAGTGTTTCTTCTGGTAAGCTTGTAAAAGGTTTCTCCACCTCAAGAAGGAGATCTTTCATATTGTATGAGAGAGTAAGGAAGAGAGGATCCTTGGATTAGTCACCTCAAGAAAGTGGATACCAAGTAAAATCAATGTGCTAGCATTGCTTGGAGTCTTCTGCAACGACAAATCTACAATGAGCAAAGTTCGAAGATAATCACCCCCTCTAGCTCTCCTACCGGTCCTAACAAGTGGTATCAGAGCAAGATCACTCTTCTTTGGACTCATCGCCAAGAGGGCAAGAGCTAGAGGAAGGAGAAGAAATTGAAGAAACCCTAATTACAAGAAGCCATCATCAAGAGAATTAAACTTCAAAATGGAGTTCGGCTATAACATCCGAGCACCTCCACCGTACGACAAAGCCAATTTCAATCTTTGGAAAATAAAGATTAAAAATTTCCTCATGATGGAGATAGAGCAGTGGTTGCTCTAATGGAAGGATTTGAAGCTCCAACAAATAGCAAAGGGAAGCTCCTCAAGAAAAGCAAATGGAATGAGGAGCAAATCAAGAGATGCGAGGCCAACGACAAAGTGACCAAATTATTGGTTAATCTATTGCCATGCACCATCTTGGACAAAATTAGAGAATTTCAAGATTCTAAAGAGCTTTGGAGCAAAGTGGCAAAGCTTCATGAAGATCCTTCCACTATACCAAATTGAGACAAATTCGAAGAGGGAGATTCATCGGATGAAGAGGATTCGGAAGTTGAGAGATGCTTAACATTCGAAGATGATGTTCAAGAAGCCTCCACTTCAAGGATTGAGGGGGAGCGAAATTTGTCATTGACATCAGATTAAAGAAAAACTTCAACATCATCATTCGAGGTCAATAAAGAAGAAGAAGAATCGAGTGTCACCTCTACACCCCATGGAGGTATAACAATTTCAATTTGTAAAACTAAAGATCACATTATTTGTTTTGAGTATAGGCAAAAAGAACACTATAAGAGTAAGTGCCCTAATTTGGTCAAGAAGAAGGTGCAAGTGGCACCCAAGACCAAGGAGAAGTCAATGGAGGTTGGTCCCATGGTACGGAAGGATAAGAAGCACATTGTGTGCTTCTCATGCAAACAAAAGGGATATTATTGAAACCAATGTCCAAAGGGGAAGGATCCGACCAAGGTAAAAATAAAGAGCTCAAATCAAGGGGGAGCCTCCGAGAAAATGACTAAGGTACCATTAGGAAATGATACTTATTTAAATCATAATAATATGCATACTGGAAATAATTATTATCATGTCAATGTTATTTATCATGAAAATAGGAGGTATGAAAAACCTAAGAAAAAATATAGAGCCTTCCATGTTAGGACTACCACATCTAAGGATCGGGAACAAGTTAAAACATTCCATGGTAGACCTACTCAACCCAAGGCCAAGAAGAATAATCACTAAGGCAATTTTAGAAAACCAAGCCTTGAGAAAGTAATGATTGAAAATCAAGTTTTGAGGTCAAAACTTGAAATATTAGAAAAATCTCTCAAAAGAATAGAAAATCTTCTTAAGGGATCTAAGGATCAAAACCTAGATTTAGGAAATCAAGGACCCTCTAGGGGCAAGAAAGGTTTGGGGTACAAACCTAAAACCAAGGATGATGGTCCTTTTTACCATAGAGTTTCATATAGGCATAGAACTCAATCTAGGTCTAGGAGTCAAGTCAAGGTCACAAGGGAAGCCATCCCTAGAGTTGACCAAGGCAAGACCAACTTGACTAAGGCTTTAGAGAAGCTTAGAAAAGTTATTGGGAAGGTATCAAGAGAAGTTATCCCTAATGAATACCTAGAACACCCAAGGAGCACCAATAGGTTTTGGGTTCCTAAGAGTGTGTTCGCCACACCCTAGATAGGTCTATGGAGTGTCAACTTAAATTGGAAGGATAGTTAACCCAACATTGATGAAGATGGCAATTTGGGGCATTTTCAAGGACTTACTACCCATGAAAATGAAGAAGCCATTTGTTTACTCTAGGAGAAGTAAAATTGTGCCAAACTATATTTCTGGAAGATTGAACTAAATAAAGTTGGCATAACTATGTTAGAAACCAAAGATATGCCAAGTTGGGGAGTTTCGGCATTATCTTGGAAAATTAGAGGCAAAATTAGGATTATCAATGGCTTAACATTGAGTTATTGATACTTGGATAGGAAATCTAGGTATATTCTTTTATGCTATTATGTCATGATTTATATGCCCTATCACATGTCATGACATCATAATTCATCATTCATATTTTATTATGAAAATATCATATGTCATGTCATACATACATCATCTAGCTATAAAAATTTTCTTTTAAAAATCCTCATATGATGCATGTCATAGTCATTATCATGCATAAATTTAATTTTTTATTGAAATTAAGGACATTGGCATTGCTTGACATCCTAGGTGGATGATCAAAGTTTATGATGCCTAGGTAGAAATGCATGAACCCTTAGTTTAGGAAGAATATGACTTTTACATCTCGCCAAGACCATATGTTGACTTGTGTGTATTTTGAGATATATTAGAAACAAGTGAGATGTTAAGCTGATGAATAAAACTCAAGGTGTTAATTAATGTGCATCTTATTGAGCTTTAGTTTCATCAAAACATGAACTTAAATAAACTCCAATCATTGGGAAAGCTAATTATAAGTCATGTGCATTTAGCCCAAAGAACATGGTTGTAATTATTTTTTAAAACCATTTCAAAACTATCTTAAAAAATCTTGGTGAAGACTATCTTTTGATAGAACGTATCATTGATGAATTGGGTACAAAAAGAGAGAAACATTGAAGTATCTCAATGGTTTCCAATTTTGTGTCAATCATTGAAAATGGAAGTTATTTTCATATAAAACTATTTTTCCATGATAGTATATGTCATAAATAATATATACACAAAATTTCAAGATTTTTCAAATTTTGTAGAATTATTTAGGAGTTTTTGAAATTAGATCTGAAATTATTTTCAAAAATCAAAAACTCACAATCGATCAGGTGATCGATTAAGACAGTAACCAATCGATTGGTAAAACTTTTCTATGAGAACAGAAGCTCGCATAATTGATCCTTTGATCGATTAAGGGTAGCCGTAATTGATCAGTTGATCGATTAAGGCATAGCTTAATCGATTGGGACCCAACACCTATCGATTGACACGACTGAAACTGTCTGATTTTAGTCCTTTAACCTAATTTTGAGTAACCTAACAATTCCTAGCCCCTTGGAATACTTTTAGAAGTATATTTGGGTAAATTTCATTATGAAATCAAAAGGGGAGATGGTTTGGTGAAAACAATAGGGTTAAGGAGAGGTTTTGATTCAAGTTTTGAATCTCAAAATCTCATAACCTCAAGTTGAGATTTCCTAAAGTTTTAGGAATTCAATATTCATTGTTGGTGCAATGATAGAGGTTTAGAGCATGCTTTGAGGGGGAGGTCTTCCTTAAAAGCATATGTTTAAATTTTTATTTTTGGGATAAGTGAAAGAATGAAGATTGGGAATCTTCATCACGATGAATGCTCAAGGTTGAGCATGTAGGATCGATGCCGATCGATAGAGGGGGGGTGAATATCGACTCGACTTTTTGCCAAAATTTCATCATTTGTTCGACTTTCTATCAGGGTTAGTATGCAGTGGAAATATAAAAAGGAAAGCCAAAAACAATAGTGCATGCGGGATTTATTTACTTGGTTCCCGACCCCCCAGGGTCAGTACGTCCAAGGTCTATTTACTCGGCGTGAGTCCACTATTGGTCTCCTTTCCGAAATTTTTGGAGGTGGAGAATACCCGTCTTGCAGTTTGATTTACAAGTACAAGAATAAATAAATTGAAACACAATTTGTAAACTAAAAGCAAACCAACGGAAAAAGAAGATTCGACCAATCCGGAATTCCGAAGTGTAGTGCACTTCCTCCTGGAGCCTCCTTGATCGAAGATCTTCGACTTGAGTGTGTTTGCTTCACATAGACTGTGGGGACCGGTGTCGTCGATAGAGGGGGGGTGAATATCGACCGTAAAAACTTTCGAAAACTTTCGAATATTCGTTCTGGTCACACAGTTAGTAGCAGCGAAAAATAGAAAGAACGAAAATAAAAGACAACAAATTGCAAACGGAATTTTACTTGGTTCACAACCCCCCCCCCCCCCGGGTCAGTACGTCCAAGGCCTAAGCACGGGAAACGCCTGTCCACTAATGGTCTCCTTTCTAAAGGTGGAGAAACCCATCTTATAGTGCAAGATTTATAATAAAAAAGTATTACTGAAATGAAATGCAGAAAGTAAATCGAACCAAACAAAAGAGTCGAAGACTCGGCCGATCTGGAACTCCGAAGTGCCGCGCACATCCTCCCGGAGCTTGTTGCAGAGCTTCGTCATTAATGCTTTTCTTCCATTCAGAATGCTCAGAAGTGATCTTGGAATGTTTTTGTGAGTTGAGGGGTCAAAGCCCCTTTTATAGTCTTGTCTGGGGCGCCTGTGATGAAGGAGGCGCCTCACAAGGCTTGGTCAAAACTTATCTTTGCGCCGAACTCGCCACAGCTGATAAAGCTTTCAACCAGGGCACCCTAGACCTATAGGGTGCCTGAATGATTCAAGCGCTTGTTTCATTGAGGTGCATGTTCCATTGAGGCGCCCTGGTTAATGGAGGTGCCTTGTACCCTGTGTTCCAACCATGTTGTGTATTTGTTTGCCTGCTTTGTCTTCAATTTTAGGTACCTGCAAGATACAAAAATACAAGGCAAACACATATACAATCTTAACCTCAAGGACTTGGTTTTGACTTTAGATTTCTACGAAATCCTAGGTTGAATCGACGTCTAAGTTCCCATCCCCGGGAATGTGCCTTTCACCTACTCCTCTCAGGAGACGGTTGCCACCCGGCCCATCCGGTTGGACTTTTGCCCAGCTTTACTCACCAGGACTTTTGCCCAATCTCACGACCAGGACTTCATGCCCAATCCACTTATTTCCCAATTCCATGAACTAGGACTTCGGTGCCTAGCCCTCATCCGGAACTTATTGCCCAATTCCACGATCTAGGACTTCGGTGCCCAGCCCTCAGCCAGGACTTATTGCCCAATTCCATGAACCAGGACTTCGTGCCCAACCCTCGTTCAGGTCTTAGGTTCCCAGCCCTCGGCCAGGACTTAGTTCTCAATCCATAATCAAGACTTAGTGCTCAATTCTTCAAACCAGGACTTCGTGCCCAACCCTCGGTCAGGTCTTAGGTGCCCAGCCCTCGGCCAGGACTTAGTGTCCAACCATGATCAGGACTTAGTGCCCAATTCTTCGAACCAGGACTTCGTGCCTTGGTTAACTAGGACATTTCTTCACTTTGTTACTCCTTTCTTGACTAACCCTTCCATTGTTCAATGTATCACTAACTTAAGCATATTGTTAAACATTGAAACACTCAGAGGAGGACATCACTGATGCAACTTACACCAACAATCTCCCCCTTTTTGATATTTGATAATATCTTAAGTTAGATTGGATTAAAGGGCTAAGTTATAAAACTTGGGATCAAATGAAAAAAATGATCTAAGTTTTGAAAATAAATTTTGATCCTTTGGGGAAAAATTCTAACTTCAACTCTCTATCCTTCGAGAGAAAAAGAAAATATTTCTAACTTAAGCTCACTCTCCCCCTTTTTGAAAAAATATTTTGATTTCATTTTAATCCTTTGGGAAGAAGAAAAAAAATTTCTAACTTAAGCTTACTCTCCCCCTTTGTCATACATCAACAAAACAACAAAAACACTTGCACCAACAAAGAATTAATTTTACTTAAATTGCATCAAAAAAAATTACACTTTGAAAAGTATTGTGCATTAAAAAATATTTTGTACTTTCAGAAAACTTAGAAAATTTCCCACTTAGAAAAATATTGCCTTAGAAAAATTTTCAATTGAGAAGGATTTTCAAAAAGGATTGCACACATAAACGATTTTTTACTTAGAAAAATATGCACTTTTCAAAAATAAAAATATGCACTTTTCAAAAGTTTGTACTTTGAAAAATATGTACTTTGAAAAATCTAAGTACTTTTGAAAAATATTATGCCCTTTTTAAAAAATATAAGTACTTTTGAAAAATACATTGTACATAACATACTAAGAAACTTTTAATATTATTTTGAAAACATAATACTTTACTTGACTTGGTTTTTTTCCAGTCTGACACAATTCTAGGAAACTTTGTTAACTACAAGGACATTTCCCTATGTGTCTTGGAAATTCTCCAAATTCAAGTAAGTATTATTTCCAAAATAAAAAAATGATAAGCCAAAAATAATTTTTGAAAGTGATGGTGTATATATATAAACAAAATGATTTAAAATGATAGTATTTTCAAATAAACAATTACTTATGTTTTCAAAAGGATTTTTAAAATATAGTGCATGAAAACATATTTTGAAAATGTTCAATAATTCTTTTAATTTGACCTCCCCCTAAACTTGACCCAGTCCTAGGAAGCTTGTTGACTACAAGTACTCTTCCTCTGAGTCTTTAGGGTTTGGTTCAGACCAAAAGAATTATCTAATAATTTCAAAAAATAATTGCCAGAAATTTTTTTTCCGAAAAATACTTGTCAGAAAATTTTCTTTTGACTTAGACTCCCCCTAAATTTGACACATCTTAGGAGTCCTTGTAGAGTATGAAGTAGACTTCCTCTATATCTTTAGGGTTTATCAAAATCAAATGAACAATTTTAAATGACATTTTGAGTATGGTAATTTTCAAGGGGATAATTTTTGAAAACACAATAAGCCTTTTCGAAAAACATAAGTGATAGCGATTTTAAGCACAGTTTTCGAAAAACTTTTAAAAGAATAAAAAAAATACTCCCCCAGTATCCGACACCGTTTGACTCTATCTAAGTATCGTAAGGGACTTTAGTGTTGACCTAAAGGCTTGTGTCTAATTGTGTAGGTGAAATAAATTTTGAAACAGGTATAATTTCGAAAATGTATAATATATATAAGCACTTAGACAAGCATGAAATCCATAAAAATATTATTATGTTAAAGCACTATTTTGAAAATAGATTTTTAAAAACATATTCTAAGAATTTTAGAAAACCATTTTTGAAAAGCATTTTTCAATTTATTAGTCCTTAACATCTCACCCATTCTAGATGTCTCAGTACAAGCAAGCATGGTTGCCTTATGTGTGTATTGTGAGATGTGTTGGGAACGGTAGACGAGCTAGAGGGGGGGTGATTAGCTTCGATTCGCTTGTAGATGATTTGTCGCGGTGGAAGACTTCAAGCAATCGCTAACACAAGGATTTACTTGGTATTCACCCCGGTCGGGTGACTAATCAAAGGATCCACTCTCCTCACACTCTCATGCACTATGAAAGTCTCCTTCTTGAGGTGGAGAAACCTCTTACAAGCTTGTTACAAAGATACAACAAGAACAAAGCAAATACAAAATGAAATCTTACAAGATTTACAATAATAAGCTCACTCTTTGCTTTCCTTGCTATCTTCAAGCTTGTGATTGCCTCTAGAACCTTGGAAATACAGCAGCAATGTCCTCCAAGGCTTCCTTTGAAAATGGCAATGAAGTTGGAGAAGAAGAGGAGAAGAACACAACCACAAACCTGCGCGAAAGCCCTTATACCCGACACCTAGGGATTCTGAATCGATTAGCCAATCGATCACCACGTAGGATTTAGCCATTCAACGGTTAGTTTTCGAACCGTAATCGATTACCAGGCCCTGAATCGATTACCCAATCGATTCAGAGCTTCTCTGTTCTCTTGCGCAAACCTCTGTGATCGATTACCCCAATCGATCAAGAGATACCTTAATCGATTGACCAATCGATCAAGGGAAGGCTGAATCGATTACCCAATCGATTGAGCCACCTCCTGTCCTCTCTCGTAAACCTTCCTAATCGATCAACTGATCGATTCACCCAATCGATTAAGTCCAACCTAACTTGTTTCCACAAGTCTAGGATCCCCTATCAAGTGTCCGGTCAACCCCGTTGACCAACCTGGATTTCTACTGCCAAGCTCCCAACTCAGACTCAACCTGGTTCCCAACCAGATTCTCCTAACCCTTGAGTTAGGTCTAGTTTCTCGGTAGACTTCCACATTGCCAGCATGCGATCTCCCCGATCCATCTGGACTTCACCTAGTCCCACTAGGTCTTTTCTGATGCCAGCGTACGATCTCCCCGATCCTCCTGGACTTCACCTAGTCCCACTAGATGCGCCTAGTCCCACTAGGTGCGCCTAGTCCCACTAGGTCTTTTCCGATGCCAGCATACGATCTCCCCGATCCACCTGGACTTCACCTAGTCCCACTAGGTCTTTTCCCATGCCAGCGTACGATCTCCTCGATCCACCTGGACTTCACCTAGTCCCACTAGGTCTTTTCCCGTCAAGCCTTCAGTCAACCTTGAACCACTTGACATCATACGATATTCAAACATCATATGACATTCAAACATCATTATCAAACATCGAAACATCCAAACATAAACTTACCCAGCTTATTAGACATATGCTCACCCGAGCCTAGTCAACCTAGGTCAACCCTGACCTAATCAAGATTGCACCAACAATCTCCCCCTTTTTGATGTTTGACAATATGTTTGAGAAAGACTAATCCCTATCTTTCAATCTTCTCCCCCTTTGACATACATCAAAAACTCTCCCCTAGAGTCTATATGGTCAAAGGCTTGCTCAATGAAAGTCACATACCTTCCATTTGAACCTATGCTCATCCTTGAGCATACATAATAATGAAAATTAAAAATGCAACCACATATTGTTAAGGAAGACCTCCCCCTCAAAACATGCTCTAAACCTCTATCATTGCACCAACAATGATTTTTTGAGTTCCTAAACCTTCAGGAAAACTCAACTTGAGGTGATTGAGATTTTGAGATTCAAAACTTGAATAAAAAACTCTCCTTAACCCTTAAATGTTCACCAAACCATGTCCCTTATTGATTTCACAATGAAATTTACCCAAATATACTTATAAAAGTATTTCAAGGGGCTAGGGATTGTTAGGTTACTCAACAATGGGTTAACTGACTGAGATCAGACAATTTCAGTCTCACCAATCGATTGGTGTTGGGAACCAATCGATTACGACATGCCTCAATCGATCACCGGATCGACTATACGAGCTTCTGCGCTCATAAAAGGATCGACCAATCGATTGGCTATGGTCTGATCGATTGGGAGTTTCTAATTTCTGAAAATAATTTCAGATTCGAATTTCAGAAACTCCTAGATAATTCTACAAAATTCAAAAAATTTTGAAATTTCGTGTAGATATTATTTATACCATATACTATCAAGAAAAAATAATTTTCTATGAAAATAACCTCCTTTTTCAAAGATTGACATAAAATTGGAAACCATTTACATACTTCAATGTTTTTCATTATTTTGTATCCAATTCATCAATGATGAGTACTATCAAGAGATAGTCTTCACCAAAGTTTTCCAAGATAGTTTTAAAATGTTTTTCAAAAATAATATCCAACCATGTTCCTTGGGCTAAGTGCATATGACTTATACATTAGCTTTCCCAATGATTGGAGTTCATTTAATTTCTTGTTTTGATGAATCTAAAACTCAATTTGATGCACTTTATCAACACCTTGAGTTTTGTAACGCCCGCTTTTTTTTTCTTTTTCCTAAAGCGGTGTTACGTTAACATACTTAGGGCATGTAGACATCATAATACAGCGGAAACCTTTAACTTACACCTACATGCACTTACTACCCTTCCTAACATTATAACATGGGAACTTGGCATATTAACTTTATACTTAGCATCATATCATGTCATTCTTAGCATCATGTCATACTTAGCATCATGTCATACTTAGCATTATGTCATAGAGTCACATTCAAGCACATAATAGTAAAGGTAAAGTTCTATCATAAGACGAGCAAACATATTGTTTCTTGGCCAAGTCACTATCACACACATGCTTCATTGCCCTCCTGCTGCTTCCTTACTGTCCCCTTGCGTGATCTGCGGTATAAGGAAATAAGACTATAAGCACACAGGCTTAGTAAGACTCTTTCCTACTCACTAAACCATTCATCACTTAATCATGAGCACATGAAACATTAACATACTTAGTGCTTTACTTAGAACATAAGCCTTATCATTACTTAGCATACATTCAACATGTCATGGACATAGCTTAATCACCTTCGTAGCATGGCATAAACATAACCATAAAAACATTCATGGCATGGCATAATATTTGGCATAGACATAAACATCGTAAACATTCATAGCATGACATAATACTTGGCATAGACATAACATAATAAACATAACCTCACAAACATTCTTAGCATGAACCTAAATGAAATTATGGCGTCCTAACTTAGCACAAACCTAATTAAATCATGGCTTCAAACATTAGCATGGGTATAAATAAAATCATGGCATCCTAACTTAGCATAACATAATTAAATCATGGCATCATAAATTAGTATGGACATAAATAAAATCATGACATCCTAACTTAGCATAAACATAATTAAATCATGGCATCCTAAACTAGCATGAACATAAATAAAATCATGGCATTCTAACTTAGCATAAACATAATTAAATCATGGCATCCTAAACTAGCATGAACATAAATAAAATCATGGCATTCTAACTTAGCATAAACATAAATAAACCATGGCATCCTAAACTAACATGAACATAAATAAAATCATGGCATTCTAACTTAGCATAAACATAAATGAAATCATGGCATTCTAACTTAGCATAAACATAAATAAAATCATGGCATAAACATACCTTGCATAAACTTACTTTGCATAATATTCTTATCATAAATATAATGCATAACATGGATGGATGCATGTGGCAATTGCATATATATATAAGGATGCTTAATCTTTAAAAACATGCTTTTAAATACTTTAACATAATCATAACATTCATTGGGCCCTGGCTTGTACCACATTCATTCATCATATGCGCGCATCCCTAAGTAAATACGAGGTAGCTAATCTCGACCTACTAGGGTAAGGACAGCTTCATCGGTAGTCCCGAACCGTAAGGACAGCTTCATCGGTAGTCCCGAACCGTGGACAGCTTCATCGGTAGTCCAGAACCATGGACCTTACTTAGGTCCGGTACAAGCCCATAAAATAAAATAAAATGCTTTCACATGCTTCTTCATTCATAATCATTCATAGCATATTCATTCATTCATCATACTTAACATCATCGTTATGCCTTGAAGGCATGAACTTTAACTTCATTCATCATTTTCATTCTTAAACATGGCATATGTACACATCATTCATAAAGCATGACATACATACAATTTATTCATAAACATGGCATACCTACATATCATTCATAAGACATGGCATACATACATATTATTCATAAAACATGGCATACATACATATCATTCATAGATCATGGCACATGTCTTAAACATTTATGACCTAATCATATAATTCATGACATATAAACTAATGGTTTGGTTAACATAAAAATTCTTCCATCTTACTTAAACATACCTCTTAGTAACCTATACACAAGCATCTTGGTAGGTTTAACCCAACCCTAGCCCTAGGTTATGTCCTTGGCCGAAAGTCCCCAAGGAACCCTAGGTCCATGAACCTTCACATAACTTCCCAAACAACATCTCATACATATATACTAGGCCATAGGAACCCTTTGATTCCATACTTAAGGCCAACCCTAATCCTTTAGCCCTAATCTTACTCTTGGCCGAAACTTCAAGGCCATGGGGGTATGGAAAAATTCCATTAAAAACCCCAAATCAATTGTTAAATACCAACCATACCTTACCATAGGGCCATTGGGGCCCTTACTTGAAATAAGTCCTAACTTTCCATCCTATTAGGGTACTTGGCCGAAACCTATAGGGTCTCTAGGCCATGTGAATCATTCACATAAACACCCTCCATCTCACTTATATCATGATAATACATAAAACACATACTTGAGGTTTTAGACCCAACCCTACCCATGGGGTCTTGTTGTTGGCCGAAACCCTAGGGTATCCTAGGGTACCCCAAAATTTCTCAAAAATTATATTTAATCTCTAAACATCATAAGAGTACATTAAACAACATTATCAAGATTTTTAGCATCATCATGGACCCTAAAACATAGTGGCCGAAACCCATAGGGTCTCTAGGGTGCTTGGTTTTGTTTCTTTCAACATCAAGTCCCAAAAACCAACCAATAAATCATGCTAAAACATAAGGAACTATTATACCACAGGTGAGGGAGTCTTACCTTGGTTGATCTTGATTTTTAAACCTTAAGAGAGAAGAAGATTGCAAATTCTTTGGACACTTGAACCCCCTTGCCTTTGTATCCTTGGAAAATCCTTAGATCTTGGTGATGAGACCTTCTTGTGGAGCTTTTCCAAGGGAGAACCTCTCCTTGAGGTTTCGGCTAGGATGAGGGGAGGAGGAGGAAGAAAATGCAATTGATGGAAGAAAGAAGTAACTCCCAAACCCCCCTCTTTATAACTCATCAAGGAGGCAAATGAAGAGTCTCTCCATGACCCTTCATCTTCTTCTAAGCCTTAACCAATATCCACTTCAATCCCTCATAACATTCCCTTGCTAGGTGAGTTGGTTAGAAGAGCATGCATGGTTGTACAAGAGGTCTAAGGTTCAATCCTTGGTAGATGCACAATTTTTTCCCACTTATTTTATTTTATTTTTCCTAGTATTTTCGAAAATCTCTTAAAAATTCCCTCATAATTATGTTAATATTTCTTATTAAAATCCCTTTATATTTATACTAATTTTCACCTAAAATCCACCAATAATTATGGTGCTAAAAACCCCATATAAGGCCCATTAGTGCCCTTTTTCCCAATTTAAATGAGAAAACATGGATTTTCTAGGCCAAAGTTCGCATTAATATTTCTAGGTTCCTCAGAAAATTATCTAGACATACTTAATATTTTAAGGAAATATTAAGAGAATTTTTCGGGTCGTTACAATTACCCATACCTCGTGAAAGTTCGTCCTCGAACTTAGAATAGCTTCGGGTATTTGCGCCTCATCTCGTCCTCGCGTTCCCAGGTAGCTTCCTCGAACCGTTGACTTTGCCATAGGACCTTGACTAAGGGTACCTCCTTACTCCTCAGCTTCTTGACTTCCTTATCAAAATCTGGATGGGCCTGCTCTCATAGCTTAGGTCCTCCTGCACTTGTACTGTCTGTGGCTCGATCACTTGGTCCATATTTGGGATACACTTTTTAAGCAGGGACACATGGAATACGTTATGAATAGCTGACATTTCTGGAGGCATCTCTAACTCATATGCCACTTTACCGACTCTTTTCAGAATCAGGTACGACCCCACATAGCGCGGACTTAGTTTTCCTTTCCTCCCAAATCTTGTCACCCCCTTCATAGGAGTCACTTTGAGAAACACCCAATCTCCAACATTAAACTCCAGGGGTCTACGCCGGACATCGGCATAACTCTTCTGCCGACTCTGAGCAGTTTCTATCCGTTGCCGAATATTCTATATAGCTCGGGTGGTGCTGTTGATGAGATCCGTTGTGAGCCCCATCTCCATCTTTTCACCACCCTCATACCAACAGATCGGAGACCTACATCTCCTCCCATACAACGCTTCATAAGGTGTCATTCCAATAGTAGCTTGGTAGCTATTGTTATACGCGAATTCCGCTAAGCATAGATATCGACACCAGCTTCCTTTGAAATCCAAGGTACACGCTCGCAACATGTCTTCTAGTACTTGATTCACCCGTTCAGTTTGCCCATCAGTCTGAGGGTGAAAGCGGTGCTAAATCGTAATTTAGTGTCGAGAGACTTCTGAACACACTCCCAGAAGTGCGAAGTAAAGCGACCATCCCTATCTGAGATGATGGTCTTGGGAACTCCATGAAGTCTGATTATCTCCTTAACATATAATTGAGCCAGTTGCTCAATCGAATAAGTCATCTTGATTGCTAAGAAGTGAGCAGACTTCGTCAGCCTGTCCACAATGACCCATATCGCATCGTATCCATTTGTAGTCCGGGGAAGTCCTGAAATGAAATCCATTGAGATATCTTCCCATTTCCACTCCGGAATTGGAAGTGGCTGCAGAACTCCTCCGGGTCGCTGGTGTTCTGCTTTCACTTGCTGGCAAGTCATGCAAGTACTGACATGTTGAGCCACATCTCTCATCATACCGGACCACCAGAACTTCTCTTTCAAATTTTGATACATCTTGGTGGATCCTGGATGCATCGAATAAGGGTTCCGTGAGCTTACCGCTAGTATTTTCCTTCGAAGCTCCGAATCATTAGAATCATAGACGATCCCAAGGTATAATTCTCCCCCTTTTGCGATATGAAAACTATCGCCTTTTTCTTCTAAGATCTCCTATTTTATTTCTGAGACTCAGATCACTATTCTGTTTTTCCAATATATCCCCAAACAGCGTGGGTGATATTGTCATGGTGCAAAGTCGTCCGGTGATGACCTCGACCTAAATTAACCCTTTCTCTTTCGAGTGGTCGGGGTAATCCAGATATAAGACATCAAAGCAGCACTTGACTTCCGGCTGAGTGCATCGGCTACTTGTTTGCCTTCCCTGGATGGTAGAAGATCTCACAGTCATAGTCCTTCACCAA
>JAGFNQ010003303.1:220488-281186 GCA_024364735.1 Boesenbergia rotunda
TGTTTGCCCATCAGTCTGAGGGTGAAAGGCGGTGCTAAATCGCAATTTAGTGCCGAGAGACTTCTGAACACACTCCCAGAAGTGCGAAGTAAAGCGACCATCCTTATCTGAGATGATGGTCTTGGGAACTCCATGAAGTCTCATTATCTCCTTAACATATAATTGAGCCAGTTGCTCAATCGAATAAGTCATCTTGATTACTAAGAAGTGCGCAGACTTCGTTAGCCTATCCATAATGACCCATATCGCATCATATCCATTTGTAGTCCGGGGAAGTCCTGAAATGAAATCCATTGAGATATCTTCCCATTTCCACTCCGGAATTGGAAGTGGCTGCAGAACTCCTCCGGGTCTCTGGTGTTCTGCTTTCACTTGCTGGCAAGTCATGCAAGTACTGACATGTTGAGCCACATCTCTCTTCATACCGGTCCACCAGAACTTCTCTTTCAAATCTTGATACATCTTGGTGGATCCTGGATGCATTGAATAAGGGGTTCCGTGAGCTTCCATCAGTATTTTTCTTCGAAGCTCCGAATCATTAGGGATACAAAGCCGATCCCTAAGGTATAATACCCCCCTTTGGTGATATGAAAACCCTCGCGCTTTCATTCTAGAATCTCCTGTTTTATTTTCTGGAGACTTAGATCACCATTCTGTTTTTCCAATATATCCCCAAACAGCGTGGGTGATATCGTCATGGTGTAAAGTCGCCCGGTGATGACCTCGACCCCAAAATTAACCATTTCTCTTTCGAGCGGTCGGGGTAATCTAGATATAGACATCAATGTGGCACTTGACTTCCGGCTGAGTGCATCGGCCACTTTGTTTGCCTTCCCGGGATGGTAGAAGATCTCACAGTCATAATCCTTCACCAACTCCAGCCATCGGCGTTGACTCATGTTCAGGTCCTTCTGAGTGAAGAAATATCGCAGACTCTGGTGGTCTGTATAAATTCGACACTGCGCTCCGTACAGATAATGCCTCCAAATCTTAAGAGCGAATACCACCGCGGCCAGTTCCAGATCATGAGTGGGGTAATTCTGCTCGTACTCCTTGAGCTGTCTAGAAGCGTAGGCAATAACCTTTCCATTCTGCATAAGTACAGCTCCAAGTCCTAGTTTAGAGGCATCGCTATAGATGTCAAAGCTCTGATTGCATTCTGGAAGGGTAAGGATTGGAGCGCTGGTAAGCCTCCTTTTTAATTCCGAGAAACTCCTTTCACAGTCTTCCGTCCATTCATACTTCCTCTCCTTTCGGGTGAGAGCCGTTAAAGGGCCTGCAATCCTCGAGATGTCCTCCACAAATTTTCTATAATAACCTGCCAGCCCAAGAAAACTTCGGATTTCGCTGGCGTTCTTCGGTCGGCCCCAGTTATTCACAGCTTCAATCTTTACTGGATCCACCATAATCCTGTCTTTGGAAATAATATGGCCTAAAAAGCCCACTTGATCGAGCCAGAACTCACATTTGGAAAATTTTGCGTACAGTTGCTTCTCCCGAAGAATCTCCAATACTATCATTAGGTGCTCAGCGTGCTCTTCCTGGGTCCTCGAATAAATAAGGATATCGTCGATAAAGATGATCACAAATTTGTCGAGAAACAATGAGATACCCGATTCATAAGGTCTATAAACATAGCAGGGGCATTCGTCACGCCAAAGGGCATAACCACAAACTCAAAATGCCCATACCTCGTTCGGAAAGCCGTCTTTGGAATATCCTCCTGTTTGACTCTGACTTGATGATAACCAGACCTCAAATCAATTTTTGAGAAAACAGTGGCTCCCTTTAATTGATCAAACAGGTCATCTATCCTTGGAAGGGGATACCTATTCTTGATCGTTACGTTGTTCAGCGCTCAGTAATCTATGCACATTCGCATAGATCCATCTTTCTTCTTCACAAACAGTACCGGAGCTCCCCACGGGGAATGACTAGGGTGAATAAATCCCTAATCCAGCAACTCCCGTAACTATTCCTGAAGCTCCTTTAATTCAACCGGTGCCATACGGTAAGGTGCCTTGGAGATCGGGTTGGTACCAGGAACCAATTCGATCTCAAATTCCACCTCTCTATCAGGGGCTAATCCCGGTAATTCATCTGGGAAAACTTCGGGGTAATCGCACACCACCCGGACGTCTTCCCGCCTCTGGTCCTTCACCTGACTGGCATCAACCACATATGCTAGAAATCCAGTACATCCTTTGTCTAACATCTTCTGTGCTTGAAGAGTTGATAAATATTTCCTGGTTCTTTTCCTTGGGTCTCCGATGAATTCGAACATATAACCTGCCTCAGGTCGGAGGACCACCTTTCGCGTACGACACTCAATAGAAGCACCGTATTTACTCAGGAAATCCATTACCATTATAACGTCATAATCTTGCATGTCGAGTACTATCAGATCGCAGTAAAGTTCCCTTCCTGCAATTCCGACCGGCACCGCTTGCAGCACATGAGTGGATGTCATTATTTCCCCCGAAGGTAGAGTTGTTAAGAACCTGCAGTCTAACACTTGCGGAAGCCTATCTATCTTCTTGGTATATGGCACCGAAATGAACGAGTGTGTTGCCCCAGTATCAAATAATGCAGTAGCACACTGACTGAAAATAAGTATTTGACCTGTGACAACCGAAGAAGCTTCCGCAGCGTCCTCCTTGGTAACTGAGAAAACCTTGGCATTTGTCTCTGTTGGAGGGGCCTCCAACAGCGGGGTACCCTCCAGCTCGGCTGGCATGTAGTGTAATTTCGCCGGTGCCCCCTGGTACTGTGCTAGTGGTTGGGGAGAGGCCTGGTTCTTGGTAGGGTAGTAAGCCGCCATATGCCCTTCCACACCACAAATGTAACACCGGTTCGTACCCTTGTGACATTCCCCGGAGTGGTTTTCCCGCATGTTGCGCATGGGGAAGGCTTGGGCTGTTTATTTGCTGGGCCCCCTTGAGAATTGTTCCATGGCTTTCATTTACCACCTTGATCTCCCTTCCAATTAGCTTGGGTGTTCTTGGACTTTTGTCCTCCTAGCAATCATTAATGGAAGGAACATTAAGGGTAATGAGCGAAAGAATCGAGCATCTTGGAATGAACTTGATTCTTACTTTCATTCATTGCCTTCCTTTGCTGATTGATACTATTCAGATAGTGCTCAGTGAGTAAAGCACTACTAAACAGTTCCTCGGCGGTCTGGGGCCTGTTAACTCCACCAGCCACGTTCAGAGCTATTTCGGGCCGTAACATCTTCAGCATAAGTCGGACCCTCTCTTTCTCTGTGCGGACCAGCTCAGGGCACAGACGAGCCAGTCGATTAAATTTCTTCACGGCTTCATTGACCGAGAGGTTGCCCTGCCGGAATTCCGTAAACTCGTCGTAGTGTTTTGTTGTAACTCGCATATTGAAGAATTCTTCAAAGAATTCTGATTCGAAATCTGCCCACGCCATCTGGTTTACTTGTCTCTTGGTCCTGACCCTCTCCCACCACATTCTGGCATCCCCAAAAAGGCAGAATGATGCGCACTTGACCTTCTCATGCTCCGGCCATTCCAGCAGTTCCAGTGTACTTTCCACCGTCTTGAACCATGCCTGGGCGTCCCAGGGTTCTCCGGTACCCGAGAAATTCTCCGGTTTCAGTCTTAACCACTGGATCAAATAAGCCTCCTGTCGTGCCACAGTGGTCGAGCTCGGTGGAGGAGTGTGTGTAACCGTAGGCGCCACAGGTGCAGCAGTCTGGTTCACTGGTGGAGTAGTAGAATTTTCCTATTGGTTCATTAAGGTGTTAATAGTTTGCTGCTGCTCGGTAACGTGACGTTGGAGCTGGGTTACTAGTTGCATCAGGTCTGGCGCTGGAGTTGTCTCGTTAAGCCGGTTACTCTGTCTTCTAGCCATGCTTTTCTTCACCCAAAGACAAGTATGGCCAATATCAGTTTTTTTTCTACCCCTATGTTATTCTAAATATTTAATTCCTAAAATAAGATAAAGTATCATTCGTCGTTACTTATCGTAACGTACTTTTCATCATAATTATCGTTCATACTTGCATATCTTAAAACCATAAAACATCTTACTACTATCAGATATGTAAAGAGGCACTTACTTGGAAGCGGCAGGAAGAGGGCTTGATGTGTGTGTAGTGAGATGGTAACTGCTCTGATACCAACCTGTAACGCCCGCTTTTTTTTCCTAAAGCGGTGTTACGTTAACATACTTAGGGCATGTAGACATCATAATGCAGCGGAAACCTTTAACTTTCACCTACATGTACTTACTACCCTTCCTAACATCATAACATGGGAACTTGGCATATTAACTTTATACCTAACCTCATATCATGTCATACTTAGCATCATGTCATACTTATCATCATGTCATTCTTAGCATCATGTCATACAAAGCATCATGTCATAGAGTCACATTCAAGCACATACTAGTAAAGGTAAAGTTCTATCATAAAACGAGCAAACATATGGTCTCGTGGCCAAGTCACTATCACACACATACTTTATTGCCCTCCTGCTGCGCCCTTACGGTCCCCTTGCGTGATCTGCGGTATAAGGAAAATAAGACTATAAGCACACAGGCTTAGTAAGACTCTTTCCTACTCACTAAAACCATTCATCACTTAATCATGAGCATCTTAAACATTAACATACTTAGTGCTTTACTCAGCACATAAGTTTTTATGAGCACTTAGCATACATTTGACATGACTTGAACATAACTTAATCACTTTCATAGCATAGCATATACATAACCATAAAACATTCATGTCCTGGCATAATACTTGGCATAGACATAAACATCATAAACATTCATAGCATGGCATAATACTTGGCATAGACATAAACATAATAAACATTCATAGCATGACATAATACTAGACATACACATAAACATAATAACAGCATGAACCTAAATAAAATCATGGCATCCTAACATAGCATAAACACAATTAAATTATGGCCGAATCTTGCTCTTGGGTGAAACTTCAAGGCCATGGGGGCATGGAAAAATTTCCAATAAAACCCCAAACCAATTGTTGAACACCAACCATACCTTACCATAGGGCCATTGGAGCCCTTACTTGAAATAAATCCTAACATTCCACTCTATTAGGGTACATGGCCAAAACCTATAGGGTCTCAAGGCCATGTGCAACATTCACATAAACACCCTCCATCTCCCTTATATCATGTTAATACATCGAACACATACTTGAGGATTTGGACCCAACTCCACCCATGGGGTCTTGTTGTTGGCCGAAACCCTAGGGTATCCTAGGGTACCCCATAAATTCCCAAAAATTATATTTAATCTCTAAACATCATAAGGGAATATTAAATAATATTATAAGAATTTTTAGCATCATCATGGACCCTAAAACATGGTGGCCGAAACCCATAGGGTCTCTAGGGTGCTTGATTTTATTTCTTTCATGTTGGCCGAAACCCTAGGGTATCCTAGGGTACTCCAAAAATTCCCAACAATTATACTTAATCACTAAACATCATAAGGAAACATTAAATAACATTATAAAGATTTTTAGCATCATTATGGATACTAAAACATTGTGGCCGAAACCCATAGGGTCTCTAGGGTGCTTGATTTTGTTCCTTTCAACCTCAAGTCCCAAAAACCAACCAATAAATCATGATAAAATATAAAGAACTATTATACCACAGGTGAGGGAGTCTTACCTTGGTTTCTTGATTTTTCGAACCTTGAAAGAGAAGGAAATGTTAAGATCTTTGGACCCTTGAACCCCCTTGTCCTTGTATCCTTGGAAGACCCCTTAGATCTTGGAGATGAGACCCTCTTGTGGTGTTTTTCCAAGGGAAACTCTCCTTGCGGTGTTCGGCTAGGATGAGGGAAGGAGGAGGAAGAAAATGCAAAGTAATGGAAAGAAGAAGTAACTCCCAAACCCCCCTCTTTATAACTCAACAAGGAGGCAAATGAAGAGTCTCTCCATGACCCTTCATCTTCTTCTAAGCCTTAACCAATATCCACTTCATTCCCTCATAACATTCCTTCACTAGATGAGTTGGTTAAAGCATACATGGTTGTAAAAGTGGTTCATGGTTCAATCCTTGGTAGATGCACAATTTTTTTTCCACTTATTTCATTTTATTTTTCCTAGTATTTTCGAAAATCCCTTAAAAATTCCCCAATAATTATGTTAATATTTCTTATTAAAATCCCTTTATATTTATACTAATTTTCACCTAAAATCCATCAAAAATTATGAGAAAACATGGATTTTCTAGGCCAAGGTTCGCATTAATATTTTTAGGTTCCTCAGAAAATTATCTAGACATGCTTAATATTTTAAGTAAATATTAAGAGAATTTTCCGGGTCATTACACTCGACCCCAAGGCTTCGAACAACAATTCATTCAACGCAATCACGCTCTTCTACTCCCGCACTCTGCTCCAGAATCCTCCCGACTCGAGACTCAAGCACCGACGACGTCCCGTTGCTCCGAAAATTCAATCTACATCGGACAACGGTAAAAGAAAAGTTACTTTTAAGTTCACTTATAGAATTGTCCGCAGAAAATGGTCAACGACCATGGGCCTTGGAGTAGGAGTCGACCTAGGCTCCGAACCAAGTAAAACTACCTGTGTTCGTGATTGTTTTGATTCCGCTGCGTACTTGCTCTAGTTTTTTATTCGAAAAGCGTTTAACGATATTCACCCCCCCTCTATCGTTTCTCTCGATCCTACAAAAACATGTTCCAAGACTGAGTCTTGGATTAGTAGTGCGGGAAGAAATTAATAATAACGGAAAAAGATCGAGTGGTGTTTGATAGGTATCATTTTGTTGATCATTTTAGTTGTTAAAATCCAAGTTTGACCCATATTTTACTTGCTTAATCTAGCATTTATTCTAGGTTCTAGAAATTACTGCTATTTTGGACTTAATTGTAAATCTCGATACATTTGAATTATTTTGCCTCTAAAGTTTTGATCTATTTTTA
The DNA here is from genome assembly GCA_024364735.1 of Boesenbergia rotunda. Lineage (NCBI taxonomy): Eukaryota > Viridiplantae > Streptophyta > Magnoliopsida > Zingiberales > Zingiberaceae > Boesenbergia > Boesenbergia rotunda. The sequence goes on from JAGFNQ010003303.1 coordinate 227,457, forward strand.
TAGGCATGAAAGGATCGAGGACCTAGGGCATGCTGGGTCAAACTTAAGTCGGAAGTGGACCCGGATCGAGTGATCAAGCTTCGGATTAATCTGGGCCGTCCGATTTAAAAACGGCTAGATCTAAGCCATTTGAGAACCATTGAGGTGATCCGAGATAGGGTCAAGGCTGATCAAGCACTGAGGTCATGATCTGAGATTTTCATCCAAATCAGAGATCATTCAACCGTTCGATCGAGCTCAGAGGGCTCTAGACTGTCCATTCAAAGATCAGGTTAATCTGAGTCAGCTGTTGCAAATCTGGAGGATCCGAGCAACTTGGAGGCAGATCCTGACCCTTGATCAACATCATCAAAGTTTGGCTCAGATCGGATAAAGATCAATCGTTGAATTTGACCTAAACAATCTGGGCCGTTCATTTCAAAGTATTTAATCAAAAGTTTCTCCCCATTGCAGCTCGTCGCGTCTTCTTCGCCATAGCTCATCCTTTTGCGTTTTCTTCCACTTTCTTCATGTTCTTCAGCAATTTTCTTCAATGGAAGGCATGACCACATCAATTCCGATCTTAGAGCAGGTTCTAGGTCATTAGGTAGATCAATCCATGAAGTTTCCAGCCTCAGATTACCCATGAAGCAGAGCTGATGTGAGGTTTCCTCAGCTCTGACGTTTGCTTCCTTTAGATCGGTTGTGTGCCATTTTCATTCACCTGAGTATTTCAGAGGGGTTTCCTGGATTGCTTAGATCATCCACAAGCTTCAGCGCAATTGGATACAACCGGATTGAGGAGGTCGAATGGAGATTTCAGATTTGAGCAAGTTGAGTTGGATTTGATCGCAGATTCCGTTTTCCCAGTGATTTGTGGAGCTTATGGGTTCGAGGCTCACCCTTGTGTGACGCCAAGGAGTTCTTGAGCTGAGAGAAGGGATTGATGATAGTTTCCTTTATGAATTTCTGTTAATTAGCTGTAGTTTCAATTTCTGAACATTAATTTCAATTTCTGAACCTTGTATCAGTTGATTCAGTTGTTCTTAATCGGTTCTGCATTTATAGCTCTTCCATTCTGCAATTTGTATTAGGTAGATGCTTGTTTAGTGAACAATTCTTCTTCATCTCATTTTGTTTCTTGATTTAGTTCCTGCAGATCAATTTTCGTTTCCTTTCCTTGCGTATCAACCCAGTTTCTGCATTTTTCAGTTACTTCAAACTTAGTTTGCACTTAGTTTCCATTTATGAAGTTAGGGATAAAATTTAGTGTGCTAAGGTATTCAGTCTCAGCTTTCTTAACAATTTGATCATCTCTGAATTCCATTCCTTTTCCGTATCTAGTTTCAATAGTTGTGTGCCAGTTTCAGTTTGCGTATCAACTCCACTTCGGCAACACTTTAGTTTGTTATTTCTGCCAGTTGTGTAAATTAAACGATAGTTTTATTTAAGCTTCTTTGAACTCTAGCTTAGTGCACTTGAATTCAACTTGCATTTGTTGTTTTTGCATCCATGTCAGGACCTGAAAGTCTGCATTTCATTCTTGTTTACCTGCGCAACATTTTTGCATTTAGTTGTCTGAATTTCTGCATTCGGATTTTGAAGTTCTGCATTCCTTCTTGCCTTTAGTTTGTTTCTAAATTGATTCTGAATTGTGGTTTTCTTCTAAACATTACATTGCAGTTTGTTCAATTACATTGCATTTGGTTTGTTGTCGAAAATCTACATTGGAGATATTGTTGCATTTCTGCAGTAGTTCGGCATCAACTTTGTCCTGCATTGAATTAGTGTTCGGGTTTCACACTTCTTCATTTATTCTTGCATATCACTTTACCATAGCTTTGTCTTCCAGCTGCACTAATCCGTGTAGTTTCTGAATTGTTAGTTAAAGTATTGGCACTTAGTATCAGTCCCTTTTGGCACATAAATCTCCTTCTCTTGGTGCCAAGTTGTTTCAACCTTTTTGTTCACTTTGTATCAAGAGAGACATTTGGCATTTATTGGTTTGAACTTGAACATAACTTGTAGTGTAGTCCGGCATTGGAATTCAGATTTACTCTTCGCATTCGATTGAGTGCATCGGTTGATTTAATTTACCATTAGTTGAGTGATTAGTTGCATTTACTTTGTTTAGCTCATTTGGAATTCATTAGTTGCATTTTTATTGTGATTTCATTTTCGATTGCAACCCAAAATCTAAATTTTATTTGAAACCCAAAATTCATAAACGACACATAAACTCGAGTTCGAATCAAGCACTTTCAATAAGCCCTAGGAAAAATACGACCTGTGGCCCCTTCACTACGTTTCCATCTTTGCTAGCAAAAGGGTTTCCAGCTTTACACATATCTAAATTTTGAGACCCACATTTGTGACACCTAGTTCGGGCATCATCAAAATTTTTGGCGCCGTTGTTGGGGAGGCTACTGGTTGAGTTGTTTAATTTTTGCTTGTATGCTTATCTCATATCATTCTTGATTCATTTTTTGTGCTTATTGCTATATCTTGAGAATTACTTTACTTGTTTCATCTTTCTATATACTTTTACTCCGATTTGTTTTTGATTTTATGACTAGGTCTACAGGTGGTGATCTTGAAAAATTTGACCCTGAGATTGAGAGAACTTTCAGAGCAAGGAGGAGCCAAGGTATACTTTCAGAGACCATTGATATTCCTTCTCTTCAGACTTTTCCCACTCACTCAGGCATTATCATGGCTGGCCACCAGAAGACTATGAAGAAACTCGCAACACCAGATGACACATTTCAGTATTCCAGCATTGCTTATCCAGAGCTGGCTGGTGATTTTGAGCTCAGATCTGGACTCATCCACCTATTACCCAAATTTCAAGGATTATCTGGAGAAGATCCAAATAGACACCTGCATGAGTTTCACGTTGTATGCTCCACCATGAAGCCTCATGGTATTTCAGAAGAAGATATCAAGCTGAGAGCTTTCCCTTTTTCCCTGACTGGAGCAGCAAAAGATTGGTTTTACTACTTACCTACTAGGCACGTGTCTAGCTGGATTTCTATGAAGAAGGCATTCCTAGAGAAATATTTCCTAGCCTCCTGAATTACAATCATTAGAAAAAGCATTTGTGGCATTCAGCAAGTGGTGGGGGACACTTTATGATTACTGGGATAGATTCAACAAATTGTGCTCCAGTTGCCCACAGCACCAGATCAGGAGCAGTTACTCATCCAGTATTTTTATCAGGGCTTATAGCAGATGGACAGTATTATGATAGATGCTGCAGCTGGAGGTGCCCTAGTTAACAGGACGCCAGATCAAGCTAGGGAACTTATTTCAAACATGGCTGAGAACTCACAAAAATTTGGAAGCAGAGCATTGACCACTAGAGGAGTTAATGAGGTCCAGGGGGTTTCTAATTAACAAAGGGAGATAAAGAATGCACTGGTAGAGCTCACATCAGCGATTAAGCAAATGAGTTTTACTAATTCAAGTCAAAATTCCAACTCCTCAGTAGCTCCACAGACAAGCCAAGTGATGAGGGTATGCAGTATTTGCTCTAATCAAGAGCACAACTCAGATTTGTAACGACCCGAAAAATTCTCTTAATATTTTTTTAAAATATTAAGCATGTCTAGATAATTTTACGAGGGACCTAGAAATATTAATATAAAATTTGGCCTAGAAATCCATATTTTCTCATTTAAATTGAGAAGTTAAGCACTAATGGACCTTATATGGGCTTTTTGGTACCATAATTATTGGAAAATTTTAGGTAGAAATTTATATAAATATAAAGGGGTTTTAATGAGAAATATTAACATAATTATGGGGGAATCTTTAGAGAATTTTCAGAATTTTGGGAAAAATAATAGAAAATAAAAGGAAAAATAAAATAAAAATAAGGTGCATGGGCCAAGGATTGAACCTTGGACCCCTTATACAACCATGTATGCTCTAACCAACTCATCTAGCAAGGGAATGTTATAAGGAAATGAAATGGAGATTGGTTAAGGCTTAGAAGAAGATGAAGGGTCATGGAGAGACTCTTCATTTACCTCCTTAATGAGTTATAAAGGTGGGGCTTGGGAGTTCCCTTCTTCCTTCCATCAATTGTGTTTTCTCTCCTCCTCCTTCCTCATTCTAGTCGAACACTTCAAAGGGAGTTATCCCTTGCGAAAATTTCCACCAAGGCTTCATCTCCAAGATCTAAGGTTTTCACAAGAGTACAAGGGCTAAAGGTGGTCAAAAGGCAACAAGATTTCCATCCTTCTCTCAAATCTAAGGTTTATAATCAAGCTCAACCAATGTAAGACTCCCTCACCTGTGGTATAATAGTTCCGTATATTTTAGCATGATATATTGGTTGGTTTTTAAGATTTGATGTTGAAAGAAAGAAAAACCAAGGACCCTAGTTTTATGGGTTTTGACCACTAGGTTTTTGGGTCCATGATGATGCTAAAAATCTTCATAATGTTGTCTAATGTGTTCTCATGATGTTTAGAGAGTAAATATAATTTTTGAGAATTTTTGGGGTACCCTAGGATCCCCTAGGGTTTCGGCCATCCCATGAATCCATGGGTAAAGTGGAACCTAAACACTCAAGCATGTGTTTTGTGTATTATCATGATATAAGGGAGATTGAGGGGGGCTTATGTGAATTTTCGCAAGCCTTTGTGACCCCCACAAGTTTCGGCCAAGTTGGATCTAGGGCAAAATGTTAGGGATTTCCCTCAAGCAAGGGTCCCAATGGCCTCATGGTAGAGTATGTTTGGTGTTAATGTTTGATTGGGGATTTCCATGGAATTTTTCCATGCCCCCATGGCCTTGTTGGGTTTCGGCCAGCACAAGGAAAGAGGGATAAAGGTTAGGGATAACCCTAATTATGAGCCCTAATGGCCTCCCATGGTCTTATAGATGATGTATGGTTGTTCCTTTACCTTATGCTATATTACATGTTTATGGAATTGATGGAACTCCACCCTATAGGTTTCGACCAAGCAAAGGAATTTAGGGTCTGGAAGGAGTTAGGGTTCAAAAAATGATGGTTTATGCTTACCATGAAGTATATATATGTATAGGTTCAAGCATGTGGTAGAAATCATGTTACCAATAATCCTAAGTTAAGCACCATGTTTTATGTTTTATGTTTATGATTGGATGCCATGCTTAATAGGGTTTATGATGAATGTCTTATGTTTTATGCTATGTAATTGAATGATAGGTAGAATGTTATGGGAATCCTACCTATGTATGCTTAAGATAGATACCATGCATAGGCAAGAAATGCAATGTTTACCTTATGTATCATGATTATACAAGCTTTATGTAGTAGGATAAATATCTATGAAAAACATGTCATGTTCGATGCAATGCTTACCTTCTATGTTATGATCATGCAAGTACTAGAAATAAGAATGATGTTTAGGTATGCATGCCATGTTTTATGTAGGAAGATGTATGTCATGTTGTATGAATAAAGATGTATGCCATGTTGTATGGATAATGATGCATGCCATGTTAAATGAATAAAGACTCATGTCATGTTTATGAAAGAAGATGTATACTATGTTTATGAATGAAGATAATGCTCATGCCTTCTAGGCATCATGATGCTATGCAATAAGTATGAACAACGAAAGGACAAGCATGTGTTAAGTCATGCTTTATGTAACATGGTTATGCTATGAATGTCTTATGAATGATGAAACATGAAAAGTATTTTACTTTATGAATGGGCTTGTACCGGACCGAAGTGTGGGTCCAAGGGATGGGCACCTTAAGAACGCCCCGGTTATGGACTACCTACTATGCTGTCCACGGTTCTGGCACTAACGGAGCTGTGCAACAGGGATGGGCTCCTTATGAACGCCTCGGTTCGGGGACTACCAACTATGCTGTCCTTACCCTAGTAGGTCGGGGCTCACTACCTCGGACTTGCTAGGGATGCGCGCTATGATGTATGTATGTGGTTCAAGCCGGGGACCCCAATGATCTGGTGATTATGTTTAAACATTTAAAAGTATGTTTAAAAAGTTATGCATCCTTATGTATATGCATTCCACTCATGCATTCATTCATGTTATGCATTATGCTATGTTGATAAGATTTTTATGCTTATGCTTCGTATTAAGGAATATGGATGGAAATGAATGATCTATGCCATGATTATGTTAAGAAGATGTTCATATGCTATGATAGGAAGTATGCCTATGTTTAGGCCCTACAGGTTGGTTTACACTTTATAGACATGCATATGCTATGTATTATGTCATGCTTAGAATGATTATTATGTTATGTTTATACCATGTATTATGCCATGCTCAGAATGTTTATTATGTTATGTTTATACCATGTATTATGCCATGCTTAAAATGTTTATTATGTTATGGTTATACCATGTATTAGGCCATGCTTAGAATGTTTATTATGTTATGTTCATGCCGTGTATTATGCCATGCTTAGAATGTTTACTATGTTTACGATTATGCAATGTCTTATGCCATGCTAGGAATGTTCACTTATGTTTATGTTCATGCCATGCTATGTATATGATAAGTGATTCAAGATGTTATGTTCTAAGTAGAGCACCAAGTATATTAATGTTCATGTGCTCATTATGAGATGATGAATGGTTTTTGTGAGTAGGAAAGAGTCTTACTAAGCCTGTGTGCTTATAGTCTTATTTTCTTATACCGCAGATCATTCAAGGGGACAATGATAGAAGCAGCAGGAGGGCAAGAACGCATGTGTGTGGTAGTGACTTGGCCCAGGAATCCATATGTTTACCGTTTATGTTAGAACTTTACTTTGGTCACTTATATGCTTGAATGCGTGAATAATGACTTATGGAACTCTATGATGTGATGTTAAGTATGACATGATATGACATGATATGATGTTTAAGTATGAAGTCAATATGCCGAGTTCCATGTCATTATGTTAAGAATGGTAGTAGGGCATGTATGTGTAAGTCTTAAAGTTATTCCGCTGCCTTATGATGTCTACATGCCCTAAGTATGTTAACTTAACGCCGCTTTATAAAAAAAAAAAAGCGGTCGTTACAGGTTGGTATCAGAGCAGTAACCATCTCACTACACACACATCAAGCCCTCTTCCTGCAGCTTCCAAGTTAGTACCTCTATGCATGTTTTATGATAGTAAGCACTTTAGGATACTTTACAGCTTTAAGATATGCAAGTATGAATAATGCCTTATGATAGGATGATGGAAAATATGTGGAATATGTGAATACGAATGATATTTTCTATTGTTTATATATATTAAAATAATTTAGAATTTGGGGGTAGGAAGGTGGTTACACATGTAAATCGCTAGGGTTGACTAAACCGATCGGGTATGTGATTTTCTCTGTATATATTTGTGAATTGAAAAGGAAATGGTTTTGTACTAGCTTGGTCGGTTTGGTACTAACTATGCCATTTTTTTCAATTCCAGATGTTGCATGAGAACTACACTGAGAGGTGCCGCGTATTGATGGAGCGGATAGAGACGGTTGAGTACAGTCCGACCCGTGGAATTCAAAGCAACATGGGTTTTTTGGATCGGCTATTCTGGAAGATTGAGCAGGAAGGGTTTCCAGTCATGGATGATCATAGGATCGGAGCTCTGCTTCGTTCATTCCCCAACCGGGCGAGAGAGGTTGCTCATCAGATCTGGGGCCAGCACAGATGCCGTATCTCATATACGGAATTATGTAAGCAGCTTCTCCGCCATTAGTTTCCGGAAGATCTAGGGGACTCGGAGGGGGAGCCCGAGATGTACGAGGAGGATCCCGAGCCGTTAGAAGAGGATCCTGAGATGTACGCGGAGGACCCCGAGCCATTCGAGGAGGACCCCGAGATGTATGAGGAGGACCCCGAGATGCTTGAGATGTTTGAGGAAGACCCGATGAGCGAGGACGTTCTCGAGGTGTTTGAAGAAGACCCTGAGATGCTCGAGATGTTTGAGGAAGATCACGGGATGTTTGGGGAAGATCCTGAATTGGCTGAGGAGGTTCCCGAGATAGAGGAAGAGGATCCGATGGAGACAGTAGAAGATCCTGAGGTAGGCCAGGGAGGGATGAACGAGGGAGTGGCAGTGACTGCCATGATGTACTTTGTTATGGGCCTGATGGCAGCCCATCTATTTCATTGAGTTCTGTTGGTTTTGTGAACCAATAAGGTCTAAGTAGTCATAATACCATTTGTCTAGAGTGTGGTTCAATCTTATGTTTATGAACCTGATATTAACAATGCTTGACCTATCATATCACACAATGGTGTCAAATTACATAAAGGAAATGATAACGCTATGAGAGTTATTGGAAAAACAAAATGGTGATCTGAGTCTCCAGAAAATAAAACAGGAGATCCGAGAAGGAAAGGACAAGGGTTTCCATATCGCCAAAGGGGGGGGGGTACTATACCTTAGGGATCGTTTATGTATCCCTAATGATTCGGAGCTTCGAAGGAAAATACTGATGGAAGCTCACGAAACCCCTTATTCGATGCATCCAGGATCCACCAAAATGTATCAAGATCTGAAGGAGAGGTTCTGGTGGTCCAGTATGAAGAGGGATGTGGCTCAGTATGTTAGTACTTGCATGACTTGCCAGCAAGTGAAAGCAGAACATCAGCGACCCGGGGGAGTTCTGCAGCCACTCACGATTCCGGAGTGGAAATGGGAAGACATCTCTATGGATTTTATTTCAGGGCTTCCCAGGACTACGAATGGATATGATGCAATTTGGGTTATTGTGGACAGGCTGACAAAGTCTGCTCACTTCTTGGCGATCAAGATGACTTATTCGATTGAGCAACTGGCTCAATTATATGTTAAGGAAGTAATTAGGCTTCATGGAGTTCCCAAGACCATCATCTCAGATAGGGATGGTCGCCTTACTTCGCATTTTTGGGAATGCGTTCAGAAGTCTCTCGGCACTAAATTGCGATTTAGCACCGCCTTTCACCCTCAGACTGACGGGCAAACTGAGCGGGTGAATCAAATACTAGAAGATATGTTGAGAGCTTGTGCCCTGGATTTCAAGGGAAGTTGGTGTCGATATCTATGCTTAGCGGAATTCGCTTACAATAATTGCTACCAAGCTACTATCGGAATGGCACCTTATGAAGCCTTGTATGGGTAGAGATGTAGGTCTCCGATTTGTTGGTACGAGGGTGGTGAAAAGAAGGAAATGGGGCTCACAACGGATGTTATTGACAACGCCACCCGAGCTATATAGAATATTCGACAACGGATAGAAACTGCTCAGAGCCGGCAGAAGAGTTATGCCGACGTTCGGCGTAGACCACTGGAATTTAATGTTGGAGATTGGGCATTTCTCAAGGTGGCTCCAATGAAGGGGGTGACCAGATGTGGGAAGAAAGAGAAACTAAGTCCGCGCTATGTGGGGCCGTACCTGATTCTGAAAAGAGTCTGTAAAGTGGCATATGAGCTAGAGCTATCTCCAGAGATGTCAGCTATCCATAACGTATTCCATGTGTCCCTGCTGAAAAAGTGTATCCCAAATATGGACCAAGTGATCGAGCCACAGACAGTGCAAGTGCAGGAGGACCTAAGCTATGAGAGCAGACCCATCCAGATTTTGGATATGGAAGTCAAGAAGCTGAGGAGTAAGGAAGTACCCTTAGTCAAGGTCCTATGGCAAAGTCAACGGTTCGAAGAAGCTACCTGGGAACGCGAGGACGAGATGAGGCGCAAGTACCCGGAGTTATTCTATGATTGAGGACGAACTTTCACGAGGTATGGGGGATTGTAACGACCCAGAAAATTCTCTTAATATTTTCATAAAATATTGAGCATGTCTAGATAATTTTCCGAGGGACCTAGAAATATTAATATAAAATTTGGCCTAGAAATCCATATTTTCTCATTTAAATTGAGAAGTTAAGCACTAATGGGCCTTATATGGGCTTTTTGGTACCATAATTATTGGAGAATTTTAGGTAGAAATTTATATAAATATAAAGGGGTTTTAATGAGAAATATTAACATAATTATGGGGGAATTTTTAGAGAATTTTCGGAATTTTGGGGAAAATAATAGAAAATAAAAGGAAAAATAAAATAAAAATAAGGTGCATGGGCCAAGGATTGAACCTTGGACCTCTTGTACAACCATGTATGCTCTAACCAACTCATCTAGCAAGGGAATGTTATAAGGAAATGAAATGGAGATTGGTTAAGGCTTAGAAGAAGATGAAGGGTCATGGAGAGACTCTTCATTTACCTCCTTAATGAGTTATAAAGGGGGGGGGGTTTGGGAGTTACCTTCTTCCTTCCATCAATTGTGTTTTCTCTCCTCCTCCTTCCTCATTCTAGCCGAACACTTCAAAGGGAGTTCTCCCTTGGAAAAATTTCCACCAAGGCTTCATCTCCAAGATCTAAGGTTTTCACAAGAGTACAAGGGCTAAGGGTGGTCAAGAGGCAACAAGATTTCCATCCTTCTCTCAAATCTAAGGTTTATAATCAAGATCAACCAATGTAAGACTCCCTCACCTGTGGTATAATAGTTCCTTATATTTTTAGCATGATATATTGGTTGGTTTTTAAGATTTGATGTTGAAAGAAAGAAAAACCAAGGACCCTAGTTTTATGGGTTTCGGCCACTAGGTTTTTGGGTCCATGATGATGCTAAAAATCTTCATAATGTTGTCTAATGTGTTCTCATGATGTTTAGAGAGTAAATATAATTTTTGAGAATTTTTGGAGTACCCTAGGATCCCCTAGGGTTTCGGCCATCCCATGAATCCATGTGTAAAGTGGAACCTAAACACTCAAGCATATGTTTTGTGTATTATCATGATATAAGGGAGATTGAGGGGGGCTTATGTGAATTTTCACAAGGCTTTGTGACCCCCACAAGTTTCGGCCAAGTTGGATCTAGGGCAAAAAGTTTGGGATTTCCCTCAAGCAAGGGTCCCAATGGCCTCATGGTAGAATATGTTTGGTGTTAATGTTTGATTGGGGGTTTCCATGGAATTTTTCCATGCTCCCATGGCCTTGTAGGGTTTCGGCCAGCACAAGGAAAGAGGGCTAAAGGTTAGGGATAACCCTAATTATGAGCCCTAATGTCCTCCCATGGTCTTATAGATGATGTATGGTTGTTCCTTTACCTTATTCTATATTACATGTTTATGGAATTGATGGAACTCCACCCTATAGGTTTCGGCCAAGCAAAAGAATTTAGGGTTTGGAAGGAGTTAGCGTTCAAAGAATGATCGTTTATGCTTACCATGAAGTATATATATGTATAGGTTCAAGCATGTGGTAGAAATCATGTTACCAATAATCCTAAGTTAAGCACTATGTTTTATGTTTTATGTTTATGATTGGATGCCATGCTTAATAGGGTTTATGATGAATGTCATATGTTTTATGCTATGTAATTGAATGATAGGTATAATGTTATGGGAATCCTACCTATGTATGCTTATGATAGATATCATGCTTAGGCAAGAAATGCAATGTTTACCTTATGTATCATGATTATACAAGCTTTATGTAGTAGGATAAATATCTATGAAAAACATGTCATGTTCGATGCAATGCTTACCTTCTATGTTATGATCATGCAAGTACTAGAAATAAGAATGATGTTTAGGTATGCATGCCATGTTTTATGTAGGAAGATGTATGCCATGTTGTATGAATAAAGATGTATGTCATGTTGTATGAATAAAGATGTATGCCATGTTGTATAGATAATGATGCATGCCATGTTAAATGAATAAAGACTCATGCCATGTTAATGAAAGAAGATGCATACCATGTTTATGAATGAAGATAATGCTCATGCCTTCTAGGCATCATGATGCTATGCAATAAGTATAAACAATGAAAGGACAAGCATGTGTTAAGTCATGCTTTATGTAACATGGTTATGCTATGAATGTCTTATGAATGATGAAACATGAAAAGTATTTTACTTTATGAATGGGCTTGTACCAGACCGAAGTATGGGTCCATGGGATGGGCACCTTAAGAACACCCCGGTTATGGACTACCGACTATGCTGTCCACGGTTCTGGCACTAACGGAGCTGTGCAACAGGGATGGGCTCCTTAAGAACGCCTCGGTTCGTGGACTACCAACTATGCTGTCCTTACCCTAGTAGATCGGGGCTCACTACCTCGGACTTGCTAGGGATGCGCGCTATGATGTATGTATGTGGTTCAAGCCGGGGACCCCAATAATATGGTGATTCTGTTTAAACATTTAAAAGTATGTTTATGAAGTTAAGCATCCTTATGTATATGCATTCCACTCATGCATTCATTCATGTTATGCATTATGCTATGTTGATAAGATTCTTATGCTTATGCTTCGTATTAAGGAATATGGATGGAAATGAATGATCTATGCCATGATTATGTTAAGAAGATGTTCATATGCTATGATAGGAAGTATGCCTATGTTTAGGCCCTACAGGTTGGTTTACACTTTATAGACATGCTTATACTATGTATTATGTCATGCTTAGAATGTTTATTATGTTATATTTATACCATGTATTATGCCATGCTCAGAATGTTTATTATGTTATGTTTATACCATGTATTATGTCATGCTTAAAATGTTTATTATGTTATGGTTATACCATGTATTAGGCCATGCTTAGAATGTTTATTATGTTATGTTCATGTTGTCTATTATGTCATGCTTAGAATGTTTACTATGTTTACGATTATGCCATGACTTATCCCATGCTAGGAATGTTCACTTATGTTTATGTTCATGCCATGCTATGTATATGATAAGTGATTCAAGATGTTATGTTCTAAGTAGAGCACCAAGTATGTTAATGTTCATGTGCTCATTATGAGATGATGAATGGTTTTTGTGAGTAGGAAAGAGTCTTACTAAGCCTGTGTGCTTATAGTCTTATTTCCTTATACCGCAGATCATTCAAGGGGAGAATGATGGAAGCAGCAGGAGGGCAAGAACGCATGTGTGTGGTAGTGACTTGGCCCAGGAAACCATATGTTTACCGTTTATGCTAGAACTTTACTTTGGTCACTTATATGCTTGAATGCGTGAATAATGACTTATGGAACTCTATGATGTGATGTTAAGTATGACATGATATGAAGTTTAAGTATGAAGTCAATATGCCAAGTTCCATGTCATTATGTTAAGAATGGTAGTAGGGCATGTATGTGTATGTCTTAAAGTTATTCCGCTGCCTTATGATGTCTACATGCCCTAAGTATGTTTACTTAACTCCGCTTTATGAAAAACAAAAAAAAAAAGCGGGCGTTACAAGATTCATGTCCCACTCTCCAACAAGATGAGACAGTAGCGGCATTGGTTAGGGGACAATTTCAATCTCGGAATAACCCCTATTCTTCTACTTATAACCCTGGTTGGAGGGATCATCCAAATCTTAAATATGGGAATTCTTTTTATCAACAAAACCCCTCACATCAACAATTTCAGCATACACAACAGCAGCCCCAGCAAACGCTGCAAAATCAGCAAGTTTTCCAGCCCCAATTTCAGCCGATTCAGCCATCGTTTCAGCAAACTCAGCCCCAATTTTAGCAATTCCAGCCTCAATTCCAGCAAATTCAGCAACGGCAGCAAGGTTCCCAAGCATTTCAAACGTTCCAACCTCAATACCAACAGAATTTCCAGCCCTCACAGCCGTACAATCAGAATTTCCAGCCTTCGAATCCAAATTTCCAGCCTATCCAATTCCAATCCTCAGCACAGCAATGTCCTCTTCAAAACCTGAGCATTCAGGGCTATCATTGTCAGCAAGTTCAACCTTCATTTCAGGCCAACTATCTGCCCTATCAACAACAATTTCAGCCTTCTTATCAGCCCTTTAATCAACCCCAATTCTAACCACAGCAGGGTAATATTTTTCAGCCTACTACTTCATCATTTCAAGGTCATTCAAAACCCTATGCTAACCAAGGGAGCTATGGAAGTTCGAGTGGGGGAAATGTGCCCCAACAAAAGGTAGAATGAAAAGTAAAGCACTGGTATCGGTCAACTGTAAAGCACTAACAATCTACCCTACAACACTTTCTTTTCAATGGCACCAGTCGACTGCTATAAGGCCAGTCGACTGGTATCGGCCACAGAAACTTTCTGTGCCCGGCACCAGTCGACTGGCCTCATGGCAGTCGACTGGTGCATCGAACAGAAACTTTTTGTTCGATAGGGCAGTTGACTGGTTCAGAACCAGTCGACTGGCACGCCTGAAAAACCTGTATTTCAGTCCTGAAAACCATTTCCAAAGATCCACAAATCATATATTTTCAAGCCATAGAATGAAACAACTCCAAATCTAAACTCCATACTACTTTTATAAGAATCTTAACAACTCAAAACGAATCCAATAACTTGAAATTAGGATTTCTACGAAATTTAACAAACTTATCAAAACACATGCAATCTCTAGTAACATTGTACCCAACTTTGACTCCATGTAAAGTATAAATAAGGTGATCACATCCTACCAATCCAAAACATCAAGCATGAGTTTCTATAAATCAAAATGCCTCTAAGACTTATCCCAAAGATCTCTTCCACGGTTCCGCCGCCACTGAACATCAATACATGTCCCGTTCGCCTCCATAGCTTATGCTTTTTCTTTACCTTTATCTGCAATAGAAGGAAATGCAACTAATAAGCGAATTACATAGTAAGTAAATCCTAACTCACAAATCCATGTTATCGATAATAAACATGCTCATTTCAAAGAATGCTTGCTTCCAAAATACATGCACATGGGAAAACTTTCATATACTTATCATGCTCAATTCATGCTTGAAAACATTACATGCTTTAAAATACCTACAACTTAACATGCTCATACATTAAAACACAACTTCCTTACCCTTACTCGTTAACATGCTTGCAATGTATCAATGTTAACATATGAAATAAAGTCACGTACTTAAAACTGACAAACACTTGCAAATACTTATATACTTGAAAATAATAATCAACTTTCTCAGGCCTTGACACTGTACCATGGTATCAATGTACCAATGCGCAGATCCCTAATAGGTTTCGGGGTAGCTGGCCACCGCACCCTATTGGAGCTTCTTTCTAACTTTCTGTGGGCCTCTCTTTTGCCCGGTTCATGTCACTTTACAAAAGTAAAATACTTTCTTACTCATAAAGCTTATACTTATCAAGCTATCTTCCCTTTTGCATAACTTTTTGCACAACAAAACTTTACCTTTCTTACTTAGAACTTTCATCGAGCACCTTGTGTGCCCTTAACCCAAAACTCATTTTTGGGACTTTTCAAGAACTTGGTCTTATCATGCTTAGGTCACACATACAAAACCTACTCAAATTCATGTTCTATGATACAAACATGTATTCTTTAGAAACTTAAATCACATAATAAACAATATTCTCAAAGCATGCACTTAGATCACAAAATCATGGTTCTACAACGAGAAACTACATACGAAACTACTTCTATTGCAGGTGAGTGATTTACTTACCCTTTTCTTGATGAAAACTCACTAAGTATATGAAAAACCCTAGCGTAGAACTCCTTTTCTTTTCCTTGCAAGAACTTCACTCCTTGGCCCTAGGGAAGGAACCCTAGGTTCTCTACTCAAGAGGAAGAAGAAGGAGGAGGAAGAATATCCTTGCTTTCACCCAGTTTTCGCAGCTCCTCTTGCTCCCTGTTTGGGCCGACCCTAATCACCCAATGAGGGGATTAATCACAACTTAAGTGGAAGTTGAAACACCTCCTCATGAAAAGGGCTTACTCAACTATAACATTAATTCGCTTTATCATTTTATGTGCTTGATACCCTTGCCCTGCTGGTCAACCCAACTCACTTAAGGCCTTGCTTTGCCTTGTGGTCGCGAGATCAAACCCCGCCTGACCCCTTATTTTTTTTCTTTTTATTTTAATTCAAAAAAATGATATAAAATTCAGAAAAAATCCTAATAATTCACGAAAATTATTGGGTGTTACAATCCTCCCTACCTTATAAAAAGGGAAATGTTAGCGCTATTACATTGAGGAGTGGGAAGGTTAATTCAGCTCAAAATGGTCCAAGAGCTGAAATTTCTGAAAATAGGGCAGCACCTTCATTTCCATCCCAAAACAGCCATAAAATTGCTTCAAAATCAGTTGGTTCCACCCCTAGTCCATGCCCAACTCCTTCATCAGCAAACCCTGTGATTTTGGTGGAAAATGAAGGAGAAATCAGTGTCGAAACCAATTTTACAGCAGCCTCACCGATTGGGACAGCAGCTCAAAATTCAGCCCCTCCACTTTCGGCTCAAGAAGATGATTTGAGAGTTCCTTTGCCATTCCCTCAGCGTAAAACACAAGCCAAAAGATAAGTGGAGGAGGAGAAGGCTAAGGAATACAATGAGCTAGTGAAACTTTTCAGTAAAGTAGAGATTAAAGTACCTTTGTTGACCATGATTAAACAGATTCTTAAGTATGCCATGTTTTTGAAAGATCTCTGTGTTCACAAGAAGAATCTTAAGGAAAATGAGTTGGTCAGCTTGGGGAAAAATATTTCAGCACTTATTCATGCCATACCTCAGAAGTGTGAAGACCCTGGAGTATTTACTGTGTCTTATGAGATAGGGAGCACCACGTTCCATGATGCCATACTAGATTTAGGAGCTTCCATAAATGTGATGCCCAGGTCAGTCTTCCAGATGCTAGGCATAGGCCCTTTACAACCTACTCGTGTGGTGATATAGTTTGCAGACCGGAGCCAGACCCACCCAGCCGGTATCATTGAAGATGTTTTGGTGAGGGTAAAGGTGCTGATATTTCATGCAGATTTTTATATCTTGGATATGGACGGAGATTATCTTGCACACCGTTCTCCACATATTTTAGGAAGACCATTTCTGAAGACTGCTAGAACAAAAATTGATGTTTATGCTGGTATGCATTCCATGGAGATTGGAGACATGGTAGTTCAGTTTAGCATTTTTGATGCTATGAAGCACCCGAGAGAGGACCACTCCATTATGAGCATGGGTATTCTTGAGGAGTTGGAGGATACAGAGTTAGAGGCTGAGGGATTCCTACATGATTTTTTTGGAGGAGTTATTTATTCAGAGGAGGCTGAGGGAGTATTTACTGCCGAGACTGAGGATATTTCAGATGATATTTCAGATGCACTTCCAGCTGGAGAGGTTTTTCTAGGTGTAGGGGATTGCACAGAGCCCCAAGGATCACCTATTTCTATTGAGATTTATAGTGTAGGGAATTGCACACAGCCCCAAGGATCACCTATTATTTTTGAGATTTCAGAGGAACCAGAGCACAGGTATGGTAGTGTAGGGGATTGCACAAAGCTCCAAGCATCACTCATACCCATTGAGGAAGGTCAGATTGAATTGAAGCCACTACCAGGCCACTTGAAATATGCATACCTAGGAGAGGAGCAGACTTTTCCCGTGATTATTGCATAACATTTGGAGTCAGAGCAAGAAGAAAAATTATTACAAGTCTTGAGGCATTATAAGAAGGCAATTGGGTGGACTTTATTAGATATATCAGGTATTAGCCGAGCTCTCTGTATGCACAGGATATTCTTGGAAGAAAATGGAAAACCAGTGAGGCAGCCACAAAGGAGACTTAATCCACTTATTTTGGACGTTATAAAGAAAGAGGTGACTCGACATCTACAGGCAGGTATTCTTTACCTTATTTCTGATAGTCAGTGGGTTAGTCCCATTCACGTGGTGCCTAAGAAATCTGGAGTGACAGTGGTGGCAGATGAAACCAACGATCTAGTGCCAACCAGAGTTACGAATTGCTGGAGAGTCTACATTGATTATAGGAAGCTCAACAAGGTCACAAGGAAAGATCATTTCCCTTTACCCTTCATTGATCAGATGCTTCAAAGACTGGCAGGGAAGTCGCATTATTATTTTTTGGATGGTTATTCAGGCTACTTTCAGATTTGTATTGATCCAGAGGTCCTGGAGAAGACTACCTTCACTTGCCCCTTTGGCACTTTTGCCTACAGACGGATGACTTTCGGACTCTGCAACGCACCCAGTACCTTTCAGCGATGGATGGTATGTATATTTGGTGAGTTGCTAGAGCATTGTATGGAGATATTCATGGATGATTTTTCAGTTTTTGGCACGTCTTTTGATTCATGCTTAGAAAATTTATCTAGGATTTTACACCGTTGCATTGAAACTAACCTTGTTCTGAATTTTGAAAAATGCCAGTTCATGGTAGAGCATGGTACTGTACTTGGACATATAGTCTCTCGGAGAGGTATAGAGGTAGATCCTGTAAAAATCAGTGTTATTTCTTCTTTATCTTACCCCGTATGCGTACGGGATGTTCGTGATTTCCTTGGACATGCAGGTTTCTATCGCAGATTTATTAGAGACTTCAGCTTGATTGCTCGACCCATAACAAGACTTTTGCAAAAAGATGTTGATTTTTATTTTGATGAAAAATGCAAATATGCTTTTCACAGATTCAGGGAGGCTCTTACCTCAGCTCCTATCATTAAATCATCTGATTGGAATTTACCATTTGAATTAATGTGTGATGCTTCTAATTTTGCAGTGGGAGCTGTTCTAGCATAGAGGGTTGATGGAGCACCTCATGTCATCTACTATGCCTCCAAAACCCTAGATGCCGCCCAAGCAAACTACACCACCACTGAAAAGGAGCTTCTTGCCATTGTTTTTGCTTTAGACCATTTCAGATCTTATTTATTATGCTCACATGTTATTATTTTTTTTATCATGCAGCTCTGAAATACTTGTTGAAAAAGCCTGATGCAAAACCTAGACTGATCCGATGGATGCTCCTGCTCCAAGAATTTGACCTGGAGATCAGAGACAGAAGTGGAAAAGAGAACCTAGTTGCAGATCATTTGAGCAAACTTGAAGGAGATGGATCTCCTACCACAATTGACGATGATTTCAGAGATGAGCACCTTATTGCAGTGCATGGTGAGACACCGTGGTATGCAAACCTAGTTGATTTTCTAGTTGCACATGTTTTTCCCACTCACTTTTCTAAGGCTCAAAAAGATAAACTTAAAAGTGATGCAAAGTTCTATGTGTGGGATGATCCTTATATATGGAAGTTTTGTAATGATCAAATAATTAGGAGATGTGTACCAGATCATGAGTTTTCTTCTATCCTTACATTTTGTCATTCATATGCTTGTGGGGGGGGGGGGGCATTTTGGACCCCAGAGAACTGCCAGAAAAGTGTTAGAGTGCGGATTGTACTGGCCCACCCTATTTCATGATTCATATGTCTTTTATAAAAATTGTGTTAAATGTCAGCGAACTGGGAACATAGGAGCGAGACATGAGATGTGTGACGACCCCATACTTCTCTTCTCTAAAAGGGGACGTCACTTTTACTTAACCTTAACTTTACCTTATCCTTAGCCTTAGGTTACAACTACTTGGCTTCCCTTAACTTGCTCTGATTTTTTTTTCTTTTTTTTTTCCCAAAAACAAATTTTTTAAAAAAAACCTTGATTTTATTTGCTTTGCAAGGATTTGACCCCTATACCTCTTCATTGTAAAAGTAAAGCACTAACCATCTACCCTACAACACTTTCTTTTCAATGGCACCAGTCGACTGCTATAAGGCCAGTCGACTGGTATCGGCCACAAAAACTTTCTGTGCCCGGCACCAGTCGACTGGCCTCATGGCAGTCGACTGGTGCATCGAACATGAACTTTTTGTTCGATAGGGCAATGGACTGGTTCTGAACCAGTCGACTGGCACGCCTGAAAAACCTATATTTCAGTCCTGAAAACCATTTCCAAAGATCCACAAATCATATATTTTCAAGCCATACAATGAAACAACTCCAAATCTAAACTCCATACTAGTTTTATAAGCATCTTAACAACTCAAAACGAATCCAATAACTTGAAATTAGAATTTCTACGAAATTTAACAAACTTATCAAAACACATGCAATCTCTAGTAACTTTGTACCCAACTTTGACTCCATGTAAAGTTTAAATAAGGTGATCACATCCTACAAATCCAAAACATCAACCATGAGTTTCTATAAATCAAAATGCCTCTTAGACTTATCCCAAAGATCTCTTCCACGGTTCCGCCGCCACTGAACATCAATGCATGTCCCGTTCGCCTCCATAGCTTATGCTTTTTCTTTACCTTTATCTGCAATAGAAGGAAATGCAACTAATAAGCGAATTGCATAGTAAGTAAATCCTAACTCACAAATCCATGTTATCGATAATAAACATGCTCATTTCAAAGAATGCTTGCTTCCAAATACATGCACATGGGAAAACTTTCATATACTTATCATGCTCAATTCATGCTTGAAAACATTACATGCTTTAAAATACCTACAACTTAACATGCTCATACATTAAAACACAACTTCCTTACCCTTACTCGTTAACATGCTTGTAATGTATCAATGTTAACATATGAAATAAAGTCACATACTTAAAACTGACAAACACTTGCAAATACTTATATACTTGAAAATAATAATCAACTTTCTCAGGCCTTGACACTGTACCATGGTATCAATGTACCAATGCGCGCATCCCTAATAGGTTTCGGGGTAGCTAGCCACCGCACCCTATTGGAGCTTCTTTCTAACTTTCTATGGGCCTCTCTTTTGCCCGGTACATGTCACTTTACAAAAGTAAAATACTTTCTTACTCATAAAGCTTATACTTATCAAGCTATCTTCCTTTTTGCATAACTTTTTGCACTACAAAACTTTACCTTTCTTACTTAGAACTTTCATCGAGCACCTTGTGTGCCCTTAACCCAAAACTCATTTTTGGGACTTTTCAAGAACTTGGTCTTATCATGCTTAGGTCACACATACAAAACCTACTCAAATTCAAGTTCTATGATACAAACATGTATTCTTTAGAAACTTAAATCACATAATAAACAATATTCTCAAAGCATGCACTTAGATCACAAAATCATGGTTCTACAACGAGAAACTACATACGAAACTACTTCTATTGCAGGTGAATGATTTACTTACCCTTTTCTTGATGAAAACTCACTAAGTATAAGAAAAACCCTAGCGTAGGACTCCTTTTCTTTTCCTTGCAAGAACTTCACTCCTTGGCCCTAGGGAAGGAACCCTAGGTTCTCTACTCAAGAGGAAGAAGAAGGAGGAGGAAGAATATCCTTGCTTTCACCCAGTTTTCGCAGCCCCTCTTGCTCCCTGTTTGGGCCGACCCTAATCACCCAAAGAGGGGATTAATCGCAACTTAAGTGGAAGTTGAAACACCTCCTCATGAAAAGGGCTTACTCAACTATAACATTAATTCGCTTTATCATTTTATGTGCTTGATACCCTTGCCCTGCTGGTCAACCCTGTTGGTGCAGGAAGCACCAGATCGAACCATGTTATGATATTGGCAAAGGATTCAAAGTTAAGGGTTAGTTGTTGTCTAACAAGCTTCTTGAGTGTACAGGAAAAGCCCTAGCGAAGGGAGGCTAGGCACTGGCGAAGGACTGCCAGACAGGAGAAGCCCTAGCAAAGGAATGCTAGGCACTGGCAAAGGACCGTCAGAATGCTAAAGCCCTAGCGAAGGACTGCTAGGCTGGCGAAGGACTGCCAGAAGAAAAGACCTAGCGAAGGGCAGCTAGGCACCAAGCGAAGGGCAGCTTGGTAACTCAAGACCTGGCGAAGGACTGCCAGGCAAAAGTCTGACTGGAGGATCCGGTTGGCACCAGGTAAACTCTCCCGAGAGGAGTAGGTGAGGACGTGTTCCCCTTGAGGGAACATTAGGCGTCGGTTCGACCTAGGGCTCCATTTTGGAGACCAAAGTCAGAACCAAGACAGCTAAGGCTGTATAAAATATAATTGTTATTTGGACTAACCCTGGATGCAGGATCGAAGGACTGAGTATCTGCAGCTCAGAGAGCCTCGAAAGAGTGAGGCAGAAGCTGAGCAGGGCGCCCCGGACGACCAGGGCGCCCCCAAGGTCAACCCAAGTCTGTAAGAACCTCAACGCGCTTCGCCCCGCTTGTCGCGGGCGCCCCGCGTGTCTCAGGCGCCCCCACTGCCAGCTGCCGAAGCGCATCCCTGCGAAGCTGAGGAGATGAGGTTTTGACCGATCAATCCGGGCGCCCCGGTCAAACCGGATCCCGAGGATAAGGGGATCAGACGGCGACCGAGCTACAACCGGATCTGCTGCCACGTGGGGGGCTCCCCCGTCGACCAGGGCGCCCCTAGGCCCTATATAAAGGGCCCTCGACCTTCTTCTTCAGAGCATCAATAACTGCAATGCTTCCACGCTCTTCTGCTTCCACGACACGCTCCAGAACTCTTCCAACTCGAGCTGACGACGTCCTGCTGCTCCAACACATCGATCTACACCGGACATCGGTAACGAAGAGCTTGATTATGTTTACTACTCTGATTCTGTAATACTTTTTATTGTAAACTTTCTCGAACGTATAGAATTGCCCGCAGAAAATGGTCAACGACCGTGGGCCTTGGAGTAGGAGTCGACACAGGCTCCGAACCAAGTAAAACGACCTTGTTAGCATTGTTTTTGTGTCTTATTTCCGCTGCGCACTTACTCTTTTTAAATCCGAACGATTTGCGACATTCACCCCCCCCCCCTCTCTCACATTTCTCGATCCAACAAGTGGTATCAGAGCGGGGAATTCAAACTTGGTGCAACCACTAGTTTGAAAATTTCGGATTTTTTTTTCTTTTTCTCAAAATTTTTTTCGTTAAATATTTTTCGTTCGAATTTTTCTTTCAAGGTTAGTGCAACACCCCTTGAAATTTGTTTTTATTTATTCTTCCCGCACTACTAATCCAAGGCCAAGTCTTGGTACATCTCTATTTTTTTTTCCTTGTGTGCAAGATTTATCCTTAATGGCCAATCAAGAATGGAACAGTGTTCGTCCGCCTCTATTCTCTGGCGAGAACTTCAGAACCTGGAAAAGTCTAATGGAATCCCACCTGAAGGACAATCTAGATCTCTGGTTGATAATTCAAACAGGGTTCCACCTCCGTACAGAAGATGGACTATCAATTGCATGGGACAAACTGGATGAACCAACCCTCAACCAAATTGAGACTGATGCAAGAGCAACTGCAATTCTTCAATGCGGTCTAACTAACGAACAACTCATGCTAGTTGGATCCTTCAACTGTGCTAAAGAAATGTGGGAGAAACTAATCAACCTACACGAAGAGAGCTCCGACATTGAGGTACTTGATGTCCAAGCACAGATAGCCGAATCAGAATCTGAACTCGAATCCAGAATCGAAATCGAACCAGTAGAATCAGACGACGAACTGACTAAGACGGTAACTAATTTTGAATCTTTTTCTAAATTAGAATTGAATAATCAAATAGATACTATAATGGTCGAGAAAGGTATAAGTTTTATTGCAGGAAAAACTCCAAGAGAACTGCAAAAGAGGCCTCAACTAGAACCTGAGTCCAACTCAGACTCAGAATCTGACGACAAAGAAAGGTATCCACGAAAACTTGTCCGGTTAGCTCGCGACCACTACAAAATACTGAGGAAACAATCAAGCAATGGGAAGATGGCTAAAATCAAGGGGGAGACCTCCAAAAGGGAATCAAATGGTAAATTTACAGTATTTAATAATCCATTATTTACTATGAACAACATGATTAATTCATATGAAAATGTAATTCATAACATTGCTGATTGCGAAAATCTAGAATATTATTACCATTTTGAAGTGACTTAAATAATTTTTTATTAAATTGGATGTTTGATTGATTGATTGTTTATTTAATTTCTGCAATTTACCATGCTTAGACTTAGGTTTAGTTAGCTTAAGGACTTAACCAATTACTTGAAATTTGAAAACATAGTATTGGGAGGAGGTGAGATGATAGTACGTTGGGGAAACCAACTCTAATAAGATCAAGTCTACTTGGTCTCTTTAGACTGGTGAAACCAGCCGAAGCTACCGATCCAAGACCCAAGCTAGTTAGACCAGAAAATGACCTAATTTAATTTGAAAATGAAATTTCATTAAAAGGCTTTGTCAAGGAAAGGGTGGATGATCCCATAAGGCTACGGCCAAAGAAGGCCTAGTGCCTCGCCAAGACCTGGAAGCTAATTTCTGAAATTCAAACTCAAATTATCTTTTGTCAAATTCGAATCTAACACAAATTTCAAATAATTATAGATTCTAATCTGTTTTCAAAACTTCTATTTTTCAAACTTATTCGTTTCAAAAATCACTTAATCAGTGTTCAAAATTTCTGCTTTCTAAACTTATTTTTTTTCAAATCTGTTTTCAAAATTAAATAACTTTTTTTTCAAAATAAATGAAAATTCCTTTTCAAAATTAATTTTTACCTTCAAACCTGTCTCACAAGAACTTTTAAGGCTAACTGTTTGAAAACCCTAGATTGGGTGAGATAGGAAAATTAAGTTCAAATTAAAATTTCTTTTATGTTGTGTTTTAATTCAGAGGATAATTCCAACATAGTCAAACCATGATTAACATAGTCAAACCTTAGTCAACTGAGTCAAACACGGTCAAACCTAGTCAACACTAAGGTCTTAGATAAAGTCAGTCTATGTCGGATACAGGGGGAGTTCTTCTTAATGTTTTTTAGATTTCTCAAAATCCTTATCCTTTAAAACTTATTATTATCTCAAAATAAGGTTTTCAAAAGTTGATTCAAAAACCTTAATATATTACTATCGCTTTGGAAAAATTATTATCATTTCAAATTTTTTTTAAACTATGTTATTATTCCAAATTGAGTTTTCAAAAATTTATCTCTTTAAAAGTTATCATACTCAGAAGATTGTTCAAAAGTGCTTCTTTTGATCTTGACAAACCCTAAAGACACAGAGGAAAGGTCAACTTCATGATCTTCAAGGACTCCTAGGATGTATCAAATTAAGGGGGAGTCTAAGTCAAAAGAAAAACTTCAGAAAAAGTTTCTTTTTACTTATGTCTTTGTTAAACAGTTCTTTCTAATCTAACTCAAACCTTAAGACTCAAAGGAAGAGTACTTGTGGTCAACAAGCTTTCCAGGACTGAGTCAAGTTTAGGGGGAGGTCAAAATTAAAGGAATTATTTAATAACATGCTTTATTTCAAACTCTTGCAAAAATCTAAGTTTTTCAAAATACTATTTGTTAGAATTTGTGTGACTTATGAAATTGTTTTCGAAATAACATTTACTTAGGTTGGAAAATTTCCAGGACACTTAGGAAATGTCCTTGTAGTCAATAAGGTTTCCTAGGATGGTGTCAGACTGGAAAATGAACCAAGTTAAGTAAAACATTGAACCTTCAAAAGTTCACACACTTTTTAGCATATATTTTTAAGTACTATCATTTTTTTTAAAAAATTTACTTGAGGTTGAAAATTTCCAAGACACTTAGGAAATGTCCTTGTAATTAACAAGGTTTCCTAGGATTGTGTCAGACTGGAAAAGAAACCTAGTCAAGTGAAATATTTTGTTTTCAAAAAAAAACTAATACTTTTCTAAAAGTACGTATGTATCTCAAAGTACTTGAAAAATCTTTTCAAAACTCTTTTTCGAATTTTTTTCAAATACAAAATATTTTTTTGCATAATACTCTTCAAAATGGACTTAATCTGGAAATTTAAGCTTTTGCTTTGCTTTTAAGAGTTATACCAAGTATTTGTATGTTTTCAAAACTCATAAGCTCTGATACACAATTTATTCTCAAAACTTCTTGACACTTAATTTTCAAATTCATCTAAAAAGTACTTGCTCCAAAGTTTAAAAACTTATTATGCCGAAAAAATCCTTTTCTTGAAAATATTCTAAGCGTGAAAAATTTCTTGAAAAATTTTCTAAGTAATGTTTCCTTTTCTAAAAGTTAAATTTTTTTGAAACTTGGAAATTTTGCCTAAGTAAATTTTTTCTGCCTTATAAAAAGTTGTAAATTTTTTTTTAAGCCTAAAATTTTTTTCATAATGGTAAATTATCTAAGTGTAAAAAGTTTTAAAAATGCTTTTACTCGATTCTTGAAAAATACTTTGGCAAAAACATAAAGCACTTAGAAAAACTCATAAATCCCTGTTAGATACCTTGTTCACCCATGCTTGTTTTTGATATATGTCAAAGGGGGAGGAAAGGTCAAAGTTAAGAGTTAAGTTAATTATTCAGGGGGAGAATGAGCATGAGAAATTTTTTTTCTCTCTCTCTTTTCACTATTCAAATTACATTTGGGTTTAGACTGTTACGAATTGATATGTTTTATTTTTAACCTTTATGCTTAAACTGCTATCTTTTTCCTTAACTTTGAATTGTGTTGCCATAATCAAAAAGGGGGAGATTGTTGGTGCAGGAAGCACCAGATCGAACCTTGTTTTGATATTGGCAAAGGATTCAAAGTTAAGGGTTAGTTGTTGTCTAACAAGCTTCTTGAGTGTACAGGAAAAGCCCTAGCGAAGGAAGGCTAGGCATTGACGAAGGACTGCCAGACAGGAGAAGCCCTAGCAAAGGACTGCTAGGCACTGGCAAAGGATCGCCAGAATGCTAAAGCCCTAGCGAAGGACTGCTAGGCTGGCGAAGGGCTGCCAGAAGAAAAGACCTAGCGAAGGGCAGCTAGGCACCAAGCGAAGGGCAGCTTGGTAACTCAAGACCTGGCGAAGAACTGCCGGGCAAAAGTCCAACTGGAGGATCCGGTTGGCACCAGGTAAACTCTCCCGAGAGGAGTAGGTGGGGACGCGTTCCCCTTGAGGGAACATTAGGCGTCGGTTCGACCTAGGGCTCCATTTTGGAGACCAAAGTCAGAACCAAGACAGCTAAGGCTGTATAAAATATAATTGTTATTTGGACTAACCCTGGATGCAGGATCGAAGGACTGAGTATCTGCAGCTCAGAGAGCCTCGAAGGAGTGAGGCAGAAGCAGAGCAGGGCTCCCCGGACGACCAGGGCGCCCCCAAGGTCAACCCAAGTCTGTAAGAACCTCAACGCGCTTCGCCCCGCTTGTCGCGGCCGCCCCGCATGTCTCGGGCGCCCCCACTGCCAGCTGCCGAAGTCCTCAACGCGCTTCGCCCCGCTTGTCGCGGGCGCCCCGCGTGTCTGGGGCGCCCCCACTGCCAGCTGCTGAAGCGCATCCCTACGAAGCTGAGGAGATGAGGTTTTGACCGGTCAAACCGGGCGCCCCGAGCCCTACGGGCGCCCCGAGCCCTACGGGCGCCCTGGTCAAACCGGATCCCGAGGATAAGGGGATCAGACGGCGACCGAGCTACAACCGGATCTGCTGCCACGTGGGGGGCGCCCCCGTCGACCAGGGCGCCCCTAGGCCCTATATAAAGGGCCCTCGACCTTCTTCTTCAGAGCATCAATAACTGCGACGCTTCCACGCTCTTCTGCTTCCACGACACGCTCCAGAACTCTTCCAACTCGAGCTGACGACGTCCTGCTGCTCCAACACTTCGATCTACACCAGACGTCGATAACGAAGAGCTTGATTAAGTTTACTACTCTGATTCTGTAATACTTTTTATTGTAAACTTTCTCGAACGTATAGAATTGCCCACAGAAAACGGTCAACGACCGTAGGCCTTGGAGTAGGAGTCGACACAGGCTCCGAACCAAGTAAAACGACCTTGTTAGCATTGTGTTTGTGTCTTATTTCCGCTGCCCACTTACTCCTTTTAAATCCGAACGATTTGCGACATTCACCCCCCCCTCTCTCGCATTTCTCGATCCAACAAACCCAACTCACTTAAGGCCTTGCTTTGTCTTGTGGTCACGAGATCAAACCCCGCCCGACCCCTTATTTTTTTTCTTTTTATTTTAATTCAAAACAATGCTATAAAATTCAGAAAAATTCCTAATAATTCACGAAAATTATTGGGTGTTACACTCCTCCCTACCTTATAAAAAGGAAAATGTTAGCGCTATTACATTGAGGAGTGGGAAGGTTACTTCAGCTCAAAATGGTCCAAGAGCTGAAATTTCTGAAAGCAGGGCAGCACCTTCATTTCCATCCCAAAACAGCCACAAAATTGCTTCAAAATTAGTTGGTTCCACCCCTAGTCCATGCCCAACTCCTTCATCAAGAAACCCTGTGATTTTGGTGGAAAATGAAGGAGAAATCAGTGTCAAAACCAATTTTACAGCAGCCTCACCGATTGGGACAGCAGCTCAAAATTCAGCCCCTCCACTTTCGGCTCAAGAAGATGATTTGAGAGTTCCTTCGCCATTCCCTCAGCGTAAAACACAAGCCAAAAGATAAGTGGAGGAGGAGAAGGCTAAGGAATACAATGAGCTAGTGAAACTTTTCAGTAAAGTAGAGATTAAAGTACCTTTGTTGACCATGATTAAATAGATTCTTAAGTATGCCAAGTTTTTGAAAGATCTCTGTGTTCACAAGAAGAATCTTAAGGAAAATGAGTTGGTCAGCTTGGGGAAAAATATTTCAGCACTTATTCATGCCATACCTCAGAAGTGTGAAGACCCTGGAGTATTTACTGTGTCTTGTGAGATAGGGAGCACCACGTTCCATGATGCCATACTAGATTTAGGAGCTTCCATAAATGTGATGCCCAGGTCAGTCTTCCAGATGCTTGGCATAGGCCCTTTACAACCTACTCATGTGGTGATATAGTTTGCAGACCGGAGCCAGACCCACCCAGCCGGTATCATTGAAGATGTTTTAGTGAAGGTAAAGGAGCTGATATTTCATGCAGATTTTTATATCTTGGATTTTTATATGGAGGTAAAGGAGTTGACATTGGTCCACATACATCGGTATGTATTAGACCAAGCAACTCTCCCACTGGATTACCTTTTCCGGAAAAGGGTAATTTGGTCATCTTGCCTTTTAAGCATGATTCGCATGTATCAAATGAACCGGGTTCAAATGATTCCAAAATTCCACATCGGTGTAATTCGGTCATGCATTTCTTACTTACATGGCCAAGACGACAATGCCAAGTGTAGGAGTCTATTCGATTATCTATTCGAGCACGTTTGTTGCTAACTTCGATATTGAAAACGTCACTGGATAAATCTAACGTGTAGATGCCATTGCACAAAATTCCATTCCCATAAAGAACGTCATTTAAAGTTATGTAACAACAATTGTTACTAAAAGTTAAATGATAACCGTTTTCATTCAAACATGAAATAGATACAATGTTCTTTATTAACGAAGGAACGAAATAACAATTATCCAATTCTAAGACACGTCCAGTCGGGAGCTTTAGCAAATATGTTCCGGTGGCAACAGC
This sequence comes from Boesenbergia rotunda, assembly GCA_024364735.1. Classification (NCBI taxonomy): domain Eukaryota; kingdom Viridiplantae; phylum Streptophyta; class Magnoliopsida; order Zingiberales; family Zingiberaceae; genus Boesenbergia; species Boesenbergia rotunda. The sequence continues at coordinate 256,635 of JAGFNQ010003303.1, forward strand.
AGCAATCTTTGCTCCATTTCCAACTCGCAAATTCGCTTCTCCCTTGACTAGTCTTCTTCTATTCCTTAGCCCTTGTATGTCATTACATATATGTGAGCTACACCCAGTATCAAGTACCCATGTGTTTGAGGAAATAGAGTGACATTCAATAACGAAGATACTTGAAGAGGATGGGGCATCGGATGCCTTCTCTTTCAAGGACTCAAGATAAATCTTGCAGTTTCTTCGCCAGTGACCCTCCTTGCCACAATGATGGCAAGTGCCTTTTGGTTTCTTTTCGGTCTTTTTAGCCTTTTTCTTCTTTCCCTTATTCTGTTCTTTGGCCTTCCTCTTAGAACCTTTCTTCGAGGAACCAACTAACAGAACTGCCTTTTGTTCCTGCTTTAAAGAAGGCTCTACAGTCTTCAGCAGGTTGACTAACTCAGGAATGGTAGTTTCCAGCTTGTTCATCCGATAGTTCATCACAAATTGCGAATAACTTTTGGGCAAACAACTCAGAATTAAGTCAATACTTAGTTCATGATCCATTGCAAAACCGAGTGTGTTCAGTCGCTCAATGTACCCCAACATCTTTAGGACAAACCGCGAGGCAGAAGTGCCTTCTTGCATCTTAGTTGTGAAGAGGAGTCTGGAGACTTCGAACCTTTCGGATCTCGCCTGCTCTTCAAACAACTCATTAAGATGGAAGATGATGGTATAAGCATCCATATGCTCATGCTGCTTTTGCAGCTCAGGTATCATAGTGGCTAGCATGATGCAACTTGCAAGTTCAGAATCGGTCACATGTTTCTGATAGGCCACCAATTGGTCTGGAGTTGCATCTGCTGGAGGATTTGAGGGAAGTAGATTTTCAAGGACATAAGCAATCTTCTCTGCCTTGAGGACTATCGTCAGGTTTCGAAGCCAGTCCATGAAGTTAGGCCCAATTAATTTGTTGGTGTCCAAGATGGAACGCAAATTCAGAGAAGACATGATCGAGTGATTAACCTAGAAATACAAATTGAGATTATGTGAGAAGATTTATTAAAGAATGTATCAACATACATAAATTAAATCCTATTTATTTTACGAATTGAGTCACCCTTATTATCAATTCGGGAGATCGTAGGAACATCTCCAAATAGGTTGATATCCAACCATAGATAAGAACAACCATGGCTGTGGCCATCAAGTTCTTCTTAGCTATGAAGGTAGGTAATTATACCGATTACACATCACCTATATGTAACTATCACATTATGCTATCAACTAATTGAATGTTTGCATAAAACATTGGGTTGTTAACTCATTAACAAGTATGTATCATTATACATAGCACCCAACTGCACCTCTCTTTACATCGACCTTGGCTATGGCACAATAAATCGATGCTCCAAGCTTATGACTGACCCATTAATCAAGAAATAGTTTTAATATGGTTGGGGCTCATTCAACCGCTTAGTCAGACTTGGATGTGTCCAACAACCAAAACTAATGATTGACCTCTGACTCCAACTATATTATTCATAAACTAATTCCATGGTTTGAACATGTTGAGGTTCAAGTCGGGCATGGATGTGTCCATCAACCCAAACGAGAAACAAAACTCCGATTCTAACCATATTAATGGAAGGTGTTGGCCTTAATATTTTGTAAGGGGTTTTGGGTCTCATCTTTCTTTTCTAAGCACATTCATGACATAGAATTATGTCATGACTAACGATTTCCTTAATTAAGTATGTATGTGACTTAAGTTATCAAGTCTCATCAATTGAATTAGTAACCGTATTTCCTAATTCCAATTTCATACTTAATTAAAGGAATTGTTTTGGGAAACAATTTCCTAAATTGTCATAATTAATTTCGGAAATAATATGTTCAAGACTTTGATTTCTCTAAATCAAATCTTGTTAAATTATGAGACAAATCCCTTAATTCAACTACATATTATTTTCATGAAAATCACATTTAAGAAAACTCTATAGGAAACCATTTTCCGAATTAATTTTGGAGACAACAATATGTAAGAGCATCACCTCTTCAAACATATTTTATTCATGAATTTAATTAATTACAACAAATTGTTTTCTAAGGGTGGCTCCCCGAGGCTCAGATACCCAAAGAAAAGTAATGTGTTGTAAATCCAATTGGACGGCTCCCCGAGGCTCAATCCAAATCAAACATGACAATTTCAATTAAAATTGGGAAATTAAATTACAACAACTAACTTTAAATTGGACGGCTCCCCGAGGCTCAATCCAAAATAAAGAGTTTTGTTGTCAATTTAAAAACCAATTCAAATTTAATTGTCAATTAATTGTCCATGAATTTGTCTAGACTTTCTTAAAAGAAAGTGCCCAAAATTGCGAGATTTCGAAAATTGATTTTGAGAATAATTGTAAGTTTCTGGTACAAAGGAAACATACATATTTCCAAAATTGGAAAATTTCTAAAATAGAAAAAATTTCCAAAATTGGAAAGTTTCCAAAGATGGGAAGATTTCGAAATTATTATAAAATTTCAGAAAATAGAAAATTTCAAACGTTTGCGAAATTTCATGAGGATTTCCAAACTTTGAAATTCCTAAATCTAAAATTTATTATAATTCGAAAGTTTCCATAATTGAAAAATTTTTCCGAAATTGAGATCATGACAAAGTTTTCCACAAAACAATTATATGATTAAGTCGAACACTAACCGACTCTGATACCACTGTTGGGACCGGGTGCATGTCGACAAGGATACGAGTTCGTAAAATTTAAAATTTTTACGTGCAGCGGAAGAGTTTGCATAAAATAATTTTCTAAATTATTTTAACTTCGTATCTAGCATGCATCCTTATAGTGTATCGACATAATCATAAAATAAAAGTTTGCGAAAAAGTAAACTAATTTACTTTTGTACCTTGCGTAACTCGAAGAAAGGGACGAGATCCAACCGTAGCGTCCCTTGGAAGCTTCGCCTCTATTCGCGTCCACGCCGAGTTCTCTTCGGGATGACTTCGCAAAGTCACGAGTTTTGTGCCGACGAGAACTACTAGATTCTTGGAAGGCACAACTAGAAGGATAAGAGAAAATAATGAAAACTAACCAACGAAGTAACGGAATCAAATTCCGGGAAGAGAGGAATCGCTATCCGCTTCTTCTTCTTCGCGTTCGGGTTCTCCTTCTTCTTCTTGAAGCTCACGCCAACCTCAACTAAGGGAGGAGTTGCGCCGGCCCTAAGTCACCAAGTGGACGCCGGCCCTAGGCTCCAAGTGGGCGCCGGCCCTAGGCAAGAGAGGGAGAGGGAGAAGAGAAGAGAAGAGATTAAGAGAGAGAGGGAGAGCTCTATGATTCAATTACTTGAATTGGAATTAAGGGCTAGCCTTTGGTTCCATTATATAGTAGCAACTCCTTTGCTAAGTCTCCCTCTAAACCGAATTAACGGAATTAACGGAATTAGTTATAAGAAATTTATCTTATAAATTTTCTTATTGCTTATTCCCTTTAAGCCTAGTATTATTATAACCATTTATAATAAAACAAATTAGTTATCATAAGAAATTTATTCTATAAATTTTCTTATGAATTTTATTATAACTAACTTTATAATAAAACTAATTATTTATCATAAGAAATTTATCCTATAAATTCTTATGAATTAATTCCGTTTAAACCAAGTCTTTATTATAAACTAATTTATAATAAAAACTAATTCTTCTTCTCTTTAAATTATGGAATAAATTTTATAAGAAATTTATAAACATTCTTATTATGGAAAAATCAATTCATAATTGATTTTATAAAATTAAAATAAACCTAATTCTTGGATTATTTTAATCTTCCATAAAAGAATAAATTTCTATAAATTAATTTATATAAATTTCTTTATACAAATTTATTTATCCATAATTCATAAAATAAATCCAGCTTGATTTATCTTATTAATTAAACCAAATAAATTGATTTAATTCCCTTTAATGGACGGCCACCACAAGGAGGGTTAATACCCTCTTTGGCAGGCCAAAACCGACCCGAACCGATCGCGAATTAAACTCATTTAATTCGCCCAAAAAGCCTTCAAAAGACTTAGCCATTTTAGTTTCCATTGCGCCTCTGATTAACTCAGATTCGACTTATTTTTCTTGATCGAAAAATCCAATTTTCTACTCGTTTTAAATCCCTTGGATTACTCGTAGTGCGTGTGACTAAATAGGCTTTCGATTTATGTTGGCCGTCTATAATTAACTAATTATAGAACGATCATGAGTGACACCTAGTAGTACATCATGATCCCCAATTAATCGAAAGATCAACGGTTTGACCTCAGAAGAAATTATTCTGAAACCCTTCAGCAGCTCTAATGAATCGTGCCCCATTCCCTTCACCACCTTATACCCACTTGGTTCAGGACACGGTCAATGGTGTCAGTCCCCACTAGGCTGACTACGTCACGCCTAGCCCAAGTAATGTCTTACTCGTCCTTTGGATTTCTAATTACTCTCATGTATTTTAGAGACTCTCACTCTAAACATGATATGCTCTGGCCAGAGGCTTTGAGTAACAATCCGACGATAGGCCTGGGTATACATCTCCTCGCAAGGAGTGGTGAATCCTTTGTAGGCTGTTCAAACATCTTCGGGCACTTCGGCTTATACCCGATCATCCTGGGTCCACACCTCCTTGGAGATGCTTGCTTAAGATGTCAAAGTATAAGTCTCCATGACCAAGATGACTTGAACACCGCAAGTCAAAGGAACATCGCACTTAAGCCGCAGTAAGATCTTCATTGACATATCTACATGTAGATTCCCATATGATGTCTTACAGCTAGTCACTCCAATGAACTAGTTCCCTTAACTAGCATCCATGTTTATCTCCGGACATCCCAATGTCACCAGCCAGTGAGAATCAGCTGATTAGAGAATAACCCATGCTAGTCTCAACAGAATTGATAGTGTCCGTTTTTATCAATTCATCGACTAGGGATATTTTCAATACTTCACATTTGCGCATTTAGAGATAATCACTAGTTGTGATCTCATCACAAATTCTCTTATGCTGTGAGTTGTATTGCGGACATTCAGTAGATGAGTTTAAGATCCCAATCAAATACACAAGCATGTATACTCAAATAGTGAATTATCATTTATTAATATAAATATTTTTCAATCATAAGGCGATTGCCTTAGGACACTTCTCTCATATCACTTACAGGTGTGACGTAGTCAGCCTAGTGGGGGACTGACACACATAGACCGTGTCCTGAACCAAGTGGGTATAAGATGGTGAAGGGAATGAGGCACAATTCATTCGAGCTGCTGAAGGGTTACAGAATTAATTCTCAGGTCAATCGTTGATCTTTCGATTAATTGGGGATCATGATGTACTACTAGGTGCCACTCATGATCGTTCTATAATTGGTTAATTATAGACGGCCAACATAAATCGAAAGCCTATTTAGTCACACGCACTACAAGTAATCCAACGGATTTAAAACGAGTTGAAAATTGAATTTTCCGATTAAGAGAGATAAGTCGAATCTGAATATTTCAGAGACGCATCAGAAGCATAAAATGGCTAAGTCTTTCGAAGACTTATTGGGAGAATTAAATGAGTTTAATTCGTACGGTTACGACATTGGTTTGGCCGACCAAAGAGGGTCCCCACTCTCTTTGGTTTGGCCGGCCACAATAAGAGGTAGAACCAAATTGTTTGGTTCAAATTATAAAATAAACCGCGTGTGGTTTGTTTTATAAAATTATGGATAAAGAAATTTATATAAAGAAATTTATATAAAGAGATTTATTTTCATGGAAATTAAAATAAACTTTGGATTGGATTATTTTATTTTATAAATCAATTATGGATTGATTTACCATGATAAAGAAATTTATAGAAATTTATTCTTTTTATGGAAATTAAAATGAACCATGGATTGGTTTATTTTATTTTATAAAATCAATTATGAATTGATTTTTCCATGATAAGAAAAATTTATAAGATAAATTTCTTGTAAAATTTATTCTATAATAAAAGGGGAGACATGGTTGTTTTTATTATAAATTAAGTTATAATAAAAACATGGCATAACGGAATAATTCATAAGAAATTTATAAGATAAATTTCTTGTAAAATTTATTCCATAATAAAAGGGGAGACATGGTTGTTTTTATTATAAATTAAGTTATAATAAAAACTTGGCTTAACGGAATAATTCATAGAAAAATTTATAAGATAAATTTCTTATGAAAAATTTATTCCGTTAAAAACGAGACTTGGCGATAAAGAGACTACTATATAAAGGTGCAAAGGCATGACTTGGAGATCAATTCAAGAGATCAAGGATTCTTGCCTAGCCTCTCTCCCTCTCCTTCTCCCCCTCTCCCTCCTCAAGTGGGAGCCGGCCCTAGGGGCTCTCCCTAGGGTTGCCGTGAGCTTCCATCATCAAGAAGAGGTCGAAGAAGAAGAAGCGGTCGCGACTTCTTCCTTCCTCTCGGAATCTTGATTCCGTTTTTCGTTTGATGGTTAGTTTTCCATCTCTCTCTCTTGATAATCTAGTCGTGCCTTTGGAGAATCTAGTAGTTCTTGTCGGCACGAAACTCGTGGCTTTGCGAAGTCATCCCGAAGAGAACTCGGCGTGGACGCGAATAAAGGTGGAGCTTCCAAGGGACGCTACGGTTGGATCTCGTCCCTTACTTCAAGTTACACGAGGTATCAAGTAAATTAGTTTACATTCAGCAAAATTTTAATTTATGATCATGTCTACACAACATAAGGTTGCATGCTAGATACGCGGTTAAAATAATTTGAGAAATTATTTATGCTAAATCTTCCGCTGCACGTAATTAAATTTTAAAATTACGAACCCGTATCCATGTCAACATGTGTTAGTGATATGAGAGAAGTGTCCTAAGGCAATCGCCTTATGATTGTAAACATTTAATTTAATAAATGATAATTCACTATTTGAGTATACATGTTAGTGTATTTGATTGGGATCTTAAACTCATCTACTGAATGTCCGCAATACAATTCACAGCATAAGAGAATTTGTGATGGGATCACAACTAGTGATTATCTCTACATGTGTAATTGTGAAGTATTGAAAATATCCCTAGTCGATGAATTGATAAAAACGGACACTATCAATTCTGTTGAGACTAGCATGGTTTATTCTCTAATCAGCTGATTCTCACTGGCTGGTGATATTGGGATATCCGGAGATAAACATGGATGCTAGTTAAGGGAACTAGTTAATTGGAGTGACTAGCTGTAAAACTTCATATGGTAATCTATATAGATATGTCAATAAAGTTCTTACTGCAGCTTAAGTGCGATGTTCCTTTGACTTGCGGTGTTCAAGTCATCTTGGTCATGGAGACTTATACTTTAACATCTTAAGCAAGCATCTCCAAGGAGGTGTGGACCCAGGATGATTGGGTATAAGCCGAAGTGCCCGAAGATGTTTGAACAGCCTACAAAGGATTCACCACTCCTTGCGAGGAGATGTATACCCAGGCCTATCGTCGGATTGTTACTCAAAGCCTCTGGCCAGAGCATATCATGTTTAGAGTGAGAGTCTCTAAAATACATGAGAGTAATTAGAAATCCAAAGGACGAGTAAGACATTACTTGGGCTAGGCGTGACGTAGTCAGCCTAGTGGGGACTGACACCATTGACCGTGTCCTGAACCAAGTGGGTATAAGGTGGTGAAGGGAATGGGGCACGATTCATTAGAGCTGCTGAAGGGTTTCAGAATAATTTCTTCTGAGGTCAAACCGTTGATCTTTCGATTAATTGGGGATCATGATGTACTACTAGGTGTGACTCATGATCGTTCTATGATTATAGACGGCCAACATAAATCGAAAGCCTATTTAGTCACACGCACTACGAGTAATCCGAGGGAATTAAAATGAGTTGAAAATTAGATTTTCCGATCAAGAGAAATAAGTCGAATCTGAATTTATCAGAGGCGCAATGGAAGCTAAAATGGCTAAGTCTTTTGAAGGCTTATTGTGCGAATTAAATGAGTTTAATTCGCAATCGGTTCGGGTTGGTTTGGCCAGCCAAAGAGGGTGCCAAACCTCTTTGTTGTGGCCGGCCACATTAAAGGAAAGATACCAATTTAATTGGTTTAATTAATAAAATAAATCTAGTGCGATTTGTTTTATAAATTATGGATAAATAAATTTGTGTAAAGAAATTTATATAAATAAATTTATAGAAATTTATTCTTTTTATGGAAATTAAAATGATCCATGGAATGGTTTATTTTAATTTTATAAAATCAATTATGAATTGATTTATCCATAATAAGAAAGTCTATAAATTTCTTATAAAATTTATTCCATAATAAAAGGAGAGATTAATTAGTTTTATTATAAAGTTAGATATAATAAAACTTGGTAATTCATAAGAGAATTTATAGGATAAATTTCTTATGATAACTAATTAGTTTTATTATAAAGTTAGTTATAATAAAACTTGGTTTAAACGGAATAATTCATAAGTGAATTTATAGGATAAATTTCTTATGATAACTAATCATTAATTAGTTTTATTATAAAGTTAGTTATAATAAAACTTGGTTTAAACGGAATAATTCATAAGAGAATTTATAGGATAAATTTCTTATGATAACTAATTCCATTAATTCCGTTAAGATGGAGACTTGGCAAGGGAGATGCTACTATATAAAGGAACCAAAGGCAAGCCCTTAATTCTAATGAAGCAATCAAGAGAAGTAGCTTCTTCTCCCTCTCTCTCTCTCTATTCTCCCTTTCTTCCCCTTAGAGCCGGCGCCCTCATTGAGGATTAGGGTCGGCGCACCTTCATCCACCTAGGGCCGGCACATCTCCTTCCCTAGGGTTGGTTGCCGTGAGCTTTCAAGAAGAAGGAGAAGTCAACCAAGAAGAAGAAGAAGCGGATCTCATCTCCTTCCTTTTCGGAATATTGATTCCGTTATTTTGGTGGTTAGTTTCCTATCTTTTCTCTTGATCTTATAGTTGTGCCTTTAGAGAATCTAGTAGTTCTCGTCGGCACAAAACTCGTGACTTTGCGAAGTCATCCCGAAGAGAACTCGGCGTGGACGCGAATAGAGGCGGAGCTTCCAAGGGACGCTACGGTTGGATCTCGTCCCTTACTTCGAGTTACGCGAGGTACTTAGTAAATTAGTTTACTTTTTCCGCAAAGTTTTAATTTATGATCATGTCAACACACCATAAGGTTGCATGCTAGATACGTGGTTAAAATAATTTAGGAAATTATTTTATGCTAATTCTTCCGCTGCACGTAAAAATTTAAAATTTTACGAACCCGTATCCTTGTCGACATGCACCCGGTCCCAACACCTTAGCCCTCCAAGCTAAGGATTTTCCATCTAACCCTCCAAGTTGGGAATTTGCACCTAACCCTCCATGTTAGGACTTTTCACCAAGCCCTCCAAGCTAGGACTTTTCACCCAACCCTTCCGAGTTAGAACTTCATCCAACCTAGCCCACCAAGCTAGGCACCTGACCCTCCAAGCCAGGACTTTTTCACCTAATTCTCCAGGATGGGAATTTGCACCTAACCCTCCAAGTTAGGACTTTTCACCTAGCCCTCCAAGCTAGGACTTTTCACTCAACCTTTTCGAATTAGGACTTTTCCAACACCTGGCTTCACTCACCAGGACCCGGCATCACTCACCGGGATTTCCAACACCTGGCTTCACTCACCAGGACCCGGCTTCACTCATCGGGATTTTCAACACCTGGCTTCACTCACCAGGACCCAGCTTCACTCACCGGGATTTCCATCACCTGGCTTCACTCACCAGGACCCGGCTTCACTCACCGGGATTTCAACCCAGCTTCACAAGCTAGGACCTGGCTTCACTCACCAGGGTTTCATGCCCAGTCCCCGACCAGGACTTTAACCCAAATCCGCTCAACTAAACTTAAATCATTGTCAAACACCAAAACAACAACCGGGCCAGACTGCATCAACACATAAGTCTTAAGTTATTCAGTAGGCATAACCATTATAACCGTAGCATAGAATCTAAGGATCCATTCCCAAGACCCAAGACATGCAATATGCGTAACCAAAAAGGATCCTTAGCCAAGTCACCGCCACACACACACATGCTCTTGCCTCTCCTGCTGCTTCTCCTAGTAACCTCGTGCTTGATCTGCGGTACGAGGAAAATAAACTATAAGCACCCAGGCTTAGTAAGACCCTTTCCTACTCACTAAAAATCATAAGTCACTTAAGCATAAACATATCAAGTGTCTTGACATAACATAACTTTGAACATAAACTTAATCATGATCATAGCATACGTCATAAGCATAAGAGCAACTACATAGCATGATTCCTAACATAACCGTAGACCTACAACATACTTAGCATGACATAAATCTTATCATACATGAACATAAGGCACACTTATACATGGCATAATTCTTAGCATACATGAACATAAGGCATACTTATACATGGCATAATTCTTAGCATACATGAATATAAGGCATACTTATACATGACATAATTCTTAGCATACATGAACATAAGGCATACTTATACATGAAATAATTCTTAGCATACATGAACATAGGGCATACTTATACATGACATAATTCTTAGCATACATGAACATAAGGCATACTTATACATGACATAATTCTTAGCATACATGAACATAAGGCATACTTATACATGACATAAGATATGAGCATAAACACAAACATAAAATATACTTACCCTGGCGCGATGCATAACATGGATGTATGAATGAGTCAATTGCATTTACTACATAAGGATGCTTAGTTTTAAAACCATACTTTTAAGTGCTTAACATAAACATAACATCATTGGGGTCCCTGGTTTGTACCACATTCATACATCATAAGCGCGCATCACTAAGTAAATATGAGGTAGCTAGCCTCAACCTACTAGGGTAAGGACAGCATAGTCGGTAGTCCTAGAACCGGGGCGTTCTTAAGTTGCCCATCCCTGTTGCACAGCTTCGGTAGTGCCAGAACCGTGGACAGCTTCGGTAGTCCAGAACCGGGGCGTTCTTAAGGTACCCATTCCTTGGACCCTTACTTCGGTCTGGTACAAGCCCCATTCATAAAAGAAAATAACTATGCATGCTTCATCATTCATACTTGTCATTCATACTTATCATTCATACTTATTTCATATCATCGTTATGCCTTCATCATTCATACTTATCATTCATACTTAAGTCATAACCATCATCTTCCTTTATACTTATCATTCATTATTCATAACATAGGACATACATGCATAATCATGTTTCTAGTCATAACCTTATCCGGGTTCATAAAGCTTGCATGATCATGATACCTAATAAACATACACCTCATACATGATACATTTCATCTAGAATACATAATCCTAGTATTCATCATAAGACATGGATGGTAAGCTACATATAAACCTAACGCATACTACTAGGGTTCATGGCATTCATCATAAAACATGCATATACCTTCATGAATCATAAATCCATTATAAGTATTTATCAACATACATGCATCATTCTATTTATCATAACATACTCCTACATCAATTACATGTATTCATGGTATATGATCTAAATATTCATGATTAAAACATAACCTAAAATTTACCATACAAAGTCATGTTATATAACACATAAACTAAGATTTTAGTCACATGGAGGCCCTTACATCATGCTTAACAATGTACTAGCATCATGGTAACTTATAAACATGCATTCTTGAGACCTTAACCCAAACCAAACCCTAGGTTTGGGTCTTGGCCGAAAGTCCTAAAGGACCATGGGTCCATGGAAAATTTGCCTAGATCATGATTAACATCCCTTACCTACATATCATGCCATAGAAAAATCATTTGAACCCTTGATTGGACTTAACCCCAAGTCCTAGGCCTAAAGCAAGGGTTGGCCGAAACCCTAGAAGGGTAACAAGCCCATAGAAAAGTTCATTTAACACCATTCTTACCCATAAGGTATCATAAGAGTCATATTAATCATGTTTGGAAAGGATGGAGTTTCCCCTAGCCCCTTGACCTTGATGTGGCCGAAACCCTAGAGGGTTGTTAGGGTGCCATAAAACATCAAAAATCATACTTTTATATTCACCTATCATGGGTATCCATTTGCAAATATAAAGAAAGTCTTTAACATGATTTCTAGCCCCAAACAAGGCTTGGCCGAAACTTCCATAAGCCCTAACCATGGATTTTTTTTTCCAACATATCATGCCAACAAAACTTAACTTCCATAAGCCCTAACCATGGATTTTTTTCCAACATATCATGCCAATAAAACTTAGATCATGATAAATATCTTGAAAGCTATCATACCACAGGTGAGGGGGGTCTTACCTTCCTTGATCTTGCTTACAAACTTTGAATAGAAGATAACAAGAGAACCTCCTTGTCTCTAAACTCTCCCTTAGTCCTTGTATCCTTGTAGGGGGGCCTTAGATCTTCAAGATGGGGCTTATGTGAACTTTTCCCAAGGGAGAAGGGGGCTTGAGATTTTCGGCTAGAAGGGGAGGAAGAAGAAATGAAGAGGAGAAGGGAAGTTGTAACTCCCTTGCCATCTTTATACCACTTTAAAAAGGGGTAAGTGAAGAGTCATGGTGTCTCTTCTCTTGATGACTCTTCATTTTTCCCAAGCCTTAACTAAGATCCACTTCATTCCCTCATAGCACTCCCGTGCTAGGTGAATTGGTTAGTGCATGCTTGGTTGTACAAGGGGTCCATGGTTCAATCCTTGGTGCATGCTCTAATTTCCTATTTTATATTTTTTTTTATTTCCCATTATTCTGAAATTCCTTTAAAAATTCCCCCATAATTATGTTAATATTTCTCATAAAAATCCATTTATTTTTATATTAAATCCTACCTAAAACTCACCAATAATCATGGTACTAGAAAGCCCATATAAAGCTCATTAATACTTAGCTTATCAATTTAAATGAGAAAACATGGGTTCCTAGGCTGAGGTTCATAATGATATTTCTAGGTCCTTCGGAAAATTATCTAGACATACTTAATATTTTAAGGGAAATATTAAGAAAATTTTCCAGGTCGTTACAGATGAAGCAGTGTCGGTTTACTGCGACAACAATGGAGCTATTGCACAAGCAAAGGAACCAAGGTCTCATCAGCGATCCAAACATGTGCTTCGCCGCTATCATTTGATCAGAGAGATTATAAGTAGGAATGATATACAAATTGAGAAAATTCCCACTGAAAGGAATTTAGCGGATCCTTTAACTAAGGCCTTGCCTCAAAGCAAGTTTGAGGGTCATGATAGAGCCTGTGGTATTGGATACCGTAACGATTGGCAATAGGCCAAGTGGGAGTTTGTTAGTAATATGAGAGAAGTGTCCTAAGGCAATCACCTTACAATTGTAATAATTTACTTTAATAAATGTATATTCACTATTTGAGTATACATGATCGTGTATTTGATTGAGATCTTAAACTCATTTACTGAATGTCCGCAATACAATTTAGAGCATGAGAGAATTTGAGATGAATTCACAACTAGTGATTATCTCTATATGTGCAATTGTGAAGTATTGAAATTGTCCCTAGTCGATGAATTGATAAATACGGACACTATCAATTCTGTTGAGACTAGCATGGGTTATTCTCTAATCAGCTGATTCTCACTGGCTGGTGACATTGGGATGTTCGGAGATAAACATGAATGCTAGTTAAGGGAACTAGTTCATTGGAGTGACTAGCTGTAAAACTTCATATGGTAATCTACATATAGATATGTCAATGAAGTTCTTACTGCAGCTTAAGTGCGATGTTCCTTTGACTTGCGGTGTTCAAGTCATTTTGGTCATGAAGACTTATACTTTGACATCTAAAGCAAGCATCTCCAAGGAGGTGTGGACCCAGGATGATTGGGTATAAGCCGAAGTGTCCGAAGATGTTTAAACAGCCTACAAAGGATTCACCACTCCTTGCGATGGGATGTATACCCAAGGCCTATCGTCGGATTGTTACACAAAGCCTCTGGCCAGAGCATGACATGTTAAGAGTATGAGTCTCTGAAAGACATGAGAGTAATTAGAATCCGTTGGACGAGAAAGACATTATTTGGGCTAGGTGTGACGTAGTCAGCTTAGTGGGGACTGACACACATAGACCGTGTCCTGAACCAAGTGGGTATAAGATGGTGAAGGGAATGAGGCACGATTCATTAGAGCTGCTGAAGGGTTACCGAATTAATTCTGAGGTCAACCGTTGATCTTTCGATTAATTGGGGATCATGATGTACTACTAGGTGCCACTCATGATCGTTCTATAATTGGTTAATTATAGACGGCCAACATAAATCGAAAGCCTATTTAGTCACACGCACTACGAGTAATCCGAGGGATTTAAAATGAGTTGAAAATTAGATTTTTCGATCATGAGAGATAAGTCGAATCTGAATTTTTCAGAGACGCATCGGAAGCATAAAATGGCTAAGTCTTTTGAAGACTTATTGGACGAATTAGATGAGTTTAATTCGCACGGTTACGACATTGGTTTGGCCGACCAAAGAGGGTGCCCACTCTCTTTGGTTTGGCCGGCCACAATAATAGGGAGAACCAAATTGTTTGGTTCAAATTATAAAATAAACCGCGCATGGTTTGTTTTATAAAATTATGGATAAAGAAATTTATATAAAGAGATTTATTTTCATGGAAATTAAAATAAACCTTGGATTGGTTTATTTGATTTTATAAATCAATAATGGATTGATTTACCATGATAAAGAAATTTATAGAAATTTATTCTTTTTATGGAAATTCAAATGAACCATGGATTGGTTTATTTTATTTTATAAAATCAATTATGAATTGATTTTTCCATGATAAGAAAAATTTATAAGATAAATTTCTTATAAAATTTATTCCATAATAAAAGGGGAGACATAGTTGTTTTTATTATAAATTAAGTTATAATAAAAACTTGGCATAACGGAATAATTCATAAGAAATTTATAAGATAAATTTCTTGTAAAATTTATTCCATAATAAAAGGGGAGACATGGTTGTTTTTATTATAAATTAAGTTATAATAAAAACTTGGCTTAACGAAATAATTTAAAGAAAAATTTATAAGATAAATTTCTTATGAAAAATTTATTCCGTTAAAAAGGAGACTTGGTGATAAAGAGGCTACTATATAAAGGTGCAAAGGCAAGGCTTGGAGATCAATTCAAGAGATCAAGGATTCTTGCCTAGCCTCTCTCCCTCTCCTTCTCTCCCTCTCCCTCCTCAAGTGGGAGCCGGCCCTAGGGGCTCTCCCTAGGATTGTCGTATACTTCCATCATCAAGAAGAGGCCTAAGAAGAAGAAGAAGCGGTCGCGACTCCTTCCTTCCTCCCGGAATCTTGATTCCATTTTTCGTTTGATGGTTAGTTTTCCATCTCTCTCTCTTGATATTCTAGTCGTATCTTTGGAGAATCTAGTAGTTCTTGTCGGCACAAAACTCGTGGCTTTGCGAAGACATCCCAAAGAGAACTCGGCGTGGACGCGAATAAAGGCGGAGCTTCCAATGGACGCTACGGTTGGATCTCGTCCCTTACTTCAAGTTACGCGAGGTATCAAGTAAATTAGTTTACTTTCTGTAAAATTTTAATTTATGATCATGTCTACACAACATAAAGTTGCATGCTAGATACGCGGTTAAAATAATTTAAGAAATTATTTTTGCTAAATCTTCCGCTGCACGTAATTAAATTTTAAAATTACGAACCCGTATCCATGTCAACATGCACCCGGTCCCAACACTTAGTTTCCATTTCTGAAGTTAGGGATAAAATTTAGTGAGCTAAGGTATTCAGTCTCAGCTTTCTTAACAATTTGATCATCTCTGAATTCCATTCCATTTCCGTATCTAGTTTCAATAGTTGCGTGCCAGTTTCAGTTTGCGTATCAACTCCACTTCGGCAACACTTTAGTTTGTTATTTCTGCCAGTTGTGTAAATTAAACGATAGTTTTATTTAAGCTTCTTTGAACTCTAGCTTAGTGCACTTTAATTCAACTTGCATTTGTTGTTTTTGCATCCAAGTCAGGACCTGAAAGTCTGCATTTCATTCTTGTTTACCTGCGCAACATTTCTGCATTTAGTTGTCTGAATTTCTACATTTGGATTTTGAAGTTCTGCATTCCTTCTTGCCTTTAGTTTGTTTCTAAATTGATTCTGAATTGTGGTTTTCTTCTAAACATTACATTGCAGTTTGTTCAATTACATTGCATTTGGTTTGTTGTCGAAAATCTGCATTGGAGATATTGTTGCATTTCTGCAGTAGTTCGGCATCAACTTTGTCCTACATTGAATTAGTGTTCGGGTTTCACACTTCTTCATTTATTCTTGCATATCACTTTACCATAGCTTTGTCTTCCTGCTACACTAATCCGTGTAGTTTCTGAATTGTTAGTTAAAGTTTTGGCACTTAGTATCAGTCCCTTTTGGCACTTAAATCTCCTTCTCTTGGTGCCAAGTTGTTTCAATGTTTTTGTTCACTTTGTATCAAGAGAGACATTTGGCATTTATTGGTTTGAACTTGAACATAACTTGTAGTGTAGTCCTACATTGGATTTCAGATTTACTCTTCGCATTCGATTGAGTGCATCGGTTGATTTAATTTACCATTAGTTGAGTCATTAGTTGCATTTACTTTGTTTAGCTCATTTGGAAATCATTAGTTCCATTTTTATTGCGATTTCATTTCCGATTGCAACCCAAAATCCAAATTTTATTTGAAACCCAAAATTCATAAACGACACATAAACTCGAGCACGAATCAAGCACTCTCAACTAGCCCTAGGAAAAATATGACCTGTGGCCCCTTTACTACGTTTCCATCTTTGCTAGCAAAAGGATTTCCAGCTTTACACATATCTAAATTTTGAGACCCACATTTGTGACACCTAGTTCGAGCATCATCAAAATTTTTGGCGCCGTTGTCGGGGAGGCTACTATTTGAGTTGTTTGATTTTTGCTTGTATGCTTATCTCATGTCTTTCTTGATTCATTTTTTGTGCTTATTGCTATATCTTGAGATTTACTTTACTTGTTTCATCATTCTATATACTTTTACTGCGATTTGTTTTTGATTTTATGACCAGGTCTATAGGTGGTGATCTTGAAGAATTTGACCCTGAGATTGAGAGAACTTTCAAAGCAAGGAGGAGCCAAGGCATACTTTTAGAGACCATTAATATTCCTTCTGTTCAGACATTTCCCACTCACTCAGGCATTATCATGGCAGACCACCAGAAGACTATGAAGGAACTCGCAACACCTGATGACACATTTCAGTATTCCAGCATTGCTTATCCAGAGCTGGCTGGTGATTTTGAGCTCAGATCTGGACTCATCCACCTATTGCCCAAATTTCAAGGATTATCTGGAGAAGATCCAAATAGACACCTGCATGAGTTTCACGTTGTATGCTGCACCATGAAGCCTCAGGGTATTTCAGAAGAAGATATCAAGCTGAGAGCTTTCCCTTTTTCCCTGATTGGAGCAGCAAAAGATTGGTTTTACTACTTACCTACTGGGCACGTGTCTAGCTGGATTTCTATGAAGAAGGCGTTCCTAGAGAAATATTTCCTAGCCTCCTGAACTGCAATCATTAGAAAAAGCATTTGTGGCATTCAGCAAGTGGTGGGGGAGACACTTTATGATTACTGGGAGAGATTCAACAAATTATGCTCCAGTTGCCTACAACACCAGATCAGTGAGCAGTTACTCATCCAGTATTTTTATGAGGGCTTATTGCTGATGGACATGATTATGATAGATGCTGCAGCTGGAGGTGCCCTAGTTAACAAGACGCCTGATCAAGCTAGGGAACTTATTTCAAACATGGCTGAGAACTCACAATAATTTGGAAGCAGAGCATTGACCACCAGAGGAGTTAATGAGGTACAGGGGGTTTCTAATGAACAAAGGGAGATGAAGAATGCACTGGTAGAGCTCACATCAGCGATTAAGCAAATGGGTCTTACTAATTCAAGCCAAAATTCCAACTCCTCAGTAGCTCCACAGACAAGCCAAGTGATGAGGGTATACAGTATTTGCTCTAGTCAAGAGCACAACTCAGATTCATGTCCCACTCTCCAACAAGATGAGACAGTAGCGGCATTGGTTATGGGACAATTTCAATATCGGAATAACCCCTATTCTTCTACTTATAACCCTGGTTGGAGGGATTATCCAAATCTTAAATATGGGAATTCTTTTTATCAACAAAACCCCTCACAACAACAATTTCAGCATACACAACAGCAACCCCAGCAAACACAGCAAAATCAGCAAGTTTTCCAGCCCGAATTTCAGCCGATTTAGCCATCTCAGCAAACTCAGCCCCAATTTCAGCAATTCCAGCCTCAATTCCAGCAAATTCAGCAAGGGCAACAAGGTTTCCAAGCATTTCAAACTTTCCAACCTCAAAACTAGCAGAATTTCCAGCCCTCACAGCCGTACAATCTGAATTTCCAGCCTTCGAATCTGAATTTCCAGCCTATCCAATTCCAATCCTCAGCACAGCAATGTCCACTTCAAAACCAAAGCTTTCAAGGCTATCATTCTCAGCAAGTTCAACATTCATTTCAGGCCAACTATCAGCCCTATCAACAATAATTTCAGCCTTCTTATCAGCCCTTTTATCAGCCCCAATTCCAACCACAGTAGGGTAATATTTTTCAGCCTACTACTTCATCATTTCAAGGTCATTCAAAACCCTATGCTAACCAAGGGGGCTATGAAAGTTCGAGTGGGGGTAATGTGCCCCAACAGAGGGTAGAAGAAATGTTTCAACAAATGTTTCCCGCCATACAAAACCTTGAGAGGCAAATGGGATAATTGGCTAGTGAGATAAATCAAAGTCAAGCTCAAGGACCAAGCCAACTACCTTCCCAAGCTATTCCTAACCCAAAGGAAAATGTTAGCGCTATTACTTTGAGGAGTGGCAAGGTTACTTCAGCTCAAAATGGTCCAAGTGCTGAAATTTCTGAAAACAGGGCAGCACCTTCATTTCCAGCCAAAAACAGCCACAAAATCGCTTCAAAATCAGTTGGTTCCACCCCTAGTCCATGCCCAACTCCTTCATCAAGAAACCCTGTGATTTTGGTGGAAAATGAAGGAGAAATCAGTGCCGAAACCAATTTTACAGCAGCCTCACCGATTGGGACAGCATCTCAAAATTCAGCCCCTCCACTTTCGGCTCAAGAAGATGATTTGAGAGTTCCTTTTCCATTCCCTCGGCGTAAAACACAAGCCAAAAGATAAGTGGAGGAGGAGAAGGCTAAGGAATACAATGAGCTAGTGAAACTTTTCAGTAAAGTAGAGATTCATGTACCTTTGTTGACCATGATTAAACAGATTCCTAAGTATGCCAAGTTTTTGAAGGATCTCTGTGTTCACAAGAAGAAGCTTAAGGAAAATGAGTTGGTCAGCTTGGGGAAAAATATTTCAGCACTTATTCATGTCATACCTCAGAAGTGTGAAGACCCTGGAGTATTTACTGTGTCTTGTGAGATAGGGAGCACCATGTTCCATGATGACATGCTAGATTTAGGAGCTTCCATAAATGTGATGCCCAGGTCAGTCTTCCAGATGCTTGGCATAGGCCCTTTACAGCCTACTAGTGTGGTGATATAGTTAGCAGACCGGAGCCAGACCCACCCAGCCGGTATCATTGAAGATGTTTTGATGAAGGTAAAGGAGTTGATATTTCCTGCAGATTTTTATATCTTGGCTATGGAGGTAGATTATCTTGTACACCGTTCTCCACTTATTTTAGGTAGACTATTTCTGATGACTACTAGAACAAAAATTGATGTTTATGCTGGCACGCTTTCCATGGAGATTGGAGACATGGTAGTTCAGTTTAGCATTTTTGATGCTATGAAGTACCCGAGAGAGGACCACTCCATTATGAGCATGGGTATTCTTGAGGAGTTGGAGGATACAGAGTTAGAGGTTGAGGGATTCCTACATGATTTTTCTGGAGGAGTTATTTATTCAGAGGAGGCTGAGGGAGTATTTACTGTCGAGACTGAGGATATTTCAGAAGATATTTCAGAAACACTTCCAGCTGGAGAGGTTTTTCTAGGTGTAGGGGATTGCACAGAGCCCCAAGGATCACCTATTTCTATTGAGATTTATAGTGAAAGGGATTGCACACAGCCACAAGGATCACCTATTATTTTTGAGATTTCAGAGGAACCAGAGCACAGGTATGGTAGTGTAGGGGATTGCACAAAGCCCCAAGGATCACTCATACCCACTGAGGAAGGTCAGATTGAATTGAAGCCACTGATAGATGTGTATACTGAAAGACATGCTTCTTTTATATATATGAACATCTTTATTTTGAAGAGAAAATCACAACTACACTAGGTGCCTGTTTATATTAGTACATGCATGAAGTCCAATTACTTTGCATTGTAGATAACATGGTGTGTAGTGTCACACGGAAGATCATCTTATCAGTTCCTTGCTTTGTATAAATAGAAGCCCACAACCGAGATGGAATTGGACAACTCATCGGAATGGTTGTAGTGTAATTAGGTGTGGTTGGTCTTGACCATAGGATTATGTTGGTTTTTTCGGGCCGCGAAAACCGCCTTTTCGCGTCGCGGAAACCTCGAGAACCCAAATCCATGGATCTCGTGTGAAGAAAAAATTCCAAAACAAAAATTCACGTATTCATTTCATGCTCAAAACTCGATCTACTCCTAGATCTAAAGAGGGATAAACCATTTTACCTTTGGTGCGTGCCCCGCTTAATCCCGCTCGCTCCTTTTGGATGTCGGATCTCTAGGACGTCAAGTGCCGTCCCTCTAGAAGTATCCAGCGCGAACAAAGTGGATGGAGGAAACCCTTTAGGTGTGCTAGCACCTTTCAAGGGTTCGGCCAAGAGGAGAAGAAGAAGAAGAGCACCAACACTTGGAGGAGGAAGAAGAGAAGACACACCCTAAGAAAAATGGAACCAACACTTGGTCTTTTCACTCATTGTGGCCGGCCACATAATGGCCATTAATGGCCATTAAGTGGCCTGCCATAACCCCCTTTCAATTTGAATTCAAATTCAAATGGGGGGGGGGGGTTACAACCTTTGGAGATGATGTGGAGCATCATCATTGGTCAAATACCAAGCCAAGTCATCACTTGGTCCAGTCAAGGTGAGGTGGCCTTTTGGTCAAGTCAAACTTGACCATTAATCTTCCTTGATGAGGTGGCATCCACACTTAATGCTCTTGATGATGTGGAGCATCATCAATGGTTGGCTCCATGCCAATTCATCACCATGATGTGGCATTAAGTCAAGTCTAACTTGAGGTGGATTTGGGTCAAGTCAAACTTGCCTTTTATGGACTTTCCATATTTAGTCAAGTCAAACTTGACTCCATTTCTTCTCCCATGTCAAGTCTAACTTGAAGTGGAACCAAGTCAAGTCAAACTTGATTTGGATTTGGGTCAAGTCAAACTTGCCTTTTATGGACTTTCCATATTTAGCCAAGTCAAACTTGACTTCATTTTTTCTCCATCTATTTGTTCTTTGCGTGTGACCCTATAGGTTCTTGTAACGTTGGTAATGCTTCTAACCTCTTAGAAACATAAGCAATGAGCGGTATCTAGCAACACATCATTGCTACCCAAGTTACAAGAATGTTGAGATCCAACATCACCAATGTGACTACTAATTATGACTTTCATAATATGTGACAATGTCCTTCTATCGTCGATATCTAGATTGATCTTCTATGAAGCATAGACCGTGTCATCGTCCAATCAATCTATGTGTCTTGAACTCCAAGTAGACTCACTATAATCAAATAAGCTCAATATCTCATATTGCCTTATTTGGGCATGGCCATGCACTTAGTGATCTCACTCTATCAAGACTATGATATCTCTCCCGTCATATAGGAGGGATAGATCCCATCTACATCACTCACATCCCTCCGCATAATTTGTTACATACCCAGTAATCGCCTTTATAGTCCACCCAGTTACGGGTGACGTTTGACGAAACCAAAGTACATAACTCCTTATGTAGGGAACTATGGTGACTTCAGGTCTAAGGACTAATAGTCATACTAATAGTCACATGAGAAAGTATATGACACTGATATAACGATCCTTGATACTTTCTCATGGTGGGTCATTCAGTATACATTCTCCAATGCATACTCATGTGTCAACTTGATATCTCATATCCATGATTTGTGAGATCAAGTCATCATGTTGACCTACATGCTAGTCTCTATGCATTAACATTGTCCCTGAATGTTAATACTTGACTAGGAATAATTAAGAGTAGTGTTCTCTATATCATCTCACTATCGATTTAACCAATCGATTGATATAGATATGAACCTACTACCAAGGACGTTATTACACTTAGTTATTTGGCACCAATACAAGTAAGTATAATAACCATAATCAAATGCCTTTATATATATATATGAAATATGATACAATGAGTCCATACAACAACCATCACATGATTGGCTCTAGGGCTCTCACTAACAATCTCCCACTAGAACTAGTGCCAATCACTATAGTATCTAATACCCAATGACCTAGTGTGACCATCATGCTTGGTCTGTGCCAAAGCCTTGGTCAAGGGATTTGCAATGTTAGCCTCTATGCGTACTCTGCATATCTTCACATCTCCTCGATCGATGATCTCTCGAATGAGATGGAAACACCGTAGTATGTGTTTGGTCCGCTGGTGTGAACGAGGTTCCTTAGCCTGCGCAATAGCTCCATTGTTGTCACAATAGAGCTGTACTGGGTCGGCTATGCTAGGAACCACTCCAAGCTCAGTAATGAACTTGCGGATCCAAACTGCCTCCTTTGCTGCCTCAGATGCAGCAATGTACTCAGCTTCTGTTGTAGAATCAGCAACTGTATCTTGCTTTGAACTCTTCCAGCTGACAGCGCCACCATTTAAGCAAAACACGAACCTTAACTGCGATTTGTAGTCATCCTGGTCAGTTTGGAAGCTTGCATCACTGTAACCTTTTACAGTCAGCTCCTCTTCGCCTCCAAATATCAAGAAATATTCTTTAGTCCTTCTCAAGTACTTAAGAATATTCTTGGCTGCTATCCAGTGACGTTCACCTGGATCTGACTGGTATCTGCTCTTCATGCTCAAAGCATACGAGACATCAGGACGAGTACATAACATGGCGTACATGATAGATCCTATGGCTGAGGCATAAGGGATCTTGCTCATGCGGTCTCTCTCCTCTCTAGAAGAGGGACCTTGAGTCTTCGAAAGACTCACGCCATGTGACACTGGCAGATTTCCCTTCTTGGAATTCTGCATGGCAAACCGTTGCAAAACGGTATCAATGTATGTACTCTGACTTAGGCCAAGCAATCTCTTAGATCTATCTCTATAGATCTTTATGCCTAGAATATAGGCTGCTTCACCTAAGTCTTTCATTGAGAAGGAATTCCCCAACCAAGTCTTCACAGACTGTAGTGAAGGAATGTCATTCCCAATGAGTAGTATGTCATCTACATACAAAACAAGGAAGATAACTGTGCTCCCACTAACCCTTTTGTAGACACAAGGTTCATCTTCATTCTTGATGAAACCAAACTGTTTGATTGCATCATCGAATCGAAGATTCCAGCTTCGAGAAGCATGCTTTAGTCCATAAAGGGACTTATGCAGCTTGCATACTCTACCAGTATGCTTTGGATCTACAAAACCCTCAGGTTGTGTCATGTACACTTCCTCGAGGAGGATTCCATTCAGAAACGCAGTTTTGACGTCCATCTGCCAAATATCATAATCGTGGTATGCTGCAATAGCAAGCAAGATCCTAATGGACTTGAACATCGCGACTGGAGAAAAAGTTTCATCATAGTCAATACCATGAATTTGCTTGAAACCTTTAGCTACTAGTCTACCCTTATAGGTATGTACAAGTCCATCCGTGTCAGTCTTTCTCTTAAAGACCCACTTACACCCAATGAGTTTGACCCCTTCAGGTGGATCAACCAAAGTCCATACTTGGTTGGTGTACATGGAATCCATCTCGGATCTCATGGCCTCTAGCCATTTCTCAGAATCTGGGCTCATCACAGCTTCCTGATAGGAGGTAGGCTCGTTCTCAACGAGCATAACGTCATCATGGTCAGACAAGAGAAATGAGTATCTCTCAGGCTGACGACGTACCCTATCAGACCTGCGAAGAGGTAGGTCTACATGAACAGGTTGTTGTTCCACAGCTTCTTGTGCAACAACCTCATCAACCACCACACTTTGTGGTTCCTGTTCAACTTCCATCAAGGCTTCAGTGCTATTGTCCATGTCTTGAACTTCTTCAAGACTGAACGTACTCCCACTAGTCTTTCTAGAAACAAAGTCCCTTTCTAGAAATACTCCAGTCTTAGCAACAAACACTTTGTGCTGACTAGGAATGTAGAAGTAGTATCCCTTCGTTTCCTTGGGATACCCTATGAAATAACACTTATCAGATTTGGGTCCCAGTTTGTCTGAGACTTGACGTCGTACGTAAGCCTCACAACCCCAAA
>JAGFNQ010003304.1:0-49742 GCA_024364735.1 Boesenbergia rotunda
TTCCTCGAAGAAAGGTTCTAAGAGGAAGGCCAAAGAACAGAATAAGGGAAAGAAGAAAAGGCCAAAAGACTGAAAAACCTAAAAGGCACTTGCCATCACTGTGGCAAGGAGGGTCACTGGCGAAGAAACTGCAAGGTTTATCTTGAGTCCTTGAAGAAGAAGGCATCCGATGCCCATCCTCTTCAAGTATCTTCGTTATTGAATGTCACTCTATTTCCTCAAACACATGGGTACTTGATACTGGGTGTAGCTCACATATATGTAATGACATACAAGGGCTAAGGAATAGAAGAAGACTCGTCAAGGGAGAAGCGAATTTGCGAGTTGGAAATGGAGCAAAGATTGCTGCTGTTGCCATCGGAACATATTTGCTAAAGCTCCCTACGGACGTGTCTTAGAATTGGATAATTGTTATTTTGTTCCTTCGTTAATAAAGAACATTGTATCTATTTCATGTTTGAATGAAAAGGGTTATCATTTAACTTTTAGTAACAATTGTTGTTACATAACTTTAAATGGCGTTCTTTATGGGAATGGAACTTTGTGCAATGGTATCTACACGTTAGATTTATCCAGTGACGTTTTCAATATCGAAGTTAGCAACAAACGTGCTCGAATAGATAATCGAATAGACTCCTACACTTGGCATTGCCGTCTTGGCCATGTAAGTAAGAAACGCATGACCGAATTACACCGATGTGGAATTCTGGAATCATTTGAACCCGGTTCATTTGATACATGCGAATCATGCTTAAAAGGCAAGATGACCAAATTACCCTTTTCCGGAAAAGGTAATCCAGTGGGAGAATTGCTTGGTCTAATACATACTGATGTATGTGGACCAATGTCAACTCTTGCACAAGGAGGCTATAGCTACTTCATCACCTTTATCGATGATCACTCACGATTCGGGTATGTGTTCTTGATGAAACACAAATCTGAAGCCTTTGAGAAATTCAAAGAGTTCAGAAATGAAGTAGAGAAACAGCTTGGCAAAAGTATTAAATACTTCGATCCGATCGGGGTGGTGAATACTTAAGTCAAGAGTTTCAAGATTATCTTAGGGACAATGGGATATTGTCCCAATGGACTCCGCCGTATACACCACAGCATAATGGTGTATCTGAGAGGCGCAACCGAACCTTGATGGACATGGTTAGGTCATGATGAATCATGCAACTCTTCCAAAATCCTTTTGGGGCTATGCACTTAAGACAGCTGTTTACTTGCTAAACAGAGTCCCGACCAAGGTAGTCTCTACTACTCCATATGAGACATGGAATAGTAAGAAACCCCACTTAACTCACCTTAAGATATGGGGTTGTCCTGCTTATGTGAAGCGGATTGTATCAGACAAATTGGATGCTAAGTCTGATAAATGTCTATTTATTGGATACCCTAAGGAAACGAAGGGTTACCAATTCTATCATCCCTTGGAACAAAAGGTGTTTGTTTCAAGGCATGCTGTATTTCTGGAAAAAGAATTTCTTTTACAAGAAAACAGTGGGAGTGGCATTGAACTTGATGAAGTTCAAGAAACTCCAATAGACATTACAGAGACACCTAGTCTAGACCCACAACCAATACCTCATAATGATGAGCTATCAGTTGAACCTAAAACTACACCACCTCTTCGTAGGTCTGATAGGACACGCAATATTCCAGAGAGATACGGATTTCTCATAAGTGAATCGAACGACGTGTTACTCATAAGCGATGACGAACCTATCAGTTATGAAGATGTTCTGAAAAGTTCAGAAAGGGACAAATGGCTTGAGGCCATGAAGTCGGAAATGGATTCCATGTACGAAAATCCAAGTATGGGACTTGGTTAACCACCTGAAGGGATTAAGCCCATAGGGTGCAAGTGGGTTTTCAAGAAGAAAACCGACATGGAAGGTAATGTTGTTACCTTTAAGGCTAGATTAGTGGCAAAAGGATATCGTCAGAAGCAAGGAATTGATTATGACGAAACCTATTCGCCAGTAGCTATGCTTAAATCCATTCGGATGCTCCTAGCCATAGCAGCTCATTATGATTATGAGATATGGCAAATGGATGTGAAAACAGCTTTCCTTAACGGAAACCTGCTTGAGGATGTATACATGATACAACCTGAAGGTTTCACATCGGTTGATAAAACCAAAGTATGCAAGCTTCGACGATCCATATATGGACTGAAGCAAGCATCTAGGAGCTGGAACATCCGTTTTGATGAGACAATCAAAGAGTTTGATTTCTCACAAAATCCTGACGAACCTTGTGTGTACAAGAAGGTTAGTGGGAGTGCAGTCGTATTCCTAGTATTATATGTCGATGAATCTTACTTATAGAAAGATATATCAGTCTTACAGACAGTTAAAATTTGGTTGTCCAAAACTTTCTCCATGAAAGACCTGGGAGAAGCAACCTATATCCTTGGGATTAGAATCTATAGAGATAGATCAAAACGGTTGCTTGGTCTTTCGCAGTCTACATATATAGACCGAGTGCTAAAAAGGTTTAGCATGTCGGAATCCAAGAAAGGTTACCTTCCCATCAGGCATGGGATCAACCTTTCAAAGTCTATGTGTCCGCGCACAGAAGACGAGAGGATTTGCATGAATAAGATTCCTATGCATCCGCGATAGGATCTATCATGTATGCTATGTTATGTACTAGGCCCGATGTATCGTATGCTTTGAGCGTCACAAGCAGATACCAGTCGGATCCAGGAATGGATCATTGGGCGGCTGTTAAGACAATCCTTAAGTACTTAAGAAGAACTAAGGATGTGTTCCTAATATATGGAGAAGGAGATATGGTAATACGTGGGTATACAGATGCCAGTTTCCAGACAGATAAGGATGATTCCAAATCGCAGTCTGGATACGTATTTACTTTGAATGGAGGCGCAGTAAGTTGGAAAAGTTCCAAACAAGACACCGTAGCGGATTCTACCACGGAAGCGGAATATATCGCAGCTTCGGAAGCAGCAAAGGAAGCAGTCTGGATCAAGAAGTTCGTCTCCGAACTTGGTGTGGTTCCAACCATTGATGAAGCAGTGCCGGTTTACTGCGACAACAATGGAGCTATTGCACAAGCAAAGGAACCAAGGTCTCATCAGCGATCCAAACACGTGCTTCGCCGCTATCATCTGATCAGAGAGATTATAAGTAGGAATGACATACAAATTGAGAAAATTCCCACTGAAAGGAATTTAGCGGATCCTTTAACTAAGGCCTTACCTCAGAGCAAGTTTGAGGGTCATGTTAGAGCCTGTGGTATTGGATACCGTAGCGATTGGCATTAGGCCAAGTGGGAGTTTGTTAGTGATATGAGAGAAGTGTCCTAAGGCAATCGCCTTATGATTGTAAACATTTATTTTAATAAATGATAATTCACTATTTGAGTATACATGCTTGTGTATTTGATTGGGATCTTAAACTCATCTACTGAATGTCCGCAATACAACTCACAGCATAAGAGAATTTGTGATGGGATCACAACTAGTGATTATCTCTAAATGTGCAAATGTGAAGTATTGAAAATATCCCTAGTCGATGAATTGATAAAAACGGACACTATCAATTCTGTTGAGACTAGCATGGGTTATTCTCTAATCAGCTGATTCTCACTGGCTGGTGACATTGGGATGTCCGGAGATAAACATGGATGCTAGTTAAGGGAACTAGTTCATTGGAGTGACTAGCTGTAAGACTTCATATGGAATCTATCTATAGAAATGTCAATGAAGTTCTTACTGCGGCTTAAGTGCGATGTTCCTTTGACTTGCGGTGTTCAAGTCATCTTGGTCATGGAGACTTATACTTTAACATCTTAAGCAAGCATCTCCAAGGAGTGTGGACCCAGGATGATTGGGTATAAGCCGAAGTGCCCGAAGATGTTTGAACAGCCTACAAAGGATTCACCACTCCTTGCGAGGAGATGTATACCCAGGCCTATCGTCGGATTGTTACTCAAAACCTCTGGCCAGAGTATATCATGTTAGAGTGCAAGTCTCTTAAATACATGAGAGTAATTAGAAATCCAAAGGACGAGAAAGACTACTTGGGCTAGGTGTGACGTAGTCAGCCTAGTGGGGACTGACACAAATAGACCGTGTCCTGAACCAAGTGGGTATAAGATGGTGAAGGGAATGGGGCACGATTCATTAGAGCTGCTGAAGGGTTTCAGAATAATTTCTTCTGAGGTCAAACCGTTGATCTTTCGATTAATTGGGGATCATGATGTACTACTAGGTGCCACTCATGATCGTTCTATAATTTGTTGATTATAGACGGCCAACATAAATCGAAAGCCTATTTAGTCACACGCACTACGAGTAATCCGAGGGATTTAAAACGAGTTGAAAATTGGATTTTCCGATCAAGAGAAATAAGTCGAATCTGTGTTAATCAGAGGCGCAATAGAAGCTAAAAATGGCTAAGTCTTTTGAAGGCTTTTTAGGCGAATTAAATGAGTTTAATTCGCGTTGGTTCGGCTCGGTTTGGGCCGGCCAAAGAGGGTGCCAACCCTCCTTGGTTGGCCGGCCACAATAGAGGGAGTAAACCAATTAATTTTGGTTTAATTAATAAAACAAATCTAGCGCGATTTGTTTTATAAATTATGGATAAATAAATTTGTATAAAGAAATTTATATAAATAAATTTATAGAAATTTATTCTTTTTATGGAAGTTAAAATAATCCATGAATTGGTTTATTTTAATTTTATAAAATCAATTATGAATTGATTTTTTCATAATAAGAAAGTTTATAAATTTCTTATAAAATTTATTCCAAAATAAAAGGAGAGATTAATTAGTTTTATTATAAAGTTAGTTATTATAAAACTTGGTTTAAGCGGAATAATTCATAAGAGAATTTATAGGATAAATTTCTTATGATAATTAATTAGTTTTATTATAAAGTTAGTTATAATAAAATTCATAAGAGAATTTATAGGACAAATTTCTTATGATAACTAATTAGTTTTATTATAAAGTTAGTTATAATAAAACTTGGTTTAAACGGAATAATTCATAAGAGAATTTATAGGATAAATTTCTTATGATAACTAATTCCGTTAATTCCGTTAATTCGGTTAAGAGGATACTTGGCAAGGGAGAAGCAACTATAGAAGGAACCATAGGCAAGCCTTGGATTCCTAAGATTTGGATAATCGATATAGAGCTCCCTCTCTCTCTCTTAATTCTCTTCTCTCTTTCCCTTCCCCCACCTAGGGCCGGCGCCCTCTTGGCCAATTAGGGCCGGCGCCCTCTTGAGGACCTAGGGCCGAAGCACCTCCCTCCCAAGGGTGAGTTGCCGTGAGCTTCAACAAGAAGGAGAAACCAAACAAGAAGAAGAAGAAGCGGATAGCGACTCCTCTCTTCTCGGAATTGGATTCCGTTTAATTTCTTTGTTGGTTAATTTCCACTCTTTTCTATTTCTTCTCTTGTTTTTCTAGTTGTGCCTTCCGAGAATCTAGTAGTTCTCGTCGGCACAAAAACTCATGACTTTGCGAAGTCATCCCGAAGAGAACTCGGCGTGGACGCGAATAGAGGCGAAGCTTCCAAGGGACGCTACGGTTGGATCTCGTCCCTTACTTCGAGTTACGCGAGGTACTTGGTAAATTAGTTTACTTTTCCGCAAAGTTTTAATTTATGATTATGTCAACACACCATAAGATTGCATGCTAGATACGAAGTTAAAATAATTTGGGAAATTATTTTATGCAAATTCTTCCGCTGCACGTAAAAATTTAAAATTTTACGAACTCGTATCCTTTTCGACATGCACCTGGTCACAACAGAACAAACTTACTGGCCCCAATTACATAGACTGGAAAAGAAACCTGGACATTGTTCTTACTGCTGAAGAGTACAAATATGTACTCTTTAAGGAGTTTCCTGAAAAGCCTGGCGGGAATTCTAGTGAAGAGCAGAGGGAGCATTACAAGAAGTGGGTCAAGGCAGATGAGATGGCGCGGTGCTACATTTTGGCATCTATGTCAAATGTATTGTAACATCAGCATCAGGTCATGCCCACTGCTTGTGATATGATGATAAACCTCAAGGAGCTCTTCGAGGACCAGGGTCGAGCCGCTAGGCAGGTTGCGATGAAGAACTTAATGATGACTACCATGGTCGAAGGGACACCCGTGAGGGATCATGTCCTTACGATGATGGCCTACCTTAATGGGATTGAGGTACTTGGAGCACAGATCGCGGGGAAACCCAGGTTGATATAATACTCCAGTCTCTGCCTAGGAGTTTTGAGCAGTTCCGACTCAACTATAACATGAACAAGCATGAATATACATTGGGGGAACTGCTAGGAGAACTCCAGGCGGCAGAGGGTTTTTTTCGTCAAAGTTCTCAGGCCTTGGTTGCTTAGAGAGTTCCTACTTCTGTGCCGAAAGGTAGGAAGAAGAAGAAACATGGTTGGTCCAAGAAGGCAGCAGGATCGCAGGGATCTTGGACTGGCATGAAGAAGCCGAGAGGCAAGTGCTTCACGTGCAAGCAAACTGGACATTGGAAGGCGAACTGTCTCCGTCGTCAAGAAAAAGGTATTTCTTCATATTTAGTCGTTGTAACATGTTTAGAGGTGTTATCTACTGGTACCTGGTGATTAGATATGGATGCCACTAATCATGTCTGCATTTCTTTGCAGGGGGTTCCAGGAAACCTGACGATTAGCTGAGGAAGATAATCATGAGATATGCTACGGAGATGACTACTATTGTAGTGGGAGTTAGTTAGTTATTTGTCTTTAGATAGGAAAATAAAGTTTTGGTTTTAAGAAGATTGCTTTTATGTACCTAACTTTTTTTTAGAAAGAACTCTGGTTCAGTTTCTGAAATAAAAGATATTCTATTGCTTTTTATTATGAAAAGTGGAATAGAAAGATTATATATTCAGGTACATTGATAGGCAATTGGCACACTTTAGAACCAAAAGCTCCCACGATGCGAATAGATGAAAATTCCCACTGAAAGGAATTTAGCGGATCCTTTAACTAAGGCCTTGCCTCAGAGCAAGTTTGAGAGTCATGTTAGAGCCTGTGGTATTGGATACCATAGCGATTGGCATTAGGCCAAGTGGGAGTTTGTTAGTGATATGAGAGAAGTGTCCTAAGGAAATTGCCATATGATTGTAAACATTTATTTTAATAAATGCAAATTCACTATTTGAGTATACATGTTTGTGTATTTGATTGTGATCTTAAACTCATTTACTGAATGCCCGCAATACAATTCACAGCATAAGAGAATTTGTGATGGGATCACAACTAGTGATTATCTCTAAATGTTCAATTGCGAAGTATTGAAAATATCCCTAGTCGATTAATTGATAAAACGGACACTATCAATTCTGTTGAGACTAGCATGGGTAATTCACTAATCAGCTGATTCTCACTGGCTCGTGACATTGGGATGTCCGGAGATAAACATGGATGCTAGTTAAGGGAACTAGTTCATTACAGTGACTAGCTGTAAGACTTCATATGGTTATCTATATAGATATGTCAATGAAGTTCTTACTGCAGCTTAAGTGCGATGTTCCTTTGACTTGCGGTGTTCAAGTCATCTTGGTCATGTAGACTTATACTTTAACATCTTAAGCAAGCATCTTCAAGGAGGTGTGGACTCAGGATGATTGGGTATAAGCCGAAGTGCCCGAAGATGTTTGAACAGCCTACAAAGGATTCACCACTCCTTGCGAGGAGATGTATACCCAGGCCTATCGTCGGATTGTTACTCAAAGCCTCTGGCCAGAGCATGTCATGTTTAGAGTATGAGTCTCTTAAATACATGAGAGTAATTAGAAATCCAAAGGACGAGAAAGACACTACTTGGGCTAGGTGTGACGTAGTCAGCCTAGTGGGGACTGACACACACAGACCATGTCCTGAACCAAGTGGGTATAAGATGGTGAAGGGAATGAGGCACAATTCATTAGAGCTGCTGAAGGGTTTCAGAATTTCTTCTGAGGTCAAACCGTTGATCTTTCGATTAATTGGGGGTCATGATGTACTACTAGGTGCCACTCATGATCGTTCTATAATTGGTTGATTATAGACGGCCAACATAAATCGAAAGACTATTTAGTCACACGCACTACGAGTAATCCGAGGGATTAAAACGAGTTGAAAATTGGATTTTCCAATCAAGAGAAATAAGTCAAATCTGAGTTAATCAGAGGCGCAACGGAAGCTAAAAATGACTAAGTCTTTTGAAGGCTTATTGGGCGAATTAAATGAGTTTAATTCGCGTCGGTTCGGCTCGGTTTGGCCGGCCAAAGAGGGTGCCAAACCCCTTTGGTTTGGCCGGCCACATCAAGGGGATAAACCAATTTATTTGGTTTAAATAATAAAATAAATCTAGCGCGATTTGTTTTATAAATTATGGATAAATAAATTTGTGTAAAGAAATTTATATAAATAAATTTATAGAAATTTATTCTTTTATGGAAATTAAAATGATCCATGAAATGGTTTATTTTAATTTTATAAAATCAATTATGAATTGATTTTTCCATAATAAGAAAGTTTATAAATTTCTTATAAAATTTATTCCATAATAAAAGGAGAATAAGTATTTGTTTTATTATAAAGTTAGTTATAATGAAACTTGGTTTAAACGGAATAATTCATAAGAGAATTTATAGGATAAATTTCTTATGATAACTAATTCCGTTAATTCCGTTAAGAGGGAGACTTGGCAAGGGAGATGCTACTATATAAAGGAACCAAAGGCAAGCCCTTAATTCCAATTGAGTTCAACCAAGAGATTTAATCCTCTCTCTCTCTCTCTTATTCTCCTTCTCCCTCTCTTCCCCTTAGGGCCGACGCCCTCCTTGAGAGTTAGGGCCGGCGCCCTCCTTGAGAGCTAGGGCTGGCGCACCTCACACTTGCCGTGAGCCATCAACATAAAGGAGAAGCCAACCAAGAAGAAGAAGAAGCGGATCACATCTCCTTCCTTCCCGGAATTTAGATTCCAATTCTTGTTAGTTAGTTTCCTTTCTTCTTTCTTGATCTTCTAGTTGTGCCTTTAGAGAATCTAGTAGTTCTCGTCGGCACAAAACTCGTGACTTTGCGAAGTCATCCCGAAGAGAACTCGGCGGGGACGCGAATAGAGGCGGAGCTTCCAAGGGACGCTACGGTTGGATCTCGTCCCTTACTTCGAGTTACGAGAGGTACTTAGTAAATTAGTTTACTTTTCCGCAAAGTTTTAATTTATGATTATGTCCACACATCATAAGGTTGCATGCTAGATACGTAGCTAAAATAATTTAGGAAATTATTTTATGATAACTCTTCCGCTGCACGTAAAAATTTAAAATTTTACGAACCCGTATCCTTGTCAACATGCACCCGGTCCCAACAGTGGTATCAGTGCCGATTAGTGTTCGACATAATCATATAATTGTTTTGTGGAAAACTTTGTCATGATCTCAATTTCGGAAAATTTTTCAATTATGGAAACTTTCCAATTATAATAAATTTTAGATTTAGAAATTTCAAAGTTTGAAAATTCTTCATGAAATTTCGCAAACGTTTGAAATTTTCTAGTTTCTGAAATTTTATAATAATTGTGAAAACTTCCCATCTTTGGAAACTTTCTAATTTTGGAAATTTTCTATTTTAGAAATTATTCAACTTTGGGTATATGTAAGTTTTTTTTTGTACCAGAAACTTACAATTATTCTGAAAACCAATTTATGAAATCTCGCAATTTTAGGCACTTTCTTTTAAGAAAGTCTAGACAAATTCTTGGACAGTTAATTGACAATTAAATTTGAATTGGTTTTTAAATTGGAAACAAAATTCTTTATTTTGGATTGAGCCTCGGGGAGCCGTCCAATTTAAAGTTAGTTGTTGTAATTTAATTTCCCGATTTTAATTGAAATTGTCATGTTTGATTTGGATTAAGCCTCGGGGAGCCGTCCAATTGGATTTACAACAAATTACTTTTCTTTGGGTATCTGAGCCTCGGGGAGCCACCCTTAGAAAACAATTCGTTGTAATTAATTAAATCCATGAATAAAATATGTTTTAAGAGGTGATGCTCTTATATATTGTTGTCTCCAAAATTAATTAGGAAAATGGTTTCCTATAGATTTTTCTTAAATGAGATTTTCATGAAAATAATATGTAGTTGAATTAAGGGATTTGTCTCTTAATTTAATAAGATTTGATTTAGAGAAATCAAAGTCTTGAACATATTATTTCTGAAATTGATTATGACAATTTAGGAAATTGTTTCCCAAAACAATTCCTTTAATAAAGTATGAAATTAAAATTAGGAAATCCGGTTCCTAATTCAATTAATGAGACTTGATAACTTAAGTCACATACAAACTTTATTAAGGAAATCGTTAGTCAATTCTATGTCATGAATGTGCTTAGAAAAGAAAGATGAGACCCAAAACCCCTTACAAAATATTAAGGCCAACACCTTCCATTAATATGGTTAGAATCGGAGTTTTGTTTCTCGTTTGGGTTGATGGACACATCCATGCCCGACTTGAATCTCAACATGTTCAAACCATGGAATTAGTTTATGAATAATATAGTTGGAGTCAAAGGTCAATCATTAGTTTTGGTTGTTGGACACATCCAAGCCTGACTAAGCGGTTGAATGAGCTCCAACAATATTAAAACTATTTCTTGATTAATGGGTTAGCCTTAAGCTTGGAGAATCGATTTGTTGTGCCACAGCCAAGGTCGATGTGAAGAGAGGTGCAGTTGGGTGCTATGTATAATGATGCATACTTGTTAATGAGTTAACAACCCAATGATTTATGCAAACATTCAATTAGTTGATAGCATAAAGTGATAGTTACATATATGTGATATGTAATCGGTATAATTACCTACCTTCATAGCTAATGTAGCGACCCGCCTTCTTACTGTCTTTAAACGGATCGTTACTTTTCTCTACTTCTCAACTTTTATACATGACTAAAGAAAATTGCGGAAATCTTGTTTTTTTTTTTTTAAACTTTTAATATTCTAACTTAAGCAATCATGTATAATAATACCATGCCATACTTTCTTCTCAAATCCCATAGCTAATACCTGTTGAAAACAGCCTTACCCTTCACAAACTGCCCGTACCAGTCGACTGATGACGTGGCAGTCGACTGATACGCCTATGAGCAGTTTTACAGGTTTTCGGCAGTTGTTTTCCAAGTCCACCATTCCTTCAATTTCGAGCCATATCAAACTACGACATCATTTCTATACTCTATATCAGTTTCCTAAACAATTTAGCCAATCAAACGAATCCATAAACTTGAATTTAAGACTTTTATGGAAGAAAATAAACTAAACAAGTTTATATAAGCTTTAACAATAGAGTTTGTACCAATCTTGACTTCTAACCATTTAAACTCATCATACAAAGTTCTATAATATCACTAAGGCATTATGGAATGAGAAAGAAACTTTTCTAAACATACTTAAGCAATAAAACTTGTTTCGAAAGGGAAATTGATACTATCTTGGCACAAACACCTTTTTCTCTAACAAAGTATCAATATCTTTAACTACTCACTTTTCTACTCATCCAATGCAACATAAGAATATATGCTAAATGAAATGACAGGAATCTTTACTCTAAGAAATTGAGCATGTAAAACTATCCAAAACTCAAATACTCTATAATCTCCATAAGCAAGAACTTGAAATTTGAATAAACTTAAACATTGCAATTCAAATAACTAAATTGTCTCGTCTCAAGATCTCTCCATAATCAGCCACCACACACACTTTGCTCAGCACCGCCTCGTCGCTTCCTTCAGAATTGCTTGCCTTTACCTTTATCTGCAATAAGAGGAAAATGCAACTATAAGCAAAAAGCTTAGTAAGTACTATCTAGCTCACAAAAACTCGAAATATGCAAACATGCTTCTAGATCAAACTGAACATCATATGAGATACTAATATGCTTGAAAGAAAACTAAGAACATGTGTAACTCAAAACATGCATACTCAAGCAATAAATAATCTCAATTTACTTTTCTTGGCTCAACTTGAAACTTTAGCTATTCTTTAACTTTTGAAAACTTTCTTAAACTTTCGAAAACTTTGCTAAAGCATATACTTGAAAATAATAATCACTTGGATCCACTGAAGACGTAAGTACCATCTCATGCGCGTTCCCTAAAAGGTTGGGGTAGCGAGCCACCAATCCTAATAGAGCAGACCTTGGTCTACCAGGGCCAAGACCTTGGAATTGGACACCTGGATTTCTTTAACGACGCCCTTGGACGCCGGGTACTGGCCTTATAAAATAAAATAGCTTTTCTTTCTTTTCTTTCTTATCTGTAAATGCCTTGGCATTTTCTGGAGCACCTTGCGTGCTAAAATCCCTAAGTCTTGACTTTTGGGGATTTCTTAAGGCCTTGGCCTTTTCTTTTCTTATCTTTATCTTTCTTTTCTTTTCTCATAGCTTTTCTTGGCCCTAAACTCACATAGGGTATTAATCAACATATATAAGCATATAATGAACTAAGATCACATGCAAAAACTAAACAAAAAGGAAATATCTCTTTTAAAAACTTTTAAAGGAAATTCTCGCGGAAAAACCGCCTCTTACTGCAGGTGAGCAGTACTTACATTGATATCTTGGACTTACAACCAAGATTGACGTCTAGACTCGGAGAAACTTGAGATCTCGGAGAATTCTTCACGTCTACGCGTTCCTCTCGTCGCGGGGATCCCGAATATAGATTATCTCTTGGAGAAGGGTCTCGGACGGCCCTCTTGGCTTGGTGTTGGTGTCGCCCAAGAGAGGAGAGGGAGAGAAGGGGTCGGCGCAACTTGGGAGAGGGAGAGGGTTTGAGAGAAAATAAAACTTCTCTCTTTAATTAGCTATTTATACTTAAGGGGCGGATTAACTTAACTACAGCTTAAATATTTGTCTTTCTTTCCTTTTCTGTGCTTGATACCTAGCCCAGCTGGCCGCGCGCTCCCTTGGTCTCGTGGTGGTCGCGGGTTCGATCTCCGGCTGCCCTTAATTAGTTTTTCCATTTTTGGCTTTTTTTCCTTTTTCTTTTTCTTTTTCCAAAAATACCAAACGGACTCGGAAAATTCCATAAAAATACTCTAAAAATTCCTAAAAATATCTAGAATATTTCTAAACCATTTCTAAATAATTCTAAGGACTTTAAAAACTAAAAATGGGAATTTTGGGGCGTTACAATCCCCCATACCTTATAAAAAGTTCGTCCTCGAACTTAGAATAACTCTGGATATCGTTCTCTCATGCTGTCCTCACGTTCCCAAGTAGCCTCTTCATGCTTTTGATTCTGCCAGATGACCTTCACTAGTGGCACTTCTTTGTTTCTTAATCTTTTAACTGCTTTGTCCACTATCTGTGTCGGTCTGCTCTCATAACTAAGATCTTCTTGGATCTGTACTGACTGAGGCTGAATCACTTGGCTAGGGTCGTGAATACACTTCTTTAGCATAGAGACATGAAAGGTACTGTGGATAGCTGACATATCCTCTGGTAGGTCCAGCTCATAGCTACCTTACCAACCCTCTTTATGATCTGGTAGGGTCCTATGTAGCGAGGACTTAGCTTGCCCTTCTTGCCAAATCTCACCACTCCCTTCATGGGAGCGACCTTGAGAAATACTGAATCTCCAACTTGGAATTCAAGTGGCCTACGGCGTGTGTCAGCATAACTTTTCTGTCTACTCTGGGCAGTCTCAATCCTCTGGCGGATCGTCTGGATAGCCTGAGTGGTCTCATCTATAAGCTCAGTCTGGCTGTCTAGTCCTGACTCCATCTCTTTCTTCTCACCAGCTTCTTGCCAACATATGGGTGATCTACATTTCCTGCCATATAATGCCTCATAAGGTGCCATCCTGATGGTGGCCTGATAGCTATTGTTGTAGGCAAACTCAGCTAAGCACAGAAATTTACACCAACTACCTTTAAAGTCCAATGCACAAGCCCTGAGCATGTCTTCTAAAATCTGATTTACTCTCTCTGTTTGTCCATCTGTCTGGGGATGGAAAGCTGTGCTGAACTGAAGTCTGGTGCCTAGGGCGTCCTGAACACACTTCCAAAAATGGGAGGTGAATCGCCCATCTCTGTCAGACACGATCGACCTCGGAACTCCGTGAAGCCTGATCACTTCTTTCACGTACAGCTGTGCTAATTGCTCTACCGAATGCGATAACTTGATGGCTAGGAAGTGGGCAGACTTGGTCAATCTGTCCACTATCACCCAAATTGCATCATGTCCATGGGTGGTTCTTGGAAGACCTGTGATAAAGTCCATGGATATTTCTTCCCACTTCCACTCTGGAATGGGAAGAGGCTGCAGAACTCCTCCTGGTCTCTGGTGCTCGCTTTGACCCTCTGGCAGGTCAAGCAGGTACTGATATATCTGGCCACGTCTCGCTTGAGTCCAGACCACCAGAACCTTTCTTTAAATCTTGATACATCTTGGTAGAACCAGGATGCATAGAGTATGGGGTACTGTGGGCCTCTTCTAGAATATTCTTTCTTAGTTCCTCATCATTGGGGACGCAAAGGCGGTCTCCAAAATAGAGGATGCCACTATCTGATACTCGAAACTCTGAATTTCTGCCTCTTGGATCCCCTGCTTGATCTTCTGGATTTCTGGGTCTTGACTTTGCTTTCTTTGTATATCCACAAGCAGGGTTGACTCTAGAGTCAATGCAGAAAGTTGCCCAATTATTACCTCGACTCCAAAATCTTTATTTCTTTCTGAAGTGGTAGAGACAGTGATGATAAGGACATCAGTGCCGCACAGGATTTTCTGCTCAGTGCATCTGCCACTTTATTAGCTTTACCTGGGTGGTAGAGGATTTCACAGTCATAATCTTTGACCAACTCTAGCCACCTGCGCTGCCTCATATTCAGATCTTTCTGAGTGAAGAAGTACTTCAAACTCTGATGGTCTGTGAAGATTCTGCACTGCACTCCATACAGGTAGTGTCTCCAAAGCTTCAGTGCAAAAACCACAGCTGCTAGCTCAAGGTCGTGGTAGGATAATTCTTCTCATAGTCCTTGAGCTGTCTGGAGGCATACGCTATTACTTTACCATCTTGCATGAGGACAGCTCCAAGGCCCATCTTGGATGCATCACTGTAGATGTCAAAGGCCTTGTCACTCTCTGGAACAGTCAGGATGGGAGCACTGGTCAGTCTCTTCTTCAGCTCTAGAAAACTGTGCTCGCATTTATCTGACCATTCAAACTTCTTGTTCTTTCTGGTCAAAGCTGTGAGTGGAGAGGCTATCCTGGAAAAGTCCTCCACAAATTTTCTGTAATATCCTGCCAGGCCTAAGAAGCTTCTGATCTCACTGGCATTCTTGGGTCTACACCAGTTGCTGACTGCTTCTATCTTGGCTGGATCAACTTGAATGCCTTCTTTGGATACAATGTGACCTAGAAAGGTCACCTGATCTAGCCAAAACTCACACTTTGAGAATTTTGCATAGAGCTTCTCCTGCTGAAGGATCTGCAGCACTATCCTCAAGTGTGTAGCATGGTCCTCTGGAGTCTGTGAGTATATGAGAATATCATCAATAAACACAATGACGAATTTATCGAGATACTCCCTAAAGATGTGGTTCATCAGCTCCATGAAGACTGCTGGAGCATTGGTTACTCCAAAAGGCATTACTACAAATTCGTAGTGGCCGTATCTTGTCCTGAAGGCCGTCCTGGGGATGTCACTTTCTTTAACCTTTAGCTGATGATACCCAGAACGCAGATCTATCTTCGAGAACACTGTAGCCCCTTTGAGTTGATCAAATAAATCATCTATTCTAGGAAGGGGGTACTTGTTCTTGATGGTCACCTTGTTCAGAGCTCTGTAGTCTATGCACAGACGCATAGACCCATCCTTCTTCTTGACGAAAAGTACAGGAGCTCCCCAGGGTGAATGACTCGGGCGAATGAAGCCCTTGTCTAGTAGCTCCTGGAGTTGCTCTTGTAATTCCTTCAACTCTGCTGGAGACATACGATATGGGGCCTTCGAGACCGGACCGGTACCAGGCACTAGCTCGATCTCGAATTCCACTTCTCTATTGGGAGGTAGTCCAGGTAATTCTTCTGGGAACACTTCTGGATATTCGCAACTACCCGTACATCCTCCTGCTTGAGTTCTTTCTTTGCTTCTGAGTCCACTATGTGTGCAAGAAAACCAGCACACCCTTGCTCTAGCATCTGGTGGGCTGCCAAGGCTGAGAGAAATTTCTGAGTCTTCCTCCTTGGGGCTCCTTGAAATTCGAATGGTGGTTCTCCCTCTGGGCTGAAAACCACCTTCCTTCTACGGCAGTCCACTGAAGCGCTGTACTTACTGAGGAAATCCATGCCCAGTATGATGTCGAAGTCCTGCATCGCAAGGACTATCAGATCGACATATAGCTCTCGGTCTGAAATCTTGATTGGCACAGCCCGGAGCCTCTGGGTGGACTCCATGATTTCCCCTGAAGGGAGAGTTGTCAGGAATCTGGACTCCCAACTCTCTGTAGGCACCTGTAACTTACTAGCAAAAGGTACTGATACGAAAGAATGGGTCGCCCCAGTGTCAAACAGTGTAGTAGCTAAATGCTGTAAAATAACTATTTGACCTGTTACGACCGTGGAGGCGCTGGCAGCTTCTTCCTTCGTGAGGGAAAAGACTCTGGCATTGGTTGGAACTGGTGCTGCTTCCAACCCTCTCTGACTGATCTGAGGTCCCTCCAGTATAGTAGGCATGTAGTGTAACTGAGGCTTGCCTCCATGCTGTACGGACTGCTGAGGAAGTACCTTAAACTTGTTTGGGCAGTCTCTGGATCTGTGTCCCTCTTGTCCACATGAGTAGCATCCAGTTGCACCCAAAAGGCACGCTCCTGGATGGGTCCTCCCACACTTAGGACAAGGTGGATACCTAGCTTGCTTGTTCTCTGAGTTTCCTTTTTGGCTGCCAGGCCACTGCTTCCTTTTGTGGTTCTTATTCTTCCAGTTCTGGTTATTTGGCTGAGGCTTCTGTCCTCCTATTGTCTTGTTCTCAGTCAGGACTGGCTTCTGCTGTGCTTGCTGTGCCTTGATGCTATTCAGGTAGTGCTCTGAGATTAGAGCACTACTGACTAACTCCTCGCTGGTCTGGGGTCGGTGCATCCCGCTGTTCACGTTGAGTGCTATCTCCGGGTTCAGCATGCGAAGCATCAGTCTGACTCGCTCCTTCTCTGTGCTGACTAGCTCTGGGCAGAGGCGAGCTAGTCTGTTGAACTTTGCAACTGCTTCTCCCACTGGTAGGCTACCCTGTCTGAACTCCATGAAGTCCTCGAAGTGCTTGTTGGTAACCTTCATGTGGAAAATTCCTCATAGAACTCGTGCTCAAAATCTGCCCAGCTCATCTGGTTGACTATCTTCTTACTCTTGACTCGCTCCCACCACATACGAGCATCTCCAGTTAGGCAGAAGGAGGCACATTTGACCTTCTCAACCTCTGGCCAGTCAAGAAGCTCCATCGTGCTCTCTAAAGTCTTGAACCAAGCCTGGGCATCCCAGGGCTCAGTCGTGCCTGAGAAGCTTTCGGTTTCAGCCTCTGCCACTGGACGAGGTATGCTTCTTGTCTTCGGTTCACGGCAGGGGTCTCCTGTGTGACTGGTGGAACTTCAGCCACCACTGGAGTTCCCACTCCTGCTGTGGGTGGTGTAGGGGGCACTGGGTGCTGATTCGCCATCAGTGTGGCGATGGTCTTCTGTTGTTCTGTAATCTGAGCTTGCATTTGAGCAATGACTGCCATCAGGTTT
This sequence comes from Boesenbergia rotunda, assembly GCA_024364735.1. Lineage (NCBI taxonomy): Eukaryota > Viridiplantae > Streptophyta > Magnoliopsida > Zingiberales > Zingiberaceae > Boesenbergia > Boesenbergia rotunda. The sequence goes on from JAGFNQ010003304.1 coordinate 17,771, forward strand.
GGCTGTTCTGTGCCAGGCTCACTGTTATCTTGAACTGGAGTTCTGTTATTAGCATTAGGAGCTCGGCCTCTTCTTGCCATCTAATAATGCATAAGGAAACAAGAAATCACTACTACATCTCTAGGTATAAACTTGTCTTCTTACTTAGAAATCTGATATCCATTCTAGGGATTAAACATGATTCCGTGATACTAAGGGATTAAACATGCTTCCTTGTTCTATGCACATGTGAGTAGTACTTAAGCATTTCTCTATACTGCAATTAAATAAAGGAGCAATAGAAAAACTGAAACTTAAAGCTTTCTTACTTGAAGACGGCAAGGTTGATGCTGATGTGTGTGTGATGCTGGAGAATGGGAACTGCTCTGATACCAACTGTAGCGACCCGCCTTCTTACTGTCTTTAGACGGATCGTTACTTTTCTCTACTTCTCACTTTTATACATGACTAAAGAAAATTGCGGAAATCTTTTTTTTTTTTTTTTTAACATTTAAATTCTAACTTAAGCAATCATGTATAATAATACCATGCATACTTTCTTCTCAAATCCCATAGCTAATACCTTTGAAAACAGCCTTACCCTTCACAACTGCCGTACCAGTCGACTGATGACGTGGCAGTCGACTGATACGCCTATGAGCAGTTTTACAGGTTTTCGGCAGTTGTTTTCCAAGTCCACCATTCCTTCAATTTCGAGCCATATCAAACTACGACATCATTTCTATACTCTATATCAGTTTCCTAAACAATTTAGCCAATCAAACGAATCCATAAACTTGAATTTAGGACTTTTATGGAAGGAAATAAACTAAACAAGTTTATATAAGCTTTAACAATAGAGTTTGTACCAATCTTGACTTCTAACCATTTAAACTCATCATACAAAGTTCTATAACATCACTAAGGCATTATGGAATGAGAAAGCAACTTTTCTAAACATACTTAAGCAATAAAACTTGTTTCGAAAGGGAAATTGATACTATCTTGGCACAAACACCTTTTTCTCTAACAAAGTATCAATATCTTTAACTACTCACTTTTCTACTCATCCAATGCAAACATAAGAATAGTATGCTAAATGAAATGACATGGAATCTTTACTCTAAGAAATTGAGCATGTAAAACTATCCAAAACTCAAATACTCTATAATCTCCATAAGCAAGAACTTGAAATTTGAATAAACTTAAACATTGCAATTCAAATAACTAAATTGTCTGTCTAAGATCTCTCCATAATCAGCCACCACACACACTCTACTCAGCACCGCCTCGTCGTCTTCCTTCAGAATTGCTTGCCTTTACCTTTATCTGCAATAAGAGGAAATGCATCTATAAGCAAAAAGCTTAGTAAGTACTATCTAGCTCACAAAACTCGAAATATGCAAACATGCTTCTAGATCAAACTGAACATCATATGAGATACTAATATGCTTGAAAGAAAACTAAGAACATGTGTAACTCAAAACATGCATACTCAAGCAATAAATAATCTCAATTTACTTTTCTTGGCTCAACTTGAAACTTTAGCTATTCTTTAACTTTTGAAAACTTTCTTAAATTTCGAAAACTTTGCTAAAGCATATACTTGAAAATAATAATCACTTGGATCCACTGAAGACGTAAGTACCATCTCATGCGCGTTCCCTAAAAGGTTGGGGTAGCGAGCCACCAATCCTAATAGAGCAGACCTTGGTCTACCAGGGCCAAGACCTTGGAATTGGACACCTGGATTTCTTTAACGACGCCCTTGGACGCCGGGTACTGGCCTTATAAAATAAAATAGCTTTTCTTTCTTTTCTTTCTTATCTGTAAATGCCTTGGCATTTTCTGGAGCACCTTGCGTGCTAAAATCCCTAAGTTTTGACTTTTGGGGATTTCTTAAGGCCTTGGCCTTTTCTTTTCTTATCTTTATCTTTCTTTTCTTTTCTCATAGCTTTTCTTGGACCCTAAACTCACATAGGGTATTAATCAACATATATAAGCACATAATGAACTAAGATCACATGCACAAAAACTCAAACAAAAGGAAATATCTCTTTTAAAATCTTTTAAAGGAAATTCTCGCGGAAAAACCGCCTCTTACTGCAGGTGAGCAGTACTTACATTGATATCTTGGACTTACAACCAAGATTGACGTCTAGAACTCGGAAGAAACTTGAGATCTCGGAGAATTCTTCACGTCTACGCGTTCCTCTCGTCGCGGGGATCCCGAATATAGATTATCTCTTGGAGAAGGGTCTCGGACGGCTCTCTTGGCTTGGTGTTGGTGTCGCCCAAGAGAGGAGAGGGAGAGAAGGGTTCGGCGCAACTTGGGAGAGGGAGAGGGTTTGAGAGAAAATAAAACTTCTCTCTTTAATTAGCTATTTATACTTAAGGGGCGGATTAACTTAACTACAGCTTAAATATTTGTCTTTCTTTCCTTTTCTGTGCTTGATACCTAGCCCAGCTGGCCGCGCGCTCCCTTGGTCTCGTGGTGGTCGCAGGTTCGATCTCCGGCTGCCCTTAATTAGTTTTTTCCATTTTTGGCTTTTTTTTTTCCTTTTTCTTTTTCTTTTTCCAAAAATACCAAACGGACTCGGAAAATTCCATAAAAATACTCTAAAAATTCCTAAAAATATCTAGAATATTTCTAAACCATTTCTAAATAATTCTAAGGACTTTAAAAACTAAAAATGGGAATTTTGGGGCGTTACAGCTAAGAATAACTTGATGGCCACAACCATGGTTGTTCTTATCTATGGTTGGATATCAACCTATTTGGAGATGCTCCTACGATCTCCCCAATTGATAAAAAGGGTTATTCAATTTGAAAAGTAAATAGGATTTTATTTATGTATGTTGATACATTCTTTAATCATTCTTCTCACATAAGCTCAATTTGTATTTCTAGGTTAATCACTCGATCATGTCTTCTCTAAATTTGCGTTCCATTTTGGACACCAATAAACTGACTGGGCCAAACTTCATGGACTGGCTTCGAAACCTGAGGATAGTCCTCAAGGCAGAAAAGCTTGCTTATGTCCTTGAAGATCAACTTCCCAACCGTCATCCTAAAAATGCAACTCAAGACCAGTTTCCTGAGTTACTCAACCTGCTGAAGACTGTAGAGCCTTCTGTGAAGCAGGATCAAAAGATGGTACTGTTAGTTGGTTCCTCAAAGAAAGGTTCTAAGAGGAAAACCAATGAACAGAATAAGGGAAAGAAGAAAAAGTCCAAAAAAGACTGAAAATACCCTAAAAGGCACTTGCCATCACTATGGCAAGGAGGGTCATTGGCGAAGAAACTGCAAGGTTTATCTTGAGTCCTTGAAAGAGAAGGCATCCGATGCCCCATCCTCTTCAAGTATCTTCGTTATTGAATGTCACTCTATTTCCTCAAACACCTGGGTACTTGATACTGGGTGTAGCTCACATATATGTAATGACATACAGGGGCTAAGGAATAGAAGAAGACTCGTCAAGGGAGAAGCGAATTTGCGAGTTGGAAACGGAGCAAAGATTGCTACTGTTGCCATCGGAACATATTTGCTAAAGCTCCCTACAGGACGTGTCTTAGAATTGGATAATTGTTATTTTGTTCCTTCGTTAATAAAGAACATTGTATCTATTTCATGTTTGAATGAAAAGGGTTATCATTTAACTTTTAGTAACAATTATTGTTACATAACTTTAAATGGCGTTCTTTATGGGAATGGAACTTTGTGCAATGGTATCTACACGTTAGATTTATCCGGTGACATTTTCAATATCGAAGTTAGCAACAAACGTGCTCGAATAGATAATCGAATAGACTCCTACACGTGGCATTGTCGTCTTGGCCATGTAAGTAAGAAACGCATGACCAAATTACACCGATGTGGAATTTTGGAATCATTTGAACCCGGTTCATTTGATACATGCGAATCATGCTTAAAAGGCAAGATGACCAAATTACCCTTTTCTGGAAAAGGTAATCCAGTGGGAGAATTGCTTGGTCTAATACATACTGATGTATGTGGACCAATGTCAACTCTTGCACAAGGAGGCTATAGCTACTTCATCACCTTTATCGATGATCACTCACGATTCGGGTATGTGTTCTTGATGAAACACAAATCTAAGCTTTTGAGAAATTCAAAGAGTTCAGAAATGAAGTAGAGAAACAGCTTGGCAAAAGTATTAAATACTTCGATCCGATCGGGGTGGTGAATACTTAGTCAAGAGTTTCAAGATTATCTTAGGGACAATGGGATATTGTCCCAATGGACTCCGCCGTATACACCACAGCATAATGGTGTATCTGAGAGGCGCAACCGAACCTTGATGGACATGGTTAGGTCAATGATGAATCATGCAACTCTTCCAAAATCCTTTTGGGGCTATGCACTTAAGACAGCTGTTTACTTGCTAAACAGAGTCCCGACCAAGGTAGTCTCAACTACTCCATATGAGACGTGGAATAGTAAGAAACCTCACTTAACTCACCTTAAGATATGGGGTTGTCCTGCTTATGTGAAGCGGACTGTATCAGACAAATTGGATGCTAAGTCTGATAAATGTCTATTTATTGGATACCCTAAGGAAACGAAGGGTTACCAATTCTATCATCCCTTGGAACAAAAGGTGTTTGTTTCAAGGCATGCTGTATTTCTGGAAAAAGAATTTCTTTTACAAGAAAACAGTGGGAGTGGCATTGAACTTGATGAAGTTCAAGAAACTCCAATAGACATTACAGAGACACCTAGTCTAGACCCACAACCAATAACTCATAATGATGAGCTATCAGTTGAACCTAAAACACCACCACCTCTTCGTAGGTCTGATAGGACACGCAATATTCCAGAGAGATACGGATTTCTCATAAGTGAATCGAACGACGTGTACTCATAAGCGATGACGAACTATCAGTTATGAAGATGTTCTGAAAAATTCAGAAAGGGACAAATGGCTTGAAGCCATGAAGTCGGAAATGGATTCCATGTACGAAAACCAAGTATGGGACTTGGTTAACCCACCTGAAGGGATTAAGCCCATAGGGTGCAAGTGGGTTTTCAAGAAGAAAACCGACATGGAAGGTAATGTTGTTACCTTTAAGGCTAGATTAGTGGCAAAAGGATATCGTCAGAAACAAGGAATTGATTATGACGAAACCTATTCGCCAGTAGCTATGCTTAAATCCATTCGGATGCTCCTAGCCATAGCAGCTCATTATGATTATGAGATATGCAAATGGATGTGAAAACAGCTTTCCTTAATGGAAACCTGCTTGAGGATGTATACATGATACAACCTGAAGGTTTCACATCGGTTGATAAAACCAAAGTATGCAAGCTTCGACGATCCATATATGGACTGAAGCAAGCATCCAGGAGCTGGAACATCCGTTTTGATGAGACAATCAAAAGTTTGATTTCTCACAAAATCCAGACGAACCTTGTGTGTACAAGAAGGTTAGTGGGAGTGCAGTCGTATTCCTAGTGTTATATGTCGATGACATATTACTTATTGGAAACGACATATCAGTTTTACAGACAGTTAAAATTTGGTTGTCCAAAACTTTCTCCATGAAAGACCTGGGAGAAGCAACCTATATCCTTGGGATTAGAATCTATAGAGATAGATCAAAACAGTTGCTTGGTCTTTCGCAGTCTTCATATATAGACCGAGTGCTAAAAAGGTTTAGCATGTCGGAATCCAAGAAAGGTTACCTTCCCATCAGGCATGGGATCAACCTTTCAAAGTCTATGTGTCCGCGCACACAAGACGAGAGGATTTACATGAATAAGATTCCCTATGCATCCGCGATTGGATCTATCATGTATGCTATGTTATGTACTAGGTCCGATGTATCATATGCTTTGAGCGTCACAAGCAGATACCAGTCGGATCCAGGAATGGATCATTGGGCGGCTGTTAAGACATTCCTTAAGTACTTAAGAAGAACTAAGGATGTGTTCCTAATATATGGAGAAGGAGATATGATAATACATGGGTGTACAGATGCCAGTTTCCAGACAGATAAGAATGACTCCAAATCTCAGTCTGGATACGTGTTTACTTTGAATGGAGGCGCAATAAGTTGGAAAAGTTCCAAACAAGACACCGTAGCGGATTCTACCACGGAAGCAGTCTGGATCAAGAAGTTTGTCTCCGAACTTGGTGTGGTTCCAACCATTGATGAAGCAGTGTCGGTTTACTGTGACAACAATGGAGCTATTGCACAAGCAAAGGAACCAAGGTCTCATCAGCGATCCAAACACGTGCTTCGCTGCTATCATCTGATCAGAGAGATTATTAGTAGGAATGATATACAAATTGAGAAAATTCCCACTGAAAGGAATTTAGCGGATCCTTTAACTAAGGCCTTGCCTCAGAGCAAGTTTGAGGGTCATGTTAAAGCCTGTGGTACTGGATACCGTAGCGATTGGCATTAGGCCAAGTGGGAGTTTGTTAGTGATATGAGAGAAGTGTCCTAAGGCAATCGCCTTATGATTGTAAACATTTATTTTAATAAATGCAAATTCACTATTTGAGTATACATGTTTGTGTATTTGATTGGGATCTTAAACTCATTTATTGAATGTCCGCAATACAATTCACAGCATAAGAGAATTTGTGATGGGATCACAACTAGTGATTATCTCTAAATGTGCAATTGCGAAGTATTGAAAATATCCCTAGTCGATGAATTGATAAAAACGGACACTATCAATTCTGTTGAGACTTGCATGGGTTATTCTCTAATCAGCTCATTCTCACTGGCTGGTGACATTGGGATGTCCGGAGATAAACATGGATGGTAGATAAGGGAACTAGTTCATTGGAGTGACTAGCTGTAAGATTTCATATGGTTATCTATATAGATATGTCAATGAAGTTCTTACTGCAGCTTAAGTGCGATGTTCCTTTGACTTGCGGTATTCAAGTCATCTTGGTCATGTAGACTTATACTTTAACATCTTAAGCAAGCATCTCCAAGGAGGTGTGGACCCAGGATGATTGGGTATAAGCCGAAGTGTCCGAAGATGTTTGAATAGCCTACAAAGGATTCACCACTCCTTGCGAGGAGATGTATACCCAGGCCTATCGTCGGATTGTTACTCAATGCCTCTGGCCAGAGCATGTCATGTTTAGAGTATGAGTCTCTTAAATACATGAGAGTAATTAGAAATCCAAAGGACGAGAAAGACACTACTTGGGCTAGGTGTGACGTAGTCAGCCTAGTGGGGACTGACACACACAGACCATGTCCTGAACCAAGTGGGTATAAGATGGTGAAGGGAATGAGGCATGATTCATTAGAGCTGCTGAAGGGTTTCAGAATTTCTTCTGAGGTCAAACCGTTGATCTTTCGATTAATTGGGGGTCATGATGTACTACTAGGTGCCTCTCATGATCGTTCTATAATTGGTTGATTATAGACGGCCAACATAAATCGAAAGCCTATTTAGTCACACGCACTACGAGTAATCTGAGGGATTAAAAACGAGTTGAAAATTAGATTTTCCAATCAAGAGAAATAAGTCAAATCTGAGTTAATCAGAGGCGCAACGGAAGCTAAAAATGGCTAAGTCTTTTGAAAGCTTATTGGGCGAATTAAATGAGTTTAATTCGCATTGGTTCGGCTCTGTTTGGCCGGCCAAAGAGGGTGCCATACCCCATTGGTTTGGCCGGCCACATCAAGGGGATAAACCAATTTATTTGGTTTAAATAATAAAATAAATCTAGCACGATTTGTTTTATAAATTATGGATAAATAAATTTGTGTAAAGAAATTTATATAAATAAATTTATAGAAATTTATTCTTTTATGGAAACTAAAATGATCCATGAAATGATTTATTTTAATTTTATAAAATCAATTATGAATTGATTTTTCCATAATAAGAAAGTTTATAAATTTCTTATAAAATTTAATCCATAATAAAAGGAGAAGAAGTATTTGTTTTATTATAAAGTTAGTTATAATAAAACTTGGTTTAAACGGAATAATTCATAAGAGAATTTATAGGATAAATTTCTTATGATAACTAATTCCATTAATTCCATTAAGAGGGAGACTTGGCAAGGGAGATGCTACTATATAAAGAAACCAAAGGCAAGCCCTTAATTCCAATTGAGTGCAACCAAGAGATTTAATCCTCTCTCTCTCTCTCTCTCTCTTATTCTCCTTCTCCCTCTCTTCCCCTTAGGGCCGGCGCCCTCCTTGAGAGTTAGGGCCGGAGCCCTCCTTGAGAGCTAGGGCCGGCGCACCTCACACTTGCCGTGAGCCATCAACACAAAGGAGAAGCCAACCAAGAAGAAGAAGAAGCGGATCACATCTCCTTCCTTCCCGGAATTTAGATTCCAATTCTTGTTGGTTAGTTTCCTTTCTTCTTTCTTGATCCTCTAGTTGTGCCTTTAGAGAATCTAGTAGTTCTCGTCGGCACAAAACTCGTGACTTTGCGAAGTCATCCCGAAGAGAACTCGGCGTGGACCCGAATAGAGGCGGAGCTTCCAAGGGACGCTACGGTTGGATCTCGTCCCTTACTTCGAGTTACGAGAGGTACTTAGTAAATTTGTTTACTTTTCCGCAAAGTTTTAATTTATGATTATGTCCACACATCATAAGGTTGCATGCTAGATACGTGGTTAAAATAATTTAGGAAATTATTTTATGCTAACTCTTCCGCTGCACGTAAAAATTTAAAATTTTACGAACCCGTATCCTTGTCAACATGCACCGGTCCCAACAAGAGGTAGCCTTGAATACTTCATTTATTTTAAGGACGATCATTCAAGATATAGGTACATTTACTTGATGTACCGCAAGTCTGAATAATTTGATGAGATCAAAGAGTACAAGACTGATGCGGAGAAACATCAAGGTAAAAGTATCACAACACTACGATCAGATTGTGGTGGCAAGTACCTCTTGGGAGAGGTTTAGGATTTACTTATCAGTGGTTGGGAGTCAATCCCAATTGACTGCACCTGGTACGCCCCAACAGAACGGTGTGTCAGAATGAAGGAATAGGACTATTATGGGGATGGTTATGATAATCATGAGCTGCTCCGAGTTACCGGATTCGTTCTGGGGATATGCTCTAGAAACGACAGCGTACATACTTAATACCATCTAGGTCAGTACTCTCTACTCCCATAGAAGTGTGGACTGGACGAAGGCCTAGTCTAAGACATATTCAGATTTGGGGTAGTTCAACACATGTGCTGAAGGGAGAAACTGATAAGTTGGAATCTCGTGCAGATGTGCGCTTGTTCATAGGCTATCCTAAGGGAATGAAAGGTGGTTCTATAGTCCTAAGGATCAGAGGGTCTTCGTTGGCACGAATACTTGATTCTTAGAGGAGGACTATGTGATGAACCATAAGCCATGAGAAGAATTATTTTTGAAAGGGGACACTCTGACCTTAGTACCAACTGTACAAGAAGATATACCACAAGTTACTGCACCGCGTGTCACAGAAGATACACAGGTGGTACCTTGTCATAGTGGGAGGGTTGTTAGTCAACTTGAAGGATTCATGTTATTGGGAGAGTCTTCGGACTTGGTCCCTGGCGAACATGAATCGGATCCCCAGACCTATGACGAGAACATCCGCTCTGAAGAGATAATCAGTCATATGGATTTGTTCAAAGGACGGATGAGATTTGTGGAATGTAATGGAAACGTAGTGGTATTCATGTACTATACGTAGATAATATTTTGTTGATTGGCAACAATAACAAAGTGTTATCAGTCGTAAGGGTATGATTGTCCAAACAGTTGATATGAAGGACTTTGGATAAGTGGGACACATCCTTGGGATCGAAGTTCTAAGGGATCGCCAGAAAAAGATGTTGTGCTTAACCCAAGCTTCATAGAAAGACATTGTCCTAGGTCGTTTAAGCTTCAAGAAAGGTTTTGTACATTTCAATCATGGAGCTACTCTATCTAAGGAGATGTGTTCTGAAACATCAAAGGAGATAGAGAAGGTGAAGGCGGTTCCTTATGCATCGGCTGTAGAAAGCCTCATGTATGCTAAAAACGAGACCGGATATCTGCTTTGCCGTGGGTAGGATTACCAGATATTAGAGTAACTCAGGTCAAGGAAATTGGATTGCGGTAAAAGCGTATATTACTACCTAAGAAGGACTAACAATTATAAGCTGGTTTACCGGATAGACTAATTTCCTGTGGGTTATATGGATACAGACTTCCAATCAAATAGTGGAAAATATAAGTATTCCTCGGAGTTTTGTGTTTACTTTAAGAGGTGGAGCCATAGTATAGAGGAGTGTCAGCAGAAATGCGTGGCGGACTCCACCATAGAAGCTGAGTATGTGGCAGCCTCAGAGGCAGCCAAGGAAGTTGTATGGATCAGGAACTTCATGATGGACTTGGATGTGATTCCTGGTTTGCCCAGATCTATCACAATCTATTATGATAACAATGGTGCAGTTGCACACTTAAAGGAATCACGAGCCCATAAGGCGAGTAAACACATAGAGCGCAAGTATCACCTGATACGAGAAATCGTAAAGCGAGGAGAAGTAGCTGTCGCCAAGATTGCATCGGAGGACAACCTGGCCGATCCTTTCACTAATGCCATTCTGGTGAGAGCTTTTGATCGGCATGTGGAGGATATGGGAGTCAGATGTATGGCAGTGTGAGGACAGCAGAGTCTTTGAGTATAAGTGGGAGATTGTTAGATGTATACTAAAAGACTTGCCCTTTTATATGATCATCTATATTTTGAAAAAGAATCACAACAACACAGTTGCATGTTTAAATTAGTATATGCATAACAGTCTCATACTTTGCATTGTAGATAACATGGTTTGTGGTGACACACAGAAGATCATGTTATCAGTCCCTTGCATAGTATAAGTAGAGGCTCACAACCGAGATAGAGTTGGACAAACCATGGGTATGGTTGTAGTGTAATTAGTTGTGGTTTGTCTTGACCATAGAATTACACTAGTGTGCTTTGTGTACATTGAACAGGATCAAAATAGAGGTCATCCAATTTATACTGACTTTATAATTGGATCGGACCTCGGTTTATTATGGAGTACAATCTCTAAATCCCGATATAATAACGGCATATGTAGTTAGTATTTTATTTATTTGATTTACCAATTGGCGAGAATAATATTAATTACATGGTGTGCCATTGATTATTGGCAGAATATGTGTCTTTGTGAGTCGAGATGATGATGCCCCCTTGATGAGCTCATAAAGTTTATCATGTTAAACCCTACAGGTGGATTTGATAAAACATGATGATAATGTTGAGTGGTACTTGTCATGAAGTTAGAAGTTGATTAATTAAAATTGCCAGTAATTTAAATAAATCGACGGGCATATGATATCTTAAACACGGGGAGATGGATGTACTCATAATAGGTGGAGTGATAACTACCATTTTGTTGCTAAAATTAGGCTCCCAAATCCATGTTTTGATCCACTTTCATATGATTAAGTTTGCATTTTCATTAAGTTTCATGAATTCTTTCTATTTGGGCTTTAGATAAAATTCTTTCCATATTTAAGATATTTTGGCACTAAAATGTGAATATAATTTTGTAGGCTTCAAATGATCATGGACCTAGATCAGATTGGATTAAACTTGAGTCAGAATTGGATCCGGATCAAGGTGACCAAGCATCGGATTAATATGGGTCATCCATTCAAGAGAACGGCTAGATTTGAGCCATCCGTCAACTTCTGATCAATCCAAGATCAAGATAGAGTTAATCACGTCCATGGATCATGATCTGAAAGATTGAGCCAAATCAGAGTTAATCCAGCCGTTGGATCAAGCTCGAGAGGGTCTAAGCTGTCCATTCAAAGATCAGGACAATCTGAACCACCCGATGTAGATCTGATTGATCCGAGCTGAGGAGGAGCAGATCCTAACCCTTGATCAAGATCTGGAAGGTTTGGTTCAGACCTGAAGAGATCCGACCGTTGGATAGAGCATGGAAGATCACAACCGTCTAAATTCAAATTGGATTAGTTAAATCATGTTGGGACCGGGTGCATGTTGACAAGGATACGGGTTCGTAAATTTTAAAATATTTACGTGCAGCGGAAGAATTAGCATAAATAATTTCTCAAATTATATTTTAACCACGTATCTAGTATGCGACCTTATGATGTGTGGACATGATCATAAATTAAAATTTTGCGAAAAAGTAAACTAATTTACTAAGTACCTCGCGTAACTCGAAGTAAGGGACGAGATCCAACCGTAGCGTCCCTTGGAAGCTCCGCCTCTATTCGCGTCCACGTCGAGTTCTCTTCGGGATGACTTCGCAAAGCCACGAGTTTTGTGTCGACGAGAACTACTTGATTCTCCAAAGGCACAACTAGAAAAACAAGAGTGAAAGATGGAAACTAACCACCAAGTAACGGAATCAAAATTCCGGGAAAGGAAAGAAGCGATCCGTTTCTTCTTCTTCGGCACCTTCTTGGCGGTTGAAGCTCTCGGCCACCCTTGGGATGTGCGCTGGCCCTAGGGGAGGAGAGAGAGCCAGCCCTAGAGAGAGAGAGGGGGGCCGGCCCTAGAGAGAGAGAGAGTTAGAGAGAGAGAGGGAGCTACTAATCTCTTGATAACTCAATTGAGGAATTCAAGCCTTGCCTTGGTTCCTTTATATAGTAGCCTCTCCCTTGCCATGTCTCCCCTTTAACGGAATTAACGGAATAATTTTTCATAAGAAATTTATCTTATAAATTTTCTTATTAATTATTCCGTTATGTCAAGTTTTATTATAACTAATTTTATAATAAAACAAATACATCTCTCTTTTTAATTATGGAATAAATTTTTATAAAATTTATTATATAACTTTTCTCATCATGGAAAAATCAATTCATAATTAATTTTATAGAATAAAAATAAACCATTTAAAGTTTATTTTAATCTCCATAAAAAGAATAAATTTATTATATAAATTTTTCTTTATCATAGAAAAATCAATAAAATAAACCAATCCATGGTTCATTTTAATTTCCATAAAAAGAATAAATTTATTATATAAATTTTTCTTATCATGGAAAAATCAATTCATAATTGATTTTATAAAATAAAAATAAACCATTTAAAGTTTATTTTAATTTCCATGAAAATAAATTTATTTATCCATAATTTTATAAAACAAATCGCGCTTGATTTATTTTATAATTTAAACCAAATAAATTGGTTTCTCCCCATTGTTGTGGCCGGCCAAACCAAAGATGGTTGGCACCCTCTTTGGCCGGCCAAACTGAGCCGATCCCATCGCGAATTAAACTCATTTAATTCGCCCAATAAGCCTTCAAAAGACTTAGTCATTTTATGATTCCATTGCGCCTCTGATTAACTCAGATTCGACTTATTTCTCTTGATCGGAAAATCTAATTTTCAACTCGTTTTAAATCCCTTGGATTACTCGTAGTACGTGTGACTATATAGGCTTTCGATTTATGTTGGTCGTTTATAATCAACCAATTATAGAACGATCATGAGTGGCACCTAGTAGTACATCATGACCCCCAATTAATCGAAAGATCAACGGTTGACCTCAGAAGTAATTCTGAAACCCTTCAGCAGCTCTAATGAATCGTGCCCCATTCCCTTCACCATCTTATACCCACTTGGTTCAGGACATGGTCTGTGTGTGTCAGTCCCCACTAGGCTGACTACGTCACACCTAGCCCAAGTTGTGTCTTTCTCGTCCTTTGGATTTCTAATTACTCTCATGTATTTAAGAGACACATACTCTAAACATGATATGCTCTGGCCAGAGGCTTTGAATAACAATCCAACGATAGGCCTGGGTATACATCTTCTCGCAAGGAGTGGTGAATCCTTTGTAGGCTGTTCAAACATCTTCGGGCACTTCGGCTTATACCCAACCATCCTGGGTCCACACCTCCTTGGAGATGCTTGCTTAAGATGTTAAAGTATAAGTCTCCATGATCAAGATGACTTGAACACCGCAAGTCAAAGGAACATCGCACTTAAGCTGCGGTAAGAACTTCACTGACCTGTCTATGTATAGACTGCCATGTGAAGTTTTACAGTCAGTCACTCCAATGAACTAGTTCCCTTAACTAGCATCCATGTTTATCTCCGGACATCCCAATGTCACCAGCCAGTGAGAATCAGCTGATTAGAGAATAACCCATGCTAGTCTCAACAGAATTGATAGTGTCCGTTTTTATCAATTCATCGACTAGGGATATTTTCAATACTTCACAATTGCACATGTAGAGATAATCACTAGTTGTGATCCCATCACAAATTCTCTTATGATGTGAATTGTATTGCGGACATTCAGTAGATGAGTTTAAGATCCCAATCAAATACACAAATATGTATACTCAAATTGTGAATTTTCATTTTTTAAAATAAATGTTTACAATCATAAGGCGATTGCCTTAGGATACTTCTCTCATATCACTAACAAATCAAACATTCTCTCGTCCGCTCGAGGTGGTCGCGTAGTCGCCAGATCGCAGTAGCGTAGCTTCCTTCTCTGTTCTTCAATTCTGCATCATTTTTCTTCATTGTTTCTGTTGGGACCGGGTGCATGTTGACATGGATAAGGGTTCGTAATTTTTAATTTAATTACGTGCAGCGGATGATTTAGCATAAATAATTTATCAAACTATTTTTAACCACGTATCTAGCATGCAACCTTATGAGACAAACTTCTTGATCCAGACTGCTTCCGTGGTAGAATCCGCTACGGTGTCTTGTTTGGAACTCTTCCAACTTATTGCGCCTCTATTCAAGATAAATACGTATCCAGACTGAGATTTGGAGTCATCCTTATCTGTCTGGAAACTGGCATCTGTATACCCACGTATCACCATATCATCTTCTCCATATATTAGGAACACACCCTTAGTTCATCTTAAGTACTTAAGGATTGTCTTGACAGCCGCCCAATAATCCATTCCTGGATCCAACTGGTATCTGCTCGTGACGCTCAGAGTATACGATACATCGGGCCTAGTACATAATATAGCATACATGATAGATCCTATCGCGGATGCATAAGGAATCTTATTCATGCAAATCCTCTCGTCTTCTGTGCGCGAACATATAGACTTTGAAAGGTTGATCCTATGCTTGATGGGAAGGTAACCTTTCTTGGATTCCGACCTGCTAAACCTTTTTAGCACTCGGTCTATATATGTAGACTACGAAAGACCAAGCAACCGTTTTGATCTATCTCTATAGATTCTAATCCCAAGGATATAGGTTGCTTCTCCCAGGTCTTTCATGGAGAAAGTTTTGGACAACCAAATTTTAACCGATTGTAAGACTGATATATCGTTTACTATAAGCAATATGGCATCGACATATAACACTAGGAATACGACTGCACTCCCGCTAACCTTCTTGTACACACAAGGTTCGTCAAGCTTTTGTGAGAAATCAAACTCTTTGATTGTCTCATCCATACGGATGTTCCAGCTCCTGGATGCTTGCTTCAGTCCATATATGGATCATCGAAGCTTGCATATTTTGGTTTTGTCAACCGATGTGAAACCTTCAGGTTGTATCATGTATACATCCTCAAGCAGGTTTCCATTAAGGAAAGCTGTTTTCACATCCATTTGCCATATCTCATAATCATAATGAGCTGCTATGGCCAGGAGCATCCGAATGGATTTAAGCATAGCTACTAGCGAATAGGTTTCGTCATAATCAATTCCTTATTTCTGACGATACCCCTTTGCCACTAATCTTGCCTTAAAGGTAACAACATTACCTTCCATGTCGGTTTTCTTTTTGAAACCCCACTTGCACCCTATGGGCTTAATCCCTTCAGGTGGGTTAACCAAGTCCCATACTTGATTTTCGTACATTGAATCCATTTCCGACTTCATGGCTTCAAGCCATTTGACCCTTTCTGAACTTTTCAGAACATCTTCATAACTGATAGGTTCGTCATCGCTTATGAGTAACACGTCGTTCGATTCACTTATGAGAAATCCGTATCTCTCTGGTATATTGTGTGTCCTATCAGACCTACGAAGAGGTGGTGTTATTTTTGGTTCAACTGATAGCTCATCATTAGGAGTTATTGGTTGTGGGTCTAGACTAGGTGTCTCTGTAATGTCTATTGGAGTTTCTTGAACTTCATCAAGTTCAATGCCACTCCCACTGTTTTCTTGTAAAAGGAATTCTTTTTCCAGAAATACAACATGCCTTGAAACAAACACCTTTTGTTCCAAGGGATGGTAGAATTGATAACCCTTTGTTTCCTTAGGGTATCCAATAAATAGACATTTATCAGACTTAGCATCCAATTTGTCTGATACAGTCCTCTTCACATAAGCAGGACAACCCCATATCTTATGGTGAGTTAAGTGAGGTTTCTTACTATTCCACGTCTCATATGGAGTAGTAGAGACTACCTTGGTCGGGACTCTGTTTAGCAAGTAAACAGCTGTCTTGAGCGCATTGCCCCAAAAGGATTTTGGAAGAGTTGCATGATTCATCATGGATCTAACCATGTCCATCAAGGTTCGGTTACGCCTCTCAGATACACCATTATGTTGTGGTGTATATGGCGGAGTCCATTGAGACAATATCCCATTATCCCTAAGATAATCTTGAAACTCTTGACTTAAGTATTCACCATCCCGATCGGATCGAAGTATCTTAATACTTTTGCCAAGCTATTCCTCTACTTCATTTCTGAACTCTTTAAATTTCTCAAAAGCTTCAGATTTGTGTTTTATCAAGAACACATACCCGAATCGTGAGTGATCATCGATAAAGGTAATGAAGTAGCTATAGCCTCCTTGTGCAAGAGTTGACATTGGTCCACATACATCTGTATGTATTAGACCAAGCAATTCTCCCACTAGATTACCTTTTCCGGAAAAGGGTAATTTGGCCATCTTGCCTTTTAAGCATGATTCGTATGTATCAAATGAACCGGTTTCAAATGATTCCAGAATTCCACATCGGTGTAATTTGGTCATGCGTTTCTTACTTACATGGCCAAGACGACAATGCCACGTATAGGAGTCTATTCGATTATCTATTCGAGCACGTTTGTTGCTAACTTCGATATTGAAAACGTCACCGGATAAATCTAACGTGTAGATACCATTGCACAAAGTTCCAGTCCCATAAAGAACGTCATTTAAAGTTATGTAACAACAATTGTTACTAAAAGTTAAATGATGACCCTTTTCATTCAAACATGAAATAGATACAATGTTCTTTATTAATGAAGGAACAAAATAATAATTATCCAATTCTAAGACACTGTAACGCCCGCCCTTCTCACACTAGGGCGGGGTTACGCGAACATAATTTTCATTTTAGTTTTAGCGGAAGCATTTTGAAACTTGATACTTGAACATGATACATGTATGATCTTGTACTTGAACATGTAAGGCATGAAACCATTTA
The DNA here is from genome assembly GCA_024364735.1 of Boesenbergia rotunda. Classification (NCBI taxonomy): domain Eukaryota; kingdom Viridiplantae; phylum Streptophyta; class Magnoliopsida; order Zingiberales; family Zingiberaceae; genus Boesenbergia; species Boesenbergia rotunda. The sequence continues at coordinate 35,157 of JAGFNQ010003304.1, forward strand.
ATCATCTTAGACATTGAGGAGAGCATGCTAGATACCTTCACATTCTTATTTGAATAATAGAAGCATGCCACATAGTCATTTCTTAAGACAGAGGAGTAAGTATGCTGAAGGATAACATAATACTAAAGTTCTTTAGCAAGTATAAGCTAAGTACTTAGCATATGAGCAAGAGTGAGCATGAAATATCCATATGAGTCTAATTATCTGCAAGTAGCAACTTAGTAAGTATGATTCAACATTTAACATGCAATACTATGCATAACTAAATAAAACATGAGTAGATCTTCTTCCACCATGCCACCACCACACACATCTTTGCCCCTCCTGCTGCTCCCTTTAGTTTCTCCATTCCTTACCCTTTTCTGCAGTACAAGGGAAACATGGAAACTATAAGCATATAGCTTAGTAAGATCCTTTCCTACTCACAAAATCATACGTTCCATCAAGTGGAGAAAACATCATGTCATAACAGTGCATAGCATTAAAAACACTTAACTTAACATAGCATAAGGGAGCATATGTACTTATCATAAGAAGCATACTTGAACTTAACATAATTCACCTTTATAGCATAATAGTCATATAGTCATGACAAGAAATGCGAATGCAAGATGCTCTTTTGAAAACATGCATAGGATGAGTTCATGCATATGCTTTTCTTAAAATCATACATATAGGTACTTAAACATACATCCATCATCATTGGGGGATCCCGGCTTGTACCACTTACATACATACATAATGCGCGCATCCCTAATAGGCCGAGGTAGCTAGTCTCTAACCTACTAGGGAAACTAGGTCCGTTCATAGTCCGTCGACCTAGGGGCGTCTCGGGAGCCCATCCCCTTACTAGGTCCGTTCATAGTCCGTCGACCTAGGGGCGTCTCGGGAGCCCATCCCCTTACTAGGTCCGTTCATAGTCCGTCGACCTAGGGGCTGCATCCGGAGCCCACCCGTGGACCTTGCTAGGATCCGGTACAAGCCATACAAAGTAAAATAGCATACATAGATTTTATCATATCATAAGCATAGCACATTCTTGTTTCTTACTAGGTCCGTTCATAGTCCGTCGACCTAGGGGTTGCATAGCACATTCTTATCATATCATAAGCATATCATCATAACCTATCACATCATTGTCATATCATGAGCATGGCATGCCTCTTATCTTATCATGAAGAGTGCTCTTAGTCCCGACTTACAGGGAAGCATCTCTTAGGCATTTCATCATACATAAGCCATGCATAACATAAGGGTGCTTAAAGAGCTTAAACATAGACATGTACATCATGATTCTTAGAGCATGAAAAAGCATGGGAAAAGACATGTTATCACCTATACTACTCATAGCATATCATGAGTATCCTTGGCGTGCCTAATTGGGGTTCTAGCTTCCCCCTTAGCCCACATTCTTATTTAATCAGAAAATTCCAGCATGTAAACTCTATGTTTAGAGCATGATAAACCATGAAAAACATTACCCTAACATCATACATTAAGGTAGGCATCATAGGGGAGACATTAGAAGGCATGTTGGGGTTGTTACCCCTTTTTAAGTCCTACTTATCATTCTTTACAGAAAATTCCAGCATACATACCTTAGTTTCCAAGCATGTTAAAACCATGAATAAACCATATTTACATCATATATCATCTTACATATCATAGGAAGGGTCATTATCAAGCATACTAGGAGTTTAAACCTATCTAAGCCCTAAAAGAGGTCCTTGACCGAAAATTCCAGCAAGCCTACTCCGGGTTTTTGGGGGCTTAAGGACAAGGAAAACATCATATTATCATCATCTATTTAGTCACACATCATGAGGAAAAACATATGCAAGTATAGGAGTAGTTTAAACTCTCGCAAGCCCTAAAAACCTTCTTGGCCGAAACATCAAGAGCTTCATCCTATGTTTAAACCATTTTAGGCACTCGAACTATTGTAATGCAGGTGAGGGGATTACTTACTTCCTTTCATTTGAATTATACTACCCTAACTCTTTAGGGTACCATTTGGTTGAAAGAGAGTGAGAGTTTCTTTGCTAAGACTTTCTCTAGAACCTTTGGCCCTAGTAGAGAGCAAGGTCCTTGGGTGAGATCTCCTTCCTTCCAAACCCCTAGGGTTGGAGCCCTAGGTTTACTTTTCGAAAATTGATAAGGGGAGGGGCTTGGGTTTCGGTGGAGAAGGGTGAGGAAGAAGAAGAAGAAGAGGAAGTTATTCCAACTTCCCTTATTTATACTTCTCTCATGAAAAGACATGTCTCTTCACTTCCCTAGCTTTTAACAAGCATGTTTCTTATTCCCTTTATAAGAAACAATGCTTGGTGTAGTGGTTAAGACATAGAGAGTGCAACTAGGAGGTTCAAGGTTCAATCCTTGCTCCCTCCCTTTTTATCACATTTTGCACTAATCCATATCAAATCCCATTAAGCCAAGCCCATCATGAAATTTCATAATATTAATAATATTTCATGAATTCATATTATTTCATAATACTAATTTCATGAATTCATAATATTTCATAATATTAATAATATTTCATGAATTCATATCATTTCATAATATGAATTCATATTATTTCATAATACTAATAATATTTCATGAATTCATAATATTTCATAATATTAATAATATTTCATGAATTCATATCATTTCATAATATTAATAATATTTCATGAATCCATATTATTTCATAATACTAATAATATTTCATGAATTCATAATATTTCATAATATTAATAATATTTCATGAATTCATATCATTTCATAATATTAATAATATTTCATGAATTCATAATATTTCATATTCATGAATTCATTATATTTCCTAATATCCATAATACTATTTCATGAATTTCATGATATTTTGTAATATTCTATGTGGGAAAATTTTGGGGCGTTACAGACACATCCAGTAGGGAGCTTTAGCAAATATGTTCCAATGGCAACAGCAGCAATCTTTGCTCCATTTCCAACTCGCAAATTTGCTTCTCCCTTGACGAGTCTTATTCTATTCCTTAGCCCCTGTATGTCATTACATATATATGAGCTACACCCAGTATCAAGTACCCAGGTATTTGAGGAAATAGAGTGACATTCAATAACGAAGATACCTGAAGAGGATGGGGCATCGGATGCCTTCTTCTTCAAGGACTCAAGATAAACCTTGCAATTTCTTCGCCAGTGACCCTCCTTGCCGCAATGATGGCAAGTGCCTTTTAGTGACTTTTCAGTCTTTTTGGCCTTTTTCTTCTTTCCCTTATTCTGTTCTTTGGCCTTCCTCTTAGAACCTTTCTTCGAGGAACCAACTAACAGTACCGTCTTTTGATCCTGCTTCACAGAAGGCTCTATAGTCTTTAGCAGGTTGAGCAACTCAGGAATGGTAGTCTCCAGCTTGTTCATCCTTTAGTTCATCACAAATTGTGAATAACTTTTGGGCAAACAATGCAGAATTAAGTCAATACTTAGTTCATGATCCATTACAAAACCGAGTGTGATCAGTCGCTCAATATACCCCAACATCTTCAACACAAACTGTGAAACAGAAGTGCCTTCCTGCATCTTAGAGGTGAAGAGGAGTCTGGAGACCTCGAACCTTTCGGATCTCGCCTGCTCATCAAATAACTCATGAAGATGGAAGATGATGGTATAAGCATCCATATGCTCATGTTGCTTTTGCAGCTCAGGTACCATAGCAGCTAGCATGATGCAACTCGCAAGTTCAGAATCGGTCACATGTTTCTGATAGGCCACTAACTGGTCTGGAGTTGCATTTTCTGGAGGATGGTTGGGAAGTTGATCTTCAAGGACATAAGGAAGCTTCTCTGCCTTGAGGACTATCCTCAGGTTTCGAAGCCAGTCCATGAAGATTGGCCCAGTCAGTTTATTGGTGTCCAAAATGGAACGCAAATTCAGAGAAGACATGATCGAGTGATTATCCTAGAAATACAAATTGAGCTTATGTGAGAAGAATGATAAAGAATACATCAACATACATTAATTAAATCCTATTTATTTATCGAATTGAATAACCCTTTTTATCAATTCGGGAGATCGTAGGAACATCTCCAAATAGGTTGATATCCAACCATAGATAAGAACAACCATGGTTGTGGCCATCAAGTTATTCTTAGCTATGAAGGTAGGTAATTATACCGATTACATATCACATATATGTAACTATCACTTTATGCTATCAACTAATTGAATGTTTGCATAAATCATTGGGTTGCTAACTCATTAACAAGTATGCAACAATATACATAGCACTCAACTGCAACTCTCTTTACATCGACTTTGGCTGTGGCACAACAAATCGATGCTCCAAGCTTAAGGCTGACCCATTAATCAAGAAATAGTTTTAATATGGTTGGAGCTCATTCAACCGTTTAGTCAGGCTTGGATGTGTCCAACAACCAAAACTAAGGATTGACCTCTGACTCCAACTATATTAATCATAAACTAATTCCATGGTTTGAACATGTTGCGGTTCAAGCCGGGCATGGATGTGTCCATCAACCCAAACGAGAAACAAAACACTGGTTCTAACCATATTAATGGAAGGTGTTGGCCTTAATATTTTGTAAGGGGTTTTGGGTCTCATCCTTTCTTTTCTAAGCACATTCATGACATATAATTATGTCATGTACTAACGATTTCCTTAATAAAGTATGTATGTGACTTAATTTATCAAGTCTCATTAATTGAATTAGGAACCAAATTTCCTAATTCTAATTTCATACTTTATTCAAGGAATTGTTTTGGGAAACAATTTCCTAAATTGTCATAATCAATTTCGAAAATAATATGTTTAAGACTTTGATTTCTCTAAATCAAATCTTATTAAATTAAGAGACAGATTCCCTTAATTCAACCACATATTATTTTCATGAAAATCTCTTTTAAGAAAACTCTATAGGAAACCATTTTCCTAATTAATTTTGGAGACAACAATATGTAAGAGCATCACCTCTTAAATCAAATAAGGAAATTATCGTTTGAGAATCACCTCAAAATTTCCAAGATTTGATTACATATTTTATTTATGGATTTATTAATTTTAACAAATTATTTTCTTTGGGTGGCTCCCCGAGGCTCAGATACCCAAAAAAAGGCATTTGTTGTAAATCTAATTTGGTCCGCTCCCCGAGGCATAACCAAATTCAACATGACAATTTTATTCAAAATAGGAAATTAAATTACAACAACTAACTTTAAATTGGACGGCTCCCTGAGGCTCAATCCAAAATAAAGAATTTTGTTAATAATTTAAAACCAATTTGAATTTAATTGTCAATTAATAATCCATAAATTTGTCTAGACTTTCTTGAAAGAAAGTGCCCAAAATTGCGAGATTTCATAATAGGTTTTCAGAATAATTGTAAGTTTCTGGTACAAAGAAAACTTACATATTTCCAAAATTGGAAAATTTCCAAAATTAGAAATTTCCAAAATTGGAAAGTTTCTAAAAATGGGAAGTTTTCATAATTATCATAAAATTTCAGAAACTAGGATATTTCAAACGTTTGCGAAATTTCATGAGGATCCAAACTTTGAAATTCCTAAATCTAAAATTTATTATAATTGGAAAGTTTCCATAATTGGAAAAATTTTTCAAAATTGAGATCATGACAAAGTTTTCCGCAAAATAATTATATGATTATGTCGAACACTAACAAACTCTGATACCACTGTTGGGACCGGGTGCATGTTGACATGGATACGGGTTCGTAATTTTTAATTTAATTACGTGCAGCGGAAGATTTAGCACAAATAATTTCTCAAATTATTTTTAACCACGTATCTAGCAAGCAACCCTATATTATGGAGACATGATCATACATTTAAAATTTTGCAGAATGTAAACTAATTTACTTAATACCTCGCATAACTCGTAGAAAGGGACGAGATCCAACCGTAGCGTCCCTTGGAAGCTCCGCCTCTATTCTCGTCCACGCCGAGTTCTCTTCGGGATGATTTCACAAAGCCACGAGTCTCGTGTTGACAAGAACTACTAGATTCTCTAAAGGCACGACTAGAATATCAAGAGAGAGAGATGGAAAACTAACCACCAAACGAAAAACGGAATCAAGATTCCGGGAGAAAGGAAGAAGTTGCGTCCGCTTCTTCTTCTTCTTCGGCTTCTTCTTGGTGGAGGTGGCTCACGGCAACCCTAGAGGAGCTCTCTAGGGCCGGCGCCCACTTGAGGAGGGAGAGGAAGAGAAGGAGAGGAAGAGAGGCTAGGCAAGAATCCTTGATCTCTTGAATTTATCTCCAAGCCTTACCTTTGCACCTTTATATAGTAGCCTCTTTATCGCTAAGTCTCCTTTTAACGGAATAAATTTTTCATAAGAAATTTATCTTATAAATTTTTCTATGAATTATTTCGATATGCAAGTTTTTATTATAACTTAATTTATAATAAAAATAACTATGTCTCCCCTTTTATTATGGAATAAAATTTTACAAGAAATTTATTATAAAATTTTTTCTTATCATGGAAAAATCAATTCATAATTGATTTTATAAAATAAAATAAACCAATCCATGGTTCATTTTAATTTCCATAAAAAGAATAAATTTTTATATATTTCTTTATATAAATTTCTTTATCCATAATTTTATAAAACAAATCACGCTCGATTTATTTTATAATTTAAACCAAACAATTTGGTTTCCCATTTTATTGTGGCCGGCCAAACCAAAGAGGGTGGGGACCCTCTTTGGCCGGCCAAATCCAAGCCGTCACCTTACGAATTAAACTCATTTAATTCGTCTAATAAGCCATCAAAAGACTTAGCCATTTTAAGTTTCCGATGCGTCTCTGATAAATTCAGATTCGACTTATCACTCTTGATCGGAAAATCCAATTTTCAACTCGTTTTAAATCCCTCGGATTACTCGTAGTGCGTGTGACTAAATAGGCTTTCGATTTATGTTGACCGTCTATAATCAACCAATTATAGAACGATCATGAGTGGCACCTAGTAGTACATCATGACCCCCAATTAATCGAAAGATCAACGGTTGACCTCAGAAATAATTCTGAAACCCTTCAGCAGCTTTAATGAGTCATGCCTCATTCCCTTCACCATCTTATACCCACTTGGTTCAGGACACGGTCTATGTGTGTCAGTCCCCACTAGGCTGACTACGTCACACCTAGCCCAAGTAATGTCTTTCTCGTCCAATGGATTCTAATTACTCTCACGTTTTATACTCAGATCATGTGATGCCCTGGCCAGAGGCTTTGAGTAATAATCCGACGATAGGCCTTGGGTATACATCTCCTCGCAAGGAGTGGTGAATCCTTTGCAGGCTGTTCAAACATCTTCGGGCACTTCGGCTTATACCCAATCATCCTGTGTCCACACCTCCTTGGAGATGCTTGCTTAAGATGTCAAAGTATAAGTCTTCATGACCAAGATGACTTGAATACTGCAAGTCAAAGGAACATCGCACTTAAGTTGAAGTAAGAACTTCATTGACAAATCTATATGTAGATTACCATATGAAGTTTTACTGCTAGTCATTCCAATGAACTAGTTCCCTTAACTAGCATTCATGTTTATCTCCGGGCATCCCAATGTCACCAGCCAGTGAGAATCAGCTGATTAGAGAATAACCCATGCTAGTCTCAACAGAATTGATAGTGTCCGTATTTATCAATTCATCGACTAGGGACAGTTTCAATACTTCACAATTGCACATGTAGAGATAATCACTAGTTGTGAATTCATCACAAATTCTCTCATGCTGTGAATTGTATTGCGGACATTCAGTAAATGAGTTTAAGATCTCAATTAAATACACGAACATGTATTCTCAAATAGTGAATATTCATTTATTAAAGTAAATGATTACAATCATAAGGCGATTGCCTTAGGACACTTCTCTCATATTACTAACAATTTCTTCTCAGATCGCGCGACTAAGACATCAGATCCATTTCTTCTCAAGGTTTTGAATCATCGCGATAAGATTTCTGTTCAGTTTTTCTATCAAATTCTCGTAGCTGATAGAGTGCAGGAGAGGATTTCACCGGTGCTCTGCCTACTGTCGATTCGAACCGATCGCTGTTGTTTTCATCAAGCGGATACAATCGGAGCTTGTGGAGGGTTCTTTGAAGGCTACCAAGAGTTTCCAAGCTTGATGGTCACTCAGCGTGTCAAGAAGGAGGAGATCCCGGGTGATTTCAGCTACTGACCGATCGCGTAACTGGATAGAGATGTCTCTGATCGGTCCCGTGACCAATCAGATGAGGACCTGATCTGTCGGTTGACCGATCATGAAGAGCAGTATAGAGCAAGCTGATCTAGGGAGCTTGTCTTCGATGGTTTTTGAGCCAAGAGGGTTTCTAGCTCATCCTTTGTGTGACGGCAATGGAAAATCTTGATTGGAAACTGATTTGATGTGCTAATTAGGATTATTTTGGTTTTAAACATGTATTTCTTCACATTGTTCTAATTTGTTCCTCTACACTTTAAGTTAAGTTTCAAGCAATGTTTCAATCTAGTTTTCAGTATCTTGCCATTAATTTCCTGCAATTTGCCTTCTGCAATTAGTTTCCTGCAATTAGTTCTTTAATTTCAATTCAATTGTTGAAGTCGAATTGCTTAGTTCTTTCAATAGGTTAAGTTTAGTTCTTGCAATTTCCTAATTCACTCTCTGCTTTAGTTAAGCTCATTCATTTGATGCTATTATCTCATTCTTGTTCCAAACAAACCCCCATTTTATCTTGAAACCCCAAAACATGAAACGACAATAACTTTCAAGCTTGAATTATACATTCACAATTAGTCCTTGGAAAAATATGACCTGGGGCCCTATTCTACATTTCAAATTTGTTAGCCAAGGGTTTTTAGTTTATAAATATCTAAATTTGAGGCTCATCCGTGACACTTGTTGTGGGCTAACATCAAATTTTTAGCGTCGTTGCTAGGGAATCACTAGTTGAGTTTGTTTGGTTTGAGCTTATATTTATTTTCATAATTTCATATTCTTTGATTTTATTTCAATTGCTTTATCTTTCTATATACATTTGCTGCCATTTTTGTTTGGTTGACGACCAGGACTACAGATGATGATCTTGTAGAGTTTGATCTTGAGATAATGAGAACATTCAGAGCTAGAGGAAATCAAGGAAGTGAAAAATACTCCTACTCATTCAAGAAGTTCATGGCAGAATATCAGTATTTTCAGAATTGCCAGCAGCATTATCAGAATTACCAGCAACCTTATTCTCAATTCCAGATTTTTCAGCATGGTTTTCCACAATCAAATCAACAATTTCAGCAGAACCAACCTTGGAATCAGTCAGAACCACAGTTTCAGCAAAATTTCCAGAACTTTCAGCAACCATTTCTTCAGGAACCAATTTATCAATACCAGCAAGTTTATCAAGATTTTCCACAACCTTCACGACTCTCTAATAATTTTCAGCAGAATTTTCAATCATTCTAGTAGAATTCTTAGTTTCAAAATTTTCAACAATTCAGTCAACAATTTCAACCTCAAACTCAGAATTTTCAGAGCTACAATTCTCAGCAATTCTAACCAAGTTTCCAGCCCAATTTTCAGCAATTTTCATAGCCAAATCAACAATTTAATCATCCCCAACCACCTTATATTTAGAATTCACAGCCTAGTCATGATATTGAGCAACCTAATGCTACATTTTAAGTTCATCAAGAGTCCTATATCAATCAAGGAGACTTTGAGGATTCAAGTGAGCTTGAGGCTCAACAACAAAGGCTTGAGGAGATTATGCAACAGATCATACAACAACAGCAAATTCTACTACAAAATGATGAATCCACTCTTCAAAACATTGAAGGATACATTGGACAAATAGCTAGTGGAATGAATCAAATTCAAGCCCAAAGATCGGGATAATTACCTTGTCAAGATACTCTTAATCCTAAGGGAAATGATTGTGCAATAACTTTGAGGAGTGAGGAAGTTGTTTCAAGTCGAAACACTCCAAGTGCCGATTTTTCTGAAAAATTTTCAGCAAACTATTTTCCATCTCAAAACAGCCCCGAAATTGATTCTATACTGGTTCAAAGTGACCCTAGTGCATGTAACGACCCGACCCATTCGGCGGCCCATTCGGCGACCCTTTATTTTTCTGTGGGTCATCGACCGTCGACCGTGTCGTTACCTTACTAGGCTCAATTGGTTACCAGATTCATAAACTCTAGTACTTTAGGCTGGAGGTCTAGAGTTCGAATCCTGGGGAAGGCAATAATCCACTGGCTAGGGGTGGGAAGACCTAGTAAGGTAACGACACGGTCGACGGTCGATGACCCACAGAAAAATAAGGGGTCACCGAATGGACCGCCAAATGGGCTGGGTCGTTACAATAAAAGGCACCATTTTATTCTAACGACTTGGCCCATTTGGCGGCCCATTCGGCGACCACTTATTTTTTTTGTGGGTCTTCAACCGTCGACCGTGTCGTTACCTTACTGAGGTCTTCCAACCCCTGGGTGAGGATTTTTGCCTTTCCCAGGATAGGAACCCTAGACCCAGGCTTAAGTACTAGTTCATTATGAATCCTGGCTCAATTGGTTACTAGGATTCATAAAGAACTAGTACTTAAGCCTGGGTCTAGGGTTCGAATCCTGGGAAAGAAAAAAATCCACACCCAGGGGTGGGAAGAGCTAAGTAACGTAACGACATGGTCAACGGTCGACGACCCACAGAAAATTAAGGGGTCTCCAAATGGGCCGCCAAATGGGCCGGGTCGTTACAATAAAAAGCCGTCTTTTTATTGTAACGACCCGACCCATTTGGCGGACATTCGGCGACCCCTTATTTTTTTGTGGGTAGTCGACCGTCGACCGTGTCGTTACCTTACTTAGGTCTTCCAACCCCTGGGTGTGAATTTTTGCCTTTCCCAGGATTCGAACCCTAGACCCAGGCTTAAGTACTAGTTCTTTATAAATCCTGACAACCAATTGAGCCAGGCTCAATTGGTTACCAGGATTTATAAAGAACTAGTACTTAAGCCTGGGTCTAGGGTTCGAATCCTGGGAAAGCCAAAAATCCACCCCCAGGGGTGGGAAGACCTAAGTAAGGTAATGGCACGGTCGACGATCGACGACCCACAGAAAAATAAGGGGTCGCCGAATGGGCCGCCAAATGGGTCGGGTTGTTACAATAAAAAGGCACCTTTTTATTGTAACGACCTGGCCCATTTGGTGGCCCATTCGGAGACCCCTTATTTTTCATATGGTCGTCGACCGTCGACCGTGTCGTTACCTTACTTAGGTCTTCCCACCCTTGGGTGTGGATTTTTTCCTTTCCCAGGATTCGAACCCTAGACTCAGGCTTATGTACTAGTTCTTTATAAATCCTGGTAAGGCTCAATTGGTTACCAGGATTCATAAAGAACTAGTACTTAAGCCTGGGTCTATGGTTTGAATCCTGGGAAAGGCAAAAATCCACACCCAGGGGTGGGAAGACCTAAGTAAGGTAACGGCACGGTCGACGGTCGACGACCATAAGAAAAATAAGAGGTCACCGAATGGGCTGGCAAATGGGCCGGGTCGTTTCAGTGCAAGCCTAAGTCCTTCTTCAATTGATCTTGCAATTTTGGTGGAAGAAGAAGAAGAAATCCATAAAATTAGGGCACCTACAACAGCTATTCCTTCTGAAATTCCTGTTCAAGATCCATGTCCAAAATTTTTAAATCAAAGGGAGGAACCAAAAATCTCTTTACCCTTCCCACAGCACCCCATAGAGGATCCTTCTTTCATTAACATGAGTATTTCATATGAGGTTGTTGAGGCAGAGTTATTTGCTGATAAAGTTTTAATTGATTTTCAGAGAGGATGTTTAAGCTCAGAGGAAGCAGAGGAGGTGTTAGCTACAGAGGAGGCTGAAGATTTGAAGACTGTATCTGACTCATTTTTTGTTGCAGATGATTCTATAGGTGTAGGGGATTGCACTAAGCCCCAGGGATCACCTATATTGATTGAGATGTCTTCAGAGGATAGGGTTGAGAGTGTAGGGGATTGCACTGAGCCCCAGGGACCACCCATACCTATTGGGCAGTCGTTAGCTATTGAGTTATTGGAGGAGATTGATAGTAAAGATTGTGACAGACCTGAAGTCGATTCTAAAGCTCTACAGAACCCTTCTTGTCTTTTATTTTGTGATCCTTCTAGTCTTTTATTTTGTGATGATATAGTTGTTGTGGGTCCTAACTTTTCTAATATGGTTGTTGCATATATTGATTATGAAGCATGCGCTGTAGATGATTCTACAGATGTAGGGGATTGCACTGAGCCCAGGGACCACCAACATTGATTGATACATTAGAAGATTCAGAGGATAAGTCTGAAAGTGTAGGGACTTGCATGGTGGAAGCAAAAACCCATAAATCACTTCTCTTAGCTGAATGTCCACCAGAACCTGAGATTGAAGTGGAGCCTTTACATGACCAGGAGGAGGCCATAGTTACATGTACTCTTGTAGAACCTCAGGTATTCTTCAGCATGATAAGGTAAGTATTTCTCCTATTTCTTTTGAAAAATCCATAGAGGTACCCAATGTTGATTTTATTGATTGTGATGAATTTCTTGATATACCTTATGTGGATACTAATTATGAAAAACTCATTAATGTACCCAAGGTTGATTTCATTTGCTGTGATGCATTTCTGGATACATTTTATGTAGAGGTTGTTTGTATCACATTTCTTTCTTACCCTACATCTGTGCGGGAGGTATTTTCTTTTCATGGTTTTGCAGGGTCCCGTAGGATTCTGGAGTGGGTACTCCAGTTAAATAGCCTACAACCTCCCGGAAGGACTTCTAAAGACCATATAGTGGGAGGGGTTGAGTTTACTCTGACTTGTAACTATTTACCCCAAGCATGGATTCTCCGACCACCGGAATATACTCTTGTGAAATTGATGAGGGAGAAATTTGTGCACTATGAGATTGATCACATGAGGATAGTTCTCCCAAGATGGATGCTCCGTGCTCTTTACCCAATTTGAAGGGGAGTTATTTTTTCTTACACTCTTATTTCATTGTGAATATCATTTTTATGTTTCTAGCAATAAATCTTTCATTTAAAGTGAGTTCTTGCTAATAAATGCTTATGTAGCATAGAATGAATAAAAATTCATTGTTGATATCATTTTGGCCTTGCTAGCAGTTTGTTTCTTGCATGATTAGGAATAAATGTAACTCTCCAGGTTTTCTCTATATCATGTTAGAGTCCTTTGAAAGCAAATTAAATTTGGTTGTCAAGACTTAGGATTTGAGCCAATGGATGAAAATTCTTGGATGCTTGAGTACTACTTAGTTATAGACTCTAGATTGATGACTTGAGATGAATTCTTTTTACCTAGTGAGGATGGGCCTAATTTTTGTGATACACACATGTGATTGCACTCTAGAACTTGCTTAGGTTCTTTCAAAGCTATATTTATATGATTGGACCACATTTATAGAGGTGAATCACTTTATTTCCTTTCTTATACCAATTTTTGCAATCTTGTTTGTTGATCTTTTCTATATTCTATTTTCTTTCCCCTATATTTCTGTTTATACCTACATTCTCCATGGATTTGGTTACTTTAATGTTTCATAATGTTATTTTGCCCGAGACGGACAAAAGTTTAAGTGTGGGGGAGGATGCAAGCATTCTATCTTGTATTGAGGATAATAAGAATTTGACAAATGAGGATACATAGAAAAATAAAGCCTTGAGTTCTCCAATTCTGTGTGATGCAGAAAAAAATTGAAATGAAAGCTGTAAGTTCACAGAGAAAAAAAAAATGGAATGAGGACAATTGAAGCCATTGGCAACCAACAAGCAAAGATGTGTCAATTTAAAGGATTTTTGTATCAAGTTTTGGTTGCAAGAATTGATTAGTGAAGGGAAGTGAAGGCTCATTTTCACTATCATAGAAGAAACGAAAAGGAAGAAAAAGAGAAAAAATTTTGTGCTCAAGATGAAGTATTAAGTAAAAAGAAAGGTGAGTAGAGATCAACTTGAAAAAATCTGAAATTGAAGCACTTGGCAACATCCAAGCATTGTATCATATTTTCCATGTGAGTGGGCTGCATTTAACAGTGAGAACGAGCAAAGTTACAAGCAATGTTCCATTGAACCAAAGCTGAAATGTTCAAAATTTCAAATCTATCAAGAAAACAAAATGGAAGCAGGAAAAAATTAGCTGCAGAAATAGACAACAGCAAGAAAAGAAAAAAAAGAAAGAAAGAAATTCAAGAAATTGGAGCATTTGAGGAAGTGGGAGAAGAAGAAGAGGAGCTCACATCAAAGGGGGCTACAAGGGTAAGGGAGGTAATCCTAACTTTAATTTAAAATGTAATTCAAGTTAAACTCCTCCATTCATGTTAGAAATAATGAAAATTATGTTCATGCATAATTTTGGTTTTAGATATCATGATAAAATAGGGTTAATGTTGTATATCAAAACCCTAGACAATTCATGTATCATGATAGAACCTTTAGACCTAAGGACCAAGACATTAATTCTAAGAAGGGGAAACATATACCTAGAATGGGTAGGTCTAGGATGCCCAAGGTGACATGTCAATTAGG